>JAAGEH010002528.1:50602300-50616530 GCA_011751065.1 Lasiurus cinereus | reverse complement strand
CTCTCTCTCTCTCTCTCTCTCTCTCTCTCTCTCTCTCTCTCTCTCTCTCTCTTTCTCTCCCTCCCTCCCTCTCTCTCTCTTTTCTTGCTTTCTTCCTTCCTCCTTTCCTTCCTCCCTCCCTCTTCCTTCCTTCCTTTTCTTGAAGCCCATGTATATGAGTCCATATATTGTGCAATGCTTGATATAAAGAAAGAGACAATATCCTTTGTCAAGAAGATTACCCTTGGAGGTGGGAGTTTATAGACTATTGGGGAGACCAGCATGGGGTTATAAAGAAGCCTGGACTTATGATGAGAAGGGACCAAAGGAGGCTTCCTTAAGCAGGTGAAATCAGAGCACATTTTGAACACAGGAGGGCAAGAAGATTAACATGCCAGGCTGGAGAGGGGACACACTTGGATCACTTCAAGTAGTTCTTATAAAGCTGGAATGTAGAATAAAAGTTATAGACTAATAGATAAAATATGAAGAAGGAACATATGCAAAACTCAGGCTCAGGAATTTGTTTTTTATCCTAAGGAAATGGGTATCTAAAGGATTCTGAACAGGAAATATTTTGTGTGTAGACTGCTAAATGAAGAAATAATTTAGAGACAGGTGGTCTAAAAGTCTGCTTCAGAGGTTTCTTTATCCAAGTAAGACATTGTGGTGGTCTGAAATCAGGCATTAAAGAAGAGATGGCCTCAAAAGCTATTTAAAACTTTCCATAAGTAAGCAGATGTGAGAAAGGCAAACTTACTTCCAAAATCTCTAGAAGATTATTACAGAAAAATGAACCCAGTTATCAGAATTGCATGAAAATGTATTAAGTCTTCATTACAAAAGAGACATATTTCATAAACATTCTCTATTTACAGATGTAGAAGCCGAGGCACAAACTTGAAAGAGTAACAGCAGCACTTGACTCCTGTCCATCTGACCACAAAGCCCATGTTTCATACACTAAATTTCTCTTTGAGATCATACATTTTGAATGCCTTTGAAAACTCCTTTGAAAACTTGGATGACTAGATTTGGAGAGATTGAAATAAAACTTGGCAGTATCGTAAGATATTCCTTAGGCAGAACCGCTTACATTTTCTAAGCATAATCATGTTCATATTGGAGATTTAATACCCAATTTGTATTTGCACTCTTTCTATGGAACTATATGTTTAACTACCATGCAAGATACAAATCCTTCATCAAATTTCTCTAGAAAATCTAATTATTTTTAAGCTTGGAAGTTCTATTCACACTCTATTAGGACAGCCAGTTGAAACCAAAATAAAAGTGGGCTTGGCAGATCAATCAAGTCAAATATTGAGTTTTGAGTAGAATAAAGTTTGGAGGACAACTGAGTTTCAATGACTCTAGGAGGGCGAGAGGTAACACTCTTAAGACATTGAAAATAGAAAGGAACAAACATAGCCCAAACAGGAAATGATGCTGAGATGTGTCTCAAAGGCTGGAGTAGGGAAATTCCTTCTCTGGCATATTTTACATCTATTATGGGTAAGGCTACCACACACTTTACTGGCAAGCCTTGACTCTGAGAGTAAAAGGAGGTGCTATTATTAATTAAAATGGAAAAGTAGGCAAAAACCTGGACTCATATAGGTAACCCTGGATATACACCACCATACCTAGAGGTTAGCACTAAAGCTGACCTTCAGATGATGACAGTATCAAGAATGAAGTCTGCCCTAACCAGTTTGACTCAGTGGATAAAGCATCGGCCTGCCAACTGAAGGGTCCCAGGTTCAATTCCAATCAAGGGCATGTACTTTTGTTGTAGGCACATCCCCAGTGGGGGGCGTGCAGAAGGCAGCTGATAGATATTTCTAGCTCTCTATCCCTCTCCCTTCTGCTCTGTAAAAAAAATCAATAAAATATACTTTTTTAAAAAAAAGAATGAATCTTAGGTCTTAGAGTAACTGGCTTCTAAAGTGAGGCAAGACAAGCAAGTCAGAATTCTTATACAACTTGGACAAGGTTTTCAATACAAAGGCCAGATCAACTGTGCCATTGGGATATATTAATTATTTCAGTTCTGTAACTATTAAAAATGATACCAAACAATGAAAAAGGCAGTCACAGATAATATATATAGACTCTAGTCTCAAACTAATGTATTCATATAAACATTTTGGCTACAGTGATATTGGTATAGATGGGTGCTCCTAACTATTTTGATTATTTAAAAATAAGCACAAGCTTTATTTTTCAATGTATTAATCATCAGTGAATCAATATTAGTAAACGCAAAACTGTCCCAGCCACAGTGGCTCAGTGGTTGAGCGTGGACCTATGAACCAGGAGGTCAAGGTTTAATTCCCAGTCAGGTCACATGCCTGGGTTGAGGACTTGATCCCCAGTGTGGGGTGTTCAGGAAGAAGCCAATCAATGATTTTATCTCATCAATGATGTTTCTATCTCTTTCTTCTTCTCTGAAATCAATAAAAATATATATTTTTAAAAAACACCAAATGAAATCAAATCTTAATCCACTCTTCTGCCCTATACCTGAATTCTTTCCTGAAATAAGCACAACCTTATATGGCAAGGTTCCCTTACTACACTGGAAAAGAGAAGGATGAGCATAGGACAAATAGCCAACATGCCCAGGAAGAGACAGCACACAACAGCCAGAATCAATCAGGTTTCCAACTTCAGTTTTCTCAGCAACTAGCTGTTTGACCTTGGACAAAACATTCCACTGAGACTTATTTTTCTCTTATATAAAATGAGAAGATATCATAAGATTACCTAAGAGGTTCAATCAGATATGAAACTTAACTATTATCTGAAATAATTGCCTCCCATATGTTTTACATTTGCTTAAGATTTATTTATCCACGAGGATTGGGATGATATCTGTTGCATCCTGAAGAAATTTAAACAGCCAGTTATTGACAAAACAACTGTAATAGTAACAATAATAATGATTTTTTAAAGACTCCCAGGAATATATACATAGGCAATGGGAAGGCATTTCATTTTTTTAAAGCATATTATAGAAAGACTATTAGGATTTTCTGAGGGGAAAAGTCATGAGATGTAAAATGCTGAACCACAATATGCTTTATAGTTTTGAAATAGTAAGCCTCTTCTCTGGGCTCCCAAAACACACTGAGGATCAAGGTTTGTAACTTTATACAGAATAAAAAGGTTTCCCTCAGAAGCGTCAAACGTTTCCCTATGTTGTCATTTTAATAAGTAAAGAAAGAATCCACATTTATAGGACAGAATGGTGGGAATGATTAGAGGAAGCACCTTCCTGGATTTAATCTTTGACAAGTCCCTAGGCACTCAAGCGTGGTTCAAAAATAATGAAAACATATTGCCTACTGATCCTGTGCTATTGGGTTTCAGTCAATGTAACCAAATATAAGGAAGCTGGACTTTCCCCTCATATTATTTTGATTCCTTTTCAAACAGAAGTAACATATTTCCTTATTAAAATGTAAACAGCTTGAGATGATATAATGTATAATTTTTGCTTTCTTACCCTCTTAACCCTCACCAATATTATTTCTAAGAATTAATCACTCTCAACAGTTTGCTGTGCCTTCACCCAGGCTTATCTATCATCTATCTATCATCTATCTATCTATTTATCTATCTATCATCATCATTTGTCATCTTTCATTTATCTATATCCATCCACAAAGGTGTATATTTGTACACATCCATTCATGTGTACATCCACAAGTCTGCATTTGAAAAAGAAAACATTATCTTCCTTTATCCCAATTTTGACACAGTTATTAAATTTATTGGCTTTTACAGCCAAGTCAGTAAGCATAGTAATAAATGTGCTCCCTTTTCCTAACATAAAATCTCTTCTCCATCTTTAAACTCCTGGACCTATCTGTATAACTATCAGGTGGAAAAGAAAAAAAAATGCAATGTGATTTTTACTAGCAGTCAAGATGATAAGCAAAATGAGTATCTGATGAATGAATGGACCCTAATCTCATGCTTGAGGGAGAAGCTCCCAGGAAACAACTATACGTGAATTGACATCCATAGTATCCATTTCTCTTTTTATCAAGAGTTCAAAATTGCTTTTTTGAATGTCTTTTAATCATTGCTTTGTGTGAGGATGCCTGTTTCAAACCTGAATGCTGTATTTTTCATCCTCACTATATGACCACTAAACAATAGTGTGACTTGAATAGATTCTCCTCTTTCATCATAAATTGGTCTCTGTACTGTCTCCATCATTTTAATCAACACTTGGTTGGGTTTATCAATCCCAGTATCCTTGATGAATTTACAGTGTCTTATAAAAGATGCCAATTCACGTTTCCCACAGCCTTTCTAGAAAAATAAAGCACCACTATAAGCTAAACTTTAGCCAGCAGTTATTGAACTGGTAAGCTTATCACTGGCAGTTTTACTTATCCAGAAAATAATTTTATTTTTCTTAGAAATTTTAGTCAGTATATTCTTTATGTTTTCACACTTGAAACTACATTTGATAGCCCCTTGGTCATGCAATTAATTTCAACTCTTAAGACTTTTTCTTCAAAATATTCAATGAATCTATCTTCACTTAATATCTTCCTAAAAGAGAATATATATTTCAGTCATGGGGAAAGTTGTCATTGTAATTTGTTATGGAATGTTACAGTGTTTATATTCTTCAAACTCAATTTGTTATTAATAAGTAGATGCTATTAAAAGACATAAGACAGATGAGGTTGCCAAAAAGAAAGTGTAGTTAGAAAAGACAAACAAGGACTGAGAGCCATAGTACTCCAATGAAATGTTAGATGTGTTAAGAGTGCATGCAGTTTGTAAACATATGAATTAGATACAGTTGCTGTGAGATATGTTGTTCATTGAAAAGTCTGGAGATGCCTGTTTTCACTCAGTTGAATGTGGTAACAAAAATAATTGTGCAAGTGTAGAAGGGCTATAGTAGAAGTCTGAGTCATTGTTAGGTTTTGTAACATTTTATTTTGGAATAATGTCAAGTTCACAGAAATATTGTAAGAATGCTACAAACAAAACCCATATACCCCCCCATTTAGTAACTTTTACCTATCAAAATATTATATGCAAATATTTTTTCTGATTCACATTAGAAAAATTATATTAGAGACAATATATACCTTTATCAGTACACAATGTGTACTTCCTATGAGAAATAATACTTTTGTTCATAACTTCAGTATAATTCTCAAAATTGTGAAATTTAACATTAACACAATATTATTACTACTCTACAGTCCATACTCGAATTTCTAAATGCCTCACTAATCTCACTAATGTCCTTTATAGCCACCAGTTTTCCATTTCAAGATGCAATCTATAGTCACACATTGTGATTGGTGTCATTTTTCTATATTCTCCTTTAACCTGGAACAGTTTTCAACTTTACCTTGAAATTTTTAAAGGATACAAGCATATTATTTTATAGTCTCTCTCTCAGTTTAAATTTGCCTAATATTTTCTCATGATTAGATTCAGGTTACACATTTTTAGCAGAAATGCCAGAAGTGATATTGTGTCCTTCTCAATGCATCATATGAAGAGGCATGTGCTGTCAGATTGCCCTGATACTGATGAAGTTAACTTTGACCCACTTTCTTATCATACTCTCACCGAGTGGTTTTAGCAACCACTGATGGATTAGTTAATTCTTTCCATTCCTCTTATATATATTAGTTGGCACTCTATTATAAGAAAGAACTTTCTCATCATACCAAGTTTTTATTCATTTAGGTTAATATAAACTCATATATTTTTATTTTATTCAGCTAGTCAAACCAATTATTTTATTAACTGCTTTAGTATTTTTTTTTGAAAAAAGAATTTATTACTTACAAGTCCTGGAAATTATTTGGTACACCTAGGAGAACTACACTGCAAGATGCTGAGTAGAAAGAGAGAGCGAAAGCAGGCCTTGCTTCTGCTTTTACTGGGGTCGAGTGTGGAGCCTAGAGAATTTAAAGTGCCACAAAAAACAAACAAACAAACAAACAAACAAACAAAAAAAGCAGCCCCCATGGCCAATTATAAAATCAAACAAAATCTCTAAAACAAAGGAGAGGTTGGGGCTGGTTTCTTATTCAGTACTCTAGTACTTAAATTGTTTTAGACTTCGCCAGTAGGATTCCCTTCAGGCTGGTTTCTGTGTTCTTTTACTATGTCACTATCATTTTTTGAGTACTTCCTTAATTGTAGGCTTAGTTATACTTTCCCTATTCCAAACTTTAGTCAGTCTTTTCACTATGATTTATTTTAATGCAGAATAGCACTTAGAAACCAAGTGCTGAACATTTATGACATTGCTTCTAAACCCCCTCCTCAGATAGAGTTACTAAACATTTTATATTTCAGTTTTTTAATTTTTAATATATTTTTATTGATTTAAGAGAGGAAAGAAAAGGGAGAAGAGATAGAAATATCAATGATGAGAATTTATATTGCACACCCCCTACTGGGGATTGAGCCCTCAACCTGGCCATGTGCCTTTGACCAGAACTCTTCAGTCTGCAGGCCGATGCTCTATCCACTGAGCAAAACTGGCTAGGGCTTATATTTCAGTTTTTTGATCATGTTATGAGTTTTGACAATATGATTGCATTTTCAGATTTAAAATATGGGACATTATCATTTATATTTCCTCCCACCTCTTCTCCCACCTCCTCCTACACTTTTATTATATATAAATATTGATAAAATAATCTTATACCTGCTTTCTGTTCTATAACCCAATTTTTGTCAGTTGTTTAATCTTAGTCCCATAATTATATTAATTCAATGTCACTGTGAGAATGTTATCATAAATTCCCATCCTCCAGTTTCTTATTAGATTCATTTTCAGTTTCATGAATTTCACATTGGAATAATTTTTTCAAGGAGGCCTGGGTATTGACTGTACAATTGCAGCAGTCACTGCACCTGGCCTTGATGCATTTTCATTTGTATCACTTCGTTATTCTCAGAACTTCTGGTGTCTTCTGGCAGTCAACATTGCTGTGAAGAAGTCTAGGTAGGTATTTTTTTTACCCTTTGTCTGCAACTTGATTTTATCACCTGAATGCCAGCAGAATTTTTTCTTTCCCTTATTCTAGATAACAAAGATATGTCCAGATACTTATGTTTTATGTCAATCTGATGTGTCCATTTAATCTGCAAATTAAGGTACTCCTTTTACTCCACTTTCTTTTTTTCTTTCATTATGTTTTTAAATATTTTCCTTACTTCATTTATTGGCTTTTGCATTTTAGGGATACCAATTATTTCTTCTTGTCTACTTTTTTCCCCTAATTATTCTAATCTCTGTGTCTCCCCTCTGCTTTCACCACAATTATTTCAAATATTTCTTTCCTTCCTGCCAGTGATCTCATCTGCAGTTCTGTCTTTCTATCTTTCTTCATTCTAATTTATTTTTCAGATTTATAAAGGCCTTTTTAAGTTTCTAACTTATCCCTTCAACTCAGCTTTTTTTCTTCTATTTTTTTCTGTTGCTTTATCTCTGAGTTCACATCTATGGAATTCGTGGTTTCTTTAGGAAATTCATTATTTTTTTAGAACGTATAGCATTGGGTACTTGTGGAGGACTTTAGATTTCTACTTTGTTTTTATCTTCTATTGGATATTTTTCAATCTGTATCTGGAAATGCTATTCCCATGTTCTTATCTATGTTTCTTTTTAATTATTTTATTTTTTATTGTTGTGATTTTCCTGTAATACTGCTGCAGGCGGCCATGCCCTTCATTTCACTTTACTCATGGTTAACACAGCAGTTGCTTCTAGACAGTTCTTTCCCCTGAGTCTGTGAGGGTGAATCTCCTTGGCACCCTCCCAACTTTGTAACAACATTGTTTATCTTTCCTTCAGAGCAAGGATGATTCTTCATCAGTGGGTACATTTCTTTGGCTGTATCCTCAGAATATCTTAAGCTTTTCAACTTTATAGCAGTTCCTTTTGTCAACAGCCACTTCCAATGATAAACAAACATGAATAAGGTAGTAAGCATTTAGCATTAAATATACAAACATGTGCTGTCTTCGCCAGTCATTTCAGTCGCTCATTTGCCAGACAAAACAAGGATAACAGAGTTGAACTCCTACCAAGAATGTCACGGTTTGGAAAGATCCTCTCTTTCTCTCTACATCATATTTGACACTTGGTAACATCAGCTACAAATACTCTACCACTGCCCTGACTAAAATATAATAGTGAAATTTGAAAGTATCTTCTTTAATAATTTGCCCGTCTAAAGAAACTATACACCAAAGAGCAGATGTCTTTTCCCTTCCTCCCTCCCAGGTACTCAGGTTGGTTCTGTTGTTGTTGCTGGGATGCTCTGCTCAAGTCTGCAGGGCTTTAGGTGTATCTGGGCATGCCTTCCTCCTCTTCTACAGGAATGCCATAAACTGTCTGTGGGCTCAGAGCATGTATTAAAGATGGTGAGGCATTTGCGTGTGAGTGTGTGTCATGCTCATAGAACACATACATAACAAATACATAGATGTTCTAAAAAACATATACCTATATGGAAATGGACAGAAGCAGAGCAACCTGCAGAAACAGGTTGAATAATAAAACATTGGAAGAAGATTTTTTAATCTATTGTACTTACATAAAGGCCTGAGAAGCTGTACCCCTCAAACTGTACCCCTCTAATGAGCAGTATTGTTAGAAAATCAAATTCTCAGGTCTCCACCCATCCTTCAGCCAGAATCAGAACCTGTATTTTAGATAGAGCATATATTTTAAAGATGAGCTTGTAGAACCAACACACCATTTAAAACTATTTGTTAAGCATTAACATTGTGAGAAAGTTTTGACTCTGAGAAGCAGAAAAAGGCAAGTGGACTCAGTGTAGTTTACTTTTTCAACTTGGAGCTAATAAACGACAGTGCTGTCTTGTCTCATGAGAGGCACTTGGCACAAGTAGGGAATTTTGTATTTTCTCCTAATTATGTTTTTGTCCTAAGAGATTTTTCTTCTACTTTTCACATGCTATGTTTCCTTATTTGAGGTCCTAAGTCATGCAGAGACAAGCACATGGTCTGCCAGAAGACACAGGGCCATACAAGGCTGTACACTTCTTAGTCTTTAACAAGTATATGATCCCCTAAAATATATGCTCTATCTAAAATACAGGTTCTGATTCTGGCTGAAGGATGGGTGGAGACCTGAGAATTTGATTTTCTAACAATACTGCTCATTAGAGGGGTACAGTTTGAGGGACAAGGGATATGCATGCTATTGGTTTTAAAAGAATGGTTCAGTTTTAAAGGTCTAGAGTCACTGCAATGGCCAAGGAGCAAGGAGTTCTGACTAGCTTCTCAGGCCTTTATGTAAGTACAATAGATTCAAAAATCTTCTTCCAATGTTTTATTATTCTCTCCTTCCTAATCTTTTTCCTTTCTTTCTTCCTTCCTTTCTTCTCTCTTTTTTTTGTTTTTGTTTCCACTTACTTCTTTGATCCCAGCCCCCACCTTCTTCTCCACTTCCTTCTTCTATATATAGAAGGATAAATGAGTCACAATACTTCAAATTAGGAAATGGGACCATTATTTTTATGACTTTTTTCTCCAGAGCTTTAAGTATTTTGACTTTGCATTATCATTGTTAATGTTATTTTAGGCTGAAAACAGATTGTAAAGTACAAGAACTCTCACTCACCAGTAAAGTACAGCAAAACAACAACTTTAATGTTTGCACAAATTGTAATCTATAATTTATAAGTGTGGGGGGTGGGGGGGGCAAACACATGCTGAAAAAAAAATCAACAACCCAACACAAAAAAAAGTGATTCCACATTATTGTGAGTAAATTTATTTCTGCTCTGTTCTCAATTTTTCATTACCAAAGGATTATGCTGTACATGAGATTCCATGTTTCAAGAGTATGGCCACTGCTTTTATTTATTTTTTTAATTTGTTTGCTAATCCTCACCCAAGGATATTTTTTCCATTGATTTTTAGAGAGTGGAAGGAAAGGAGGAGGAGAGAGAGGGAGAAAGGGAGAGTAAGGAAGAGTGAGAGAGAGAGAGAGAGAGAGAGAGAGAGAGAGAGATTTGAGAGATGATACATAGATTGGTTAACTCCTGCATGCACACCAACTGGGATCAGGTACATGTCCTTGTCCAGGAATCAAATATGCAACCCCTTGGTGCTCCAGGCAACATCCTAACCACTGAGCGCACCAGCTAGGGCATGGCCACTGATTTTTTAAAAAGTATTTTCCATTTGGAAAAGTTAGCCTCTGTCTTTGAAACCTAGATAGGCTTTCAAGGTAAACTTTCATAAAAAAACAAGCACATCCATTCTCGTGACCTATCCCCAACTGTGTTCTATAATTATTTTTCTAATGTTTGTCCTTCTGAAACTGCGAATACATAGTAATTTATTTTATTTAATATATCAGAACCTTGCTAATAGATGTTCACAGTTTTCTTTTTTTGAAGCTGCTATTGTGCTTTGAGACAGACCTAAGCAAACATGAAAACACTTTCACCCTGAAGAATTTTTCTAACCCTCCCTCAAGAATATTTTTACATATGTACCTTAGCAAATCTTTTGATCCATTTATTCTGGTGCTCATTTTCTAAAGATTATTCATTCTGAATCCACAGACAGCACTTATATGCTCTGAATTAAACCCACGAATCAATAAAAACAGAACTTCAGTATTCTACTAGCAAGTATGTTCTTTTATTCCACTCACTACATAATATAATTCACATGCCATTAACATAATTTTATTAATTCAGTCTCACCAAATTATGTTGAGGAGATCAGTTTTAAATAATAGCTATCTTTGTTAAACTCTTTCTAGACTATGTAGTGTATTTAAGAGTTGACTTTCATTTAAACATTAGCTTAGAAATTAAAGCTTATGGGTTGATTTTCCTTGTTATCATTCATTAAAAAGCTAAACAAATATTCTTTTACTATTATATGGAAGCAGATTCTTATCATACTTTTCAAAGATAATCAGCCATTTGGGCCAATAGGCAAAAATCTGTAGGTCTTTTCTATGGTAACATATGCCTTTCCTAGGGCAACAAATATGTGTATCTGGTTTATTCAAATACAAACACATGTAGAAATAGTATACATTTTCTTAATTGGAAAGTACTAATGAGGAGCTGTATAATGAGAAATTTTTGAGAGTAATAATAACAGAAAATGTGATGTACTTATGTCACACCAAAACTGATAATATAAAACATCTTCATCTTTGTGAGCACTCAGAATTTGTCCTTGGTTTCTCCTCTCTGCTAGGTGACAATTAAAACAACAACAAAAATAACACACACACACACACACCAATTACTTTGGGGAATGAAGAAAAGGAAAAGAATGTAACTCTAGTTTCTATCAACAGCTCGACACCAGAACAATTTCAGTGTCAGATATTGCTTCTCAATCAATACTAAGCTCTGTGGTTAAAAGAACTGCATCAAACCAGTGTTTCATCTGGTTAATGATATCAGTAAGGGTTATCTCTACACAGAATGAAAAGGTCACTGATCAAATAGCAGTGACTCCTTCACATTGTTATTGCTCATTGATTGTTTAACAACCCCTGTATAGAATCTTCTCCTTTAAGGCACCGAGTATGGAAGAGAAGAATAATAACCAAATGTTGCCTCTTAAGAGCCCTCACACTAGACAAAAAAGTGGATCTCATTAGCCTACCTCTTTATAATAATGTACCTAAAATAAAGTGTGAGAAGGTGTATATTAAAAAGAAGCTGAAGAAAAGAAACTCCAGCTTAAAGATTTCTTGGTAGTAAAGAAACAAAATAAATAAATAAATAAATAAATAAATAAATAAATAAATAAATAAAAATTTCAAGAAACCTTCAGTATTGTTAGTAAATTCCATGGCATTCAGCTAATATATGATGCTGAATTCTATACTTCTTAAGCAAAGCGCAAATCTATTTCTTCACAGATATCAAAATTCATTAGGAAAGACAGAAAACGAACATTTAAAAAATGAATTGATATGGAAATAATAGGATTTTGACTTTCAGATTTTACATACAATGTAATGGAAATAGCAATCCTGTTTATTGCTGCTTTTGCACCTTGTAAAGGCCCTTAGTGTGGAGGACTCTAGTTTTGTCATGCCTGGCAAGAAAGTGTGTGTGTGAGTGCTTAGAAGGTACTTATCAGCTTTATCACAGACTTCCGAAAATTTACAGTAATCACACCCACCAGTAATATTTCAGAAGGGTAAAAACGAAGTATTTAAAACACTCTGTCCTTTAAACTAAATAAATGAACAAACACATGAAGAATAAATGAGTAAGCAGTCCTGACTCCTCCCTCTGCCACTTGAAGGCTCTGGGCTCCTCACCTTTCTTCCATCCTTTCAGGCCTCCTCCCTTCTCCGTGTCTTGCCTGTTGGTAGGTGCACCCTGCCTCAGGGGACTCAGTTATTTCAGTAGCATTGGGATGGACCTAATGATTTTTCTGTAAGTTGACAAACTACTAGATTTTATCACATAAAAAATAGAAGCAACAACTGTTTATGTAAGTGCCCTAGGGACCATAGTTAATCATTCTTGCAAGTAATATTACATGGGATATAATTCGGATTTACTGCATTCAGTGTTTTCCCCAATATAAGAAAATAATGACCTGGCCAGCAGAGCAAAGCACCAGTGATTTATCACAAATGAATGCTATACCGCGTGCCTTTTAGAACTAAGTAACTGTGTCAAATCATTCCACTGGAATACTGACTTCCTGCAACTATAAAAATACCAGAATCTGGCAGTAGGTATACGTTCAAAATACTGATATCTTGTTTGCAAGATTCAAAATTGATACTTTTTAAAATTATTTTAGATAGTAATAGGAAAATCAGACATAAAAAGATTTAAACTATTATGTCATTAAATTTTAAATATGTACTTTAAAAAAATCACAGATACTCTAAGTTTTATACCATGTCCTCTCAGTTTTCCTTTCTTTAAAAAAACAACAGTATCTCCAACCTTGTTGATCTTCACAATTCTGCTAATTTAACCAATGGTATTGAGTGAATCTATCTTAGGCACACAGGAATTCTTTGCGTAAGTGTCATAGGAAATTGCTTTCGTCTCTTTGGTGGGCCTGCTGTTAGAGGAACTTCTGGCAAGAAAGGAAGGCTGCAGAACCTAATGTGGAAGCCGGAGCTTCAGAGTCAGACTGACCTGGACCAATCCCAGCTTATTGCTCCTGGGATGCATGACATGGGCTTTTGTTTCTTTTAACCATTTGGTTTCCCTTACTTGGCTCATTTGTAAAATAGAGATAATCTATGTCACAGATTTGTTTGAAGGAATAATTCAGATAAAAATTATTCAACGTATTTAGCACTGTCACCTTTAATAAACTATCATTTTAATAATAATACTATTTGTTAATTTATGTTAATTAGCTTTGGTACAGGAAAGTTTGAGAGAAGTGGAAGACTGGCAGCAGGGCATCATATATTTTCTCTCAGATCTTTCTTTAACCATCTTCTCATCTTCCCTTGTCATTCTCATAGAAAAAAAAATACCATGTGATTTTCTGGACATGAGAAATATGCTCAAACAGGATCATATAAAATGTATATGTATAATTGCATAATATAGTTTCTCTATAAATATAGATTCAAATTTCTTAATGAATTGTTATGTATTGTATCTTAGTATTGGGACAACTATTTTGAGCAAATCACCTTTTCTTAAATACCGTGCTGCGTTCATCCACAGCCATATGACATTTCAAATGGAAAACTGAGCTTAAGCAGAATACTGCAAGATGAGTTTGCTGATGGGATGCCTTCATGCGCACTAGCAATGCAATTATATCATGGCCACTGGCCAACTGGCTCAGGTCTTGAAGAGACAATAGAAAGGCTGTGAGACATAAACAGGAACTTTGGGGAAAAAACAACATAACACTGTTGATCATAATACAGCCGTTACTATGGACTCAGTCTTTCCTCTCTCTACACAAACCTTAAATGCATTTGTTGGTTCACTGGAGCTTATGCTCTGTCCAAGGAGAGAAGAGGCAGCACTCAGAAGGTTAAACTGGTATGACATAGTGAAAAGGGGTCACTTCTGCTGCCTGCTCCTTGGGGTGTTCTCTGCTTCTGAAACTCACCTTCATTACTCTGCATAGAGAGAACATATATATGTGTTTCAGGCATGTTTTTTGCTTTCTCTGAAACTCTACCTCTTTCTCTCACTGTATTTGTTTTTCATTTGACCCATGCATCAGGACC
>JAAGEH010002528.1:50335333-50602200 GCA_011751065.1 Lasiurus cinereus | reverse complement strand
CCCCCCCCCCCCCGTTTTGATTGTAAATTCCAGCTGGGATGAACAAAGAGGAGAATTCACTTGTATAAACAAAAGGCCAATAAAGATTGGCATAGCTCCCAATGGGGCTCATTTAGGGTGGGAATCAGGTGATGGTGAGAGATGAGATTGGAAGAGGAGAGCATTGTCACTACTGGGAGGCCTCAGCACATGGGGAGACTAGGGAGATATCATCACAAGAAATGGCTCTAGAACTATCTTCGTTGCACTGATAAGACTTGGGTGCGTGTTTCTTAACATGCACTTTGATAAAGCATGAGACAGAATCAGATTAGGAAGAACTCCAGCTATCTCCAAGCTGTTGTCCTAATTGGGAAAGTAATTTCAACTTCAATACCACCATGAAAAAAATGAGAACCTATCCTCCCAAAGTAATCAGAATAATGTTTTCCTTCATTTTTCCTGTTGACATTGAGTGCCTACGGAGATCTCATTACTGTTGTTTTCCATATTTGAATTTTAGATCATTGATAAGCTATAGTAATACTGATCCATGATTAAAAACAGGCAGAGGCAGAGAGCTAAGAAATATTTTTCAGAGAACAATTGGAACACTGCAGATATACATCTGTCAAAATTATTGGAAGGCAGAAAATGTACATAAGACACAGTGGGCTGTTCAATTTGTGTACTACTTGAGGCAAATCAGATCTCTTCTGAGTATAATTTATAAAAGCCACTAATGTGATGGGCCTTGAACTCTTCCAAGCTCTGTCCTTTTTGGCTTAGGGCCTTCTGCTCTTCCTGCATCTCATCACTATAGTGATTACAGTCCAAAAAACATCATATGGCAATGATTTAATTGGCTTCAAATCTTGCTCCAAAGGTGTCACAGGTGTTTTGGTCCTATTCCCCATTTTCCCCAAGTAGAAGCAGATTACTCAAATAGCAGAAAGAAAATGTCATTTCTGTTGCCATATGGGAAGCTCAGTGCTATTTATAGTTAAAGAAAAGCTCAAATAGAAAAGTCTAAGTTTCTTTGTTATATTCCATTGCAATATAAATGGCCTATAATATGACTGAAACATTACTAATAAGAAGTATAAAAGCATGTTTTAAAAGTTTCAGGGTGATAACCAACTCCCTTCCTTTTTAACATCTGTCTAGTTTATCCACACCTTCTGATTCCACTGCCACTGAACCATTGCCCACAGACTCATTTCCTCAGACCTATTTCTTAAGTAGGCCTCAAGTGCAATTCTGTTCATATAGCTTTGTCCCGATACCTGCCAAAGAAACCACAGAATAAGAGTTGAATTTCTTAACACTTTGCATAAAGCCTTTCACAAGCTGGGCTCAACCACTATGACAACATTACAGCCATTAGTCTGTCTTCACCAATTAAATAAGTATCAATAATCATTCTGTTCTTTCTTGCTAAATGTTATTTCTACTACCTTGATTATAAAAATCCTATCTGTATTTTGAGAACCTGTTCACATGCCATTTTCCTCATTACATCTTCCCTGGTTCTTCTGGCAGAAAGTAATTTTCCCCTTCTTTATGTTCCCCTAACATTTGTTTTTATCTTTCTCCTATGGTCCTTATTAAATTGTTCCCCTAAAATTACTAGTGTATAACTATCAATTCATCTTGTAGGATTCCAATGCAAAGGGTCCCAGAATGACACATAAGGCAAAATTAAGATTGAAATTAATATTGTTCCATAATATTCAGGCTGAAATCAAAATTTTACAATGATCTTATATAATAAAATCTTAATATTCAAACCAACCAAACAGCAGAAAAACCAGTTGTTATGACGCCACTGACCACCAGGGGCAGATGCTCAACACAGGAGCTGCCCCTGGTGGTCAGTGCAGTCCCACAGGGGGATGGACCGCTGCTCAGCCAGAAGCTGGATGGCGAGGGCAGTGGTGGTTGCAGGAGCCTCTCCTGCTTCCACAGCAGGCAGACATCATCTCAGGGTTCTGGACTGTAAGAGGCTGCAGGCCGAGCTGAGGAACTGCCCCCACCACTCCATCCCCGAGGCCTCTAGTATGTTATATTTATCCTCATGGAATATCTGGTAGTAAAATTTGGATATTAAAGTGATTTTTTTCCTGTTAATTGTGAACTAAGTTGTACACATCATGCCTTCTTGTGGGATACACTGGAAGGGATATGGTAACAATAAAAAGAATAATAAAAATAATTTTTGTATTCAAGTCTCACTAGCATAATTATAGCAATGTCTGTCCCTTAACCTCCTTTTCTTAGGAGGGTCCTGGGATGGCTCATGTATCATTTTCCTTGACAATGTGCTTGTCTTCCACACACGGCGGTCTCTGTGCCCTTCATGCTTACGTGTAGTACACAATGACACAAATCACTCTTCCCTTTGTGCCCCCATTGTCACCTTCCAAAAAGGTGTTCCTTCTCATGATGTCTTCTCAACCTGCGCACTTCCCTCTCTCTATTGTGCTATGTGTTCTGAGGTGCTGGGCTCCCCTCTTACAGCATAAAATTGCAAAACAAAGTGCTCACACTCCTTATCCAAATTTCCTTAGAGGACTGAATTGGAAGATAGTGGAAGTGATATTCCTTCCTGCAAACACACCATCTGGGTGGAGTGGGAGTATTTGGTCTCCTGATCTGCTGGAGGGGAATACCTCTTCACTTGGCATCTCTTGTCTCACCATTACCCCAGCCCAGTCATTGTCCTTCATTTCCCACTACTGGACTTTAGGCATCCTCCTTCCAAATCCCCTGAACTGTGGCTTAATTCCTGGTATGAACACAGAGAATAGGCCCCTTTGGGATCCACACTCCCATAGGTATACAGCTGTCTCCAAGAAGTGCAGCTGATGCGCACCTTAGAATTGACAGACTTTCATTATAAGGGCTAGGCTACATTTCTCTTTTATTCACATTGTGTGTGTGTGTGTGTGTGTGTGTGTGTGTGTGTGTGTGTATGAAAAACACACTCTCATTAATAGATTATTGACATCATTGCATTTTAAAATGGAAGTGGCAGTGAGTAAGCTTTTAAAAAACATTTAGGCTTTTAAAAACGTTTAGAGTCCATAAGACAGTTTAGCACTTTCCTAAAAATCTTGGTTTCATTGACCCCTTGCTGCCCTCTAGTGAGTGTCTGATATATCCCCCTAGGCTTCCAATTGGGAAGAAAGTTGACCTGTGGAAAGAGAGAGGAAGCCTGACTGAAATGTGCTAAATGGATTCATTTTAGGCTCAGAAAGGTCATCCAGTCTCTGGAGAAGAGCTGGATTCCAGGAACCTTCAGACACTGTGCTACTTTGGTCAGAGGACAAACAAGAAAACATGCAAAAATAACCTTGGAGCATAGTTGACATTACTCAGGGCCCATTAATACCCTGAAATGCATTTGCCCCTGCATCATTGCTGTAGAATTAGAGCCAATTCAGCCGCTGAGAGATTCCTTCCATCCTAGTCTGACTTCAAATCCCCTTGGTCAACAAGGGACTTTGGAATTATGCTGCAGTACAACAAACACCTCTTGAGTCCTGGAGGCCAACAAAATGCAGCCAACTGTAGGAAAGAGAATGCCTTGTGATAGCAAGCAAACAATAACAAAGTGTAGCAATGGAGCTGGCACTGACTAAGGTATGAATGCTGAGAATTTTCTTCTCTACACAGTATGAAAACTTACTTGACTGAAAGTTATTAAAAGTCCTTTGAAAAGTTTCAAGTCATTGAAAATAGAAAAGATACTAGGAGTTGAGTTAACTCAGTATCTAGAAATATTTGTTCAAGATCCCCCTCCTTTATTTTTTACTGACTCAAGTGAGAAACTACGTTCTGTAAGTTCTTCTTCAATAAATACAAGTGAGTGTCAGTTACTAATACCCAGAAATTATATTATAATAAGAAGCTTCGAGATTAAAATATCAACATTTTAAAGTCAGATATAGAATCTTAAAACTTTAATTTTTAAAAGGTAATTGAGGTGTGAATCATAATGTCCAATTCCTAAAAATATTTCTTATTTGATTAAATGTATAGAATGGTTTAAATACTTGTAATTATTTTTATGTGTATGGGACTTTTAGTTTAATCAGTTCATTTATTGACTATTAAGAAAGAATTTAATGGGTATGGAAGTATTCTATCATTTGTTGGCTATTGTAATCTCAAATATAATTGCATTTTTAGTGCCTTATCTTTTATTTTTACTAGAAGGGGCCTGAACAAAAACCTAGTGTTCCCAATTATATCTGGTATAAAATACTGGAAGCCTCCCATAGTTCAGTAGCCGAAACAGTGTTAACACATAAAGGAATAAGTTTACTTACCCCCCAAAATTAAGGAAGAAAACATGCTATTCAATTGTTGAAGAATTCAGCATTGTGAAACCAATGTGTTGATGTTTTTCTTTCATGTGTTGCAACACTCAGTATCATACAAGCTTTGACGTGTCTACATTCTGATGTCTGACATCAAATACACTTAGAAATGCACTGCACTGAGATAAAAAATAAACTCCTTCATAATAAATGTTTACCTACTATGTTTAAAGGCTCTTCCCAGGTAAGCAAGTTAGTTTACATAAAGGAAGAATTGTGCCCTTAAGTATGTGGAGATGGTAAATGAGGAGAAAAAAGTTAGATTTTATGATTCTAAGAAAAAAAATGTGAAATAGCCCACCTCCCTGAAAATTACAGTGAAAGATTCACCTCCCTTCATTCATTTGTTCAGAACTTAATATAGTGTTCATAAATCAAAGACACAATCTTTGTCTCAAAAAGCTCACACAACTTAAAATAGAGGCCATCTATTCCAAGGCCTTACATCTGAATAGTACTTTATAGCTACAAAGCTCTTTCACATGCATAGTCTAAACTTTCTTGCAACAACCAAGAGAGTGAAAACAGGGAAGAAATAATCCTAATTTTACAACTTGTGAACCAAAAATTAAGTGGCTTGTTCAGTATCACATGATTCACAAATGTTTTAGCCAGGACTAAACTGAGTTCTTCTAATATAAGTTCAGTGCCCTCTCCTGCTTTCAATATTTGGCAGTCTCTAAAGCTTCTTACCAAATGCTTTTTCCCATCTTTACAAATGCTCAGGAGTCAAACCTAGACATTACTTGCTCACAGAACTTAAAATTCAATGTCTACCCAACTATGAAGTACTAAATTCTTCATAGATTCACAGGATTTTAAGCAAGACCATTAAAATTGTGTTTTCTAATATATATCTATCTCTCCTCAGAGGACTATTTCTATGTGAGGCTTCTTGGGAATTTGATAAGCATATAAATACTACTGAAATTATTCTAATAAGAATAAAACAGGAGAAAATTCTACTGTGTACTATCAATAGAAGTCATAATTTGAAAGTTAAAATTAAGTGAAAGATATTGCTTAATAAGACATTCTATATAATAAAGAGGTAATATGAAAATTGACCATCACTCCAACATACAAGATGGCCTGCAGGGGAAAGCAGTTTGGAGGTGGGGGGGCAGGCCTGCAGGGGAGGACAGTTGGGGGTTAACAGGCATTCAGTGGAGGACAGTTAGGGTAACCAGGCTGGTAGGGAAGGGCAGTTGGAGCAACCAGGCCTGCAGGGGAGAGCAGTTAGGGGTAATTGGTCTGGCAGGGGATGGCATTTAGGGTTGACTGGGCTGGCAAGGGAGGGAAGTTAGGGGTGACCAGGCTAGCAGGGGAGGGCAGTTGGGAGTGATCAAGTCATCAGGGGATGGCAGTTAGGCATCAGTCAGGCTGGCAGGGGAGTGGTTAGGGGGTGATCAGGTTGGCAGGTAGAGGCAGTTAGGAGCAATCAGGCAGGCAGGCAAGCGGTTGGGAGCCAGTAGTCCTGGATTGTGAGAGGGATGTCTGATTGCCCACCAGGATCAGGCCTAAAAGTGCAGTTGGGCTGAGGGATACATACCACCACCACCACCCCATGCACGAATTTTGTGCACTGAACCTCTAGTTACTAAATAAGCACACTTTTAGGAAAATGGTTGCTTTTTCAGAAGAATGATTGCTTATCTAAAAATAATCCAGAGAGAACATTCCTCTTTTTCAAAACCAATTTAACAGACAATTTTTTGTGGATGTCATCAGCTAGTACATAAAGGCTTATTTTGGGGCCCACAAATTGCTCTATTGGGTACCTTGGCTTCTAAATACTATTTTGAAACACATCTCAATTCAAAGACTAGAATGATACCATGGAGTTAGGAAATGGGTTTCTTAGCTCTTGAAGCAAAGGCAGGTCTTATTACACTTTGATGTGTGCATGAGACTTTGAAATGAATGCCACACTAAATGACTACTTTACTACCTGAGAACTTTATATATTTTAGACCTCTCTCTTTCCTAGGTTGAAGTCCTATGAAAAATAATAACATTTCTAATGATACCAAGTCCACTATGCCAATAAGCCAGAATAAGAAGAAAATAGAAAAAACAAAATCCTTCAATTATCAGAACATGTTCCTACAATAGTAATATCTCTATACAATTCAAATCTGTATTGTTATTCTGAAGGGGGCTTTTTAGTCAATAATGGTAGCTTCTAAAAGGTGCATTCTTTCTTTTGTAAAATGTTATTCTGTATTTTTATTTTTTTTATTTTTTCCATCACCATTTATTCCCTCTTTGCCGTCTTCTACCTCCACCCACTCCCTCCCTCCACAACCACCACATTGTCATCCATATCCATGAATTCTCTCTTGAAAACGACAACCTATCTCTTCTGTATCAGTGACAAGGAAATGTCAGAAGATATCTTTTCTGTTCATCTCCCATCTTCTTTTTTTACATTTTTATTTTTATTTATTTCAAAGAGGAAAAGAGAGGGAGAGAAGGAGAGGAGAGGAGAGAGAGAGAGAGAGAGAGAGAGAGAGAGAGAGAGAGAGAGAGAATCATTGGTTGGCTGCTTCCTGCACACCCTACACTGGGGATCAAGCCTGCAACCTGGGCATATGCCTTGACTGTGACCTCCAGGTTCATAGGTCAATGCTCAACCACTGAGCCAAGCTGGCCAGGCCTTTCATCTTCTTATACCAATTTTTAAAAATTTTCCCAAATTAAACATAAATCAAATAACTGAAAAAAAGTTCAGTTGCTATTACTGAAAAGAATATTTTAATCATTGCTATCAAAATTTCCATTGTATTATCCCTGGCAACCCAAATCCGAATTCTGGGAGTGTTCAAAAGCAAGGATCTCTAGGAACAGATCACTCTAGAGAATCATACATCCAACTTAACATTTCTGTAGGAATTCTTTGTGCCAGGCAATCTGTCACCCACATTACATCTCTCAAGTAACATAGGAGTATACAAACCAGCCATTTTAATGAGAGTTATTAATCCTGTTTGATAGAAAATGAATCTGATAAAACTGATGATCAGAAAAGTGATCAGTTTGCTCACAGAATGAAGATACTAAGTGCCAGTGTGAGGATTTAAACTCAGGCATGTCTCTTTCCGACTACTGGGGTACCCCTTCCATGAGTCCAAACATGTAAGCACAATGTCTCTCTTCTCATCTGTAAAAGAATGATGGGCCTTCATATTTAATACCAATTGATTAGCATTGAATGACAGCCAACTCACAATATGGAACAGTACTCACAGTTCTTGAGTTAACAAGATTAACCACAAAGGCAGCTGAGTATAACAAAGGGCACTGAAGTAGGAATAAGGACTTCATGGAGTTGACTGTTGCTCTGTGGGAACTTGCTCTGAGTGAAGATATTTCCTGGTGTGTTTTGCAAGTGGTGGCTAGTAATGTTGGGAAAGTTGTGTTTATCCACTGAGTTCCCTACTAACTATACACTGATTGGGCCTCAATGGAACTTACCAGACCCTGAGGTACAGACATTGAGGGTATTGCTCTTGCCATAGACCCATAGGGGGCGGTGGGCACCTATCAGATGATAGAAATAGCTCAGCACCTATCTCTGAGACAGAAATGGTTCCTGGATGCATGAGGATGCTTGTATGGCTACGTGGCCCAGAGAGGCTCTCTTCCTTGATATATCTCTGTAGTTAGAGATTTAGAACACAGAAGTGAAGGAGGAAGATTTGACTTTTTAAGCAGGATTTTAGGAACAAATACTATGCTAGTCAGTAGTACTATAGAAATAGTCTCATTTATTTTTATGGTAGATATTATCTCTATTCATTAGTTGAACCAAGCTAGAAATGTGAATGATTTACCCAATGTCATTTTAGAGCCAGCCTAGAATATACTATAGGTCTGTATTTTCTCCTCTCCCTACCTAATTTCTACAGTGGCTCTGCTTTGGGCACCTCAGGGAATGGTAAGATAGTCTTATGGGAACATTCCTGAATGAAAATGTCAGTCTAATTAATAGAAAACCATGATTTTGTAGTGATAACAATCTATATAGTTTTCTCACTTCATCCAGCATGGCTTAGCATCTAAGATATTTCCTCTCTGTTTCAACAGGTATTAGAAATTGAAAAGAAACAATGTTGGACTGAGTGTATGGGAGAAAATTTTGACATTTATTAGTTTAAACTTATAAAATTCCCAATATTTGACCAGTTTGGACCCATAGGCCCTGACATTTTTTTCTCTATAAATTCAGTATGCACATACCAACACTTGAGCCAGCTAGTATGCCAAGGTGTATTTATGTGAGATTACAGTTCTGTTTCCAATAGCAAACACCATAAACAACCTAAATACATATTAAGAGCAGGATAAAAATGTTAATTATCTGTATCTGTAAAATGAAATACTATGTAGCTATTCAAAATAAGAAAGTAAATCTATATGTATAGATATAAAATATATCTGAAATAAATTAAGTGATAAAACAAGATACAAAACAAGAACAATACATCCAATAAATTTATAACTGAATGTGTGTAATGAATCATACTTATTTACAAATACACAAGTAAGTTTGTGATTTGAATACACACATTCATGTATATACATCTAGGCAGGAAGATTGATTTTTTGAAGTCAGTAACTCAGTAAAATACTTATTTTTATGTATACTCTTTTGTAGCATTTGAATTTTTTACTGTCTATGTAATACTTTGATTATAAATGATTACAAAAAAGCAGAGAAAACATTCTTTGAACCTAACAAAAGAGTTAATGTTTCTAAGAAAGGAGGAGAGGGGAGATCTCTGAGACTTCTACCCTGACAGGGAGCAGCAATGGGGGAAATCTCTGAGTCAAGGAAACAAAGATAGAAATAGAAAGGGAAGGGAGGATGGGAAGAGATTAACTAAAGATCATATGTGCATATACACATAGCACATGAACATGGACAATAACGTGTTGAAAGCCTCGGTAGGATGGGGGCCAGGTGGAGGGGACCAAAGGTTGGGGGAATATCGGTAATATGCTCAACAATAAAGAACCCACACCTGTATTTGCAGGACCACAGTTTTCAAACAACAATAAAAAGGAATGCATAGTTTGACAATCTGACAAGACTATATAAAAGTAGAACAGTCCTGAAAAATATCTGTTGTGTGATTCCCATGACCTCTATAGAAATTAATAATAGAATTTCAGATGCATGGTGTGTTAACCAGTTTTTCACTGGCAACTTTTTTCCTTTAGGGGAGGAATGGAGTGAGATTTTCCCAAATCCATATAATGTGATATAACAGAATTGACACTGGATACTGTATGTTTTCTGAATTCCCAATGTGAACTCACAGTCAATCATTTGTTTATTTGTTTGTTTACTTATTTATTTTTCAGGCAAACATTTAAATGTAAAGGGAGGCTGCTTATGGAGCAAAAATTAAAGGAATCCCTAAATTCTACATTTAGAAAATGATATGAGGACAACACGCTATGCCTATATTTCTGCTTTACATTTCTCTCCTGATGGCTACAGCTGGTTAGCTTCAATTGAGCATCTCATCCATGATGCAAAGTAAATTTTGCCAAGGAGCTTAGAAAAGGACATTGGGTATTTCCATGTGACTGCAGGTGTACAGCTTCCTTAGAGTTATGGTTAGCCATACTTTGCCACATTGAAGAAGAGACCATCAGCCTGATGGGAAGACGGGAATGATGCAGATGTACCAGATGTATAAAGACAAGAGCAGATACTGGTACAATTACTACCTGGGAGACTTTCAAATTAAGTGGTTTTTTTATCCTGAAACTCAGTGTCAATATTTCCTTAAGCTCTGGAAAATAGCCCCTGGATTAGCTTATAATAGTCAAACTATTATGAGTTGAATTCTGCTACTTATAGCTAACATCTTAGTGAAGGTAACAGTTGAACCCGCAGTCTCCACAGAACCTACATATACTCTTAAGAATTTGTATAAATTAAGAAAACTTATACAAATACTTAACCCTAAACACAGTAATATAATAGCAGCAAATAGTTTTTTTATTACTTATCATTAACATTTAATTTCCCAACTGAGGCTCAGAGAGTTTTAGTAATCGACCAAAGCTCACATGGTATGTAACAGCACTGAGATTTGAACTCACTCCCATTATTCTCTCACGCACCAGAAAATCCTTCCTTTCTGCACCATATTGGGAAGGTAAAACATATTTCTCTTTCTATACATTTTTTATATTTCTATAAGACTTTTTGCAAAATTTTCATATATTATATCATATTATTATTAGTTTCTTACTGTTTCTCACATGCACCTACAATTAGAAATGCTTGCATATCTCATTTAAACACCCAAGTACTTGGCCTATAAGCTAGTTTGAATCGGATACTTTGTCTGCTTTTTAGTTTTAATTAACAGAGAATACTGATTTTACTCTCCTAATACTTCCTCGACTGCAAATAAAATGTGGCTATGAAAGAGCATCACTGTTTTCAATCTTAAGCACTTTCTTCAGATTTTATTTGTTCCACCACCTTTCTAGCATAGCAGACTAAGTTCTGCGTTATACGTGTATGAGAAAAGGAGGTACTTACTGCTCACAGGGTAACAGAATGAAAATCTTTTAAGAACGTTTCATATCATGTAGTCATAGAAACAACCAGGATCATGTATCTCTCCTAGATTATTTGATTTTATGGGTGGGCATCATGCCACCTATAAAGTTAGGGTCCAGGTTGCTTACTGCTGTGACAGACATCAGAAGCAAACACACTGGAAGTCTTTGATGTAAGTTAGGGTTCATTTAAAACTCACTAGCCATTTAAATACTGAAGACAAGTGACTGTTTTACAGGGAAACTGTAGAGGGCAGTATTGCTGTGCATTTTGTTTATATTGATCAAGAAACTTTCCACACAGCCCAACAACCCAGGCAGGAACAAAAACAGGCCTGCTGGGTTGAGTTTAAGCAGTTCTTTTTTTATAATCCTTATCTATTACTCTATTTTAAAGTCACCCACAAAGTTTTAAAACATTAGATATCTGCCCATCTACCCATCCCTCAAACCCCCCAAATTATTTATTCATACCATCATTTGTATTGACTGTTCTGTCTTAATGACTATATTGTTTTATTAAAAATTATTATATTTCAGACTCTCAAATAAATGAAAATGTTCAACATTTTGCTATTTTAATGTCATGTTGTGGTTGGTTTTGTTTTTGGGTTCTTGTTTCTTGCTTGGTGCTTCTTTTTGCTCAATAGAGGTTTAAATAATATCCTCTAAGATTACCTCTCAAACAAGGTTTTGTTATGTGTTTTTTTTTTAAGTAGTATTATATCTGTTATTCTATGGAAGTGTTTTAATATTGCCACATTTTATAACATAACTGAAACCCAAACTGATGCTAAGAAATAAGAAAAGCAAAAAATAAAACTGTTAATATTAAAAAAGAGATTTGTTCCTATTGCTATAGGCATTTCCTTAAAAGTAGAAAATATTCTTTCTAATGCTGTTTATGATGATTCTAAATGAAATAAAAAAGCAGCTACTCTCAATATACATTGATACTGACTGTCAATGGGGTTTGGTCATGTATCATGGTTTGGTCACTCACAGATAAAGATTCTGAGGTTTTGTATTCAAGATACTCAACCATCCTTAGAGCCTCTCCTATCCAGGTATGTTGCTAATGGATACACAGAGACAAACCATATCCCTGTCCCAATGAACAAAAGGAAAAGAAAATTATACAAGAAAAAAAGAAAAATCAGCCCTAGTCGGTTTGGCTCAGTGGATAAATCCTCGGCCTGTGGATTGAGGGGTCCCAGATTCGATTCTGGCCAAGGGTACATGCCCAGATTGGTGGGCTTGATCCCCAGTGGGGGGTGTGCAGAAGGCAGCCAATCAATTATTCTCTCTCATCGTTGTTGTTTCTACCTCTCCCTCTCCCTTTCTTTCTGATATATATATATATATATATATATATTTAAATTATATATATATATACATATATATATATATGTATATTTAAATTAAATACAAGAAATGTCACAAGAAAATAATGTAGCCCAGTGGTTCAGGAATTGGTTATTGTGAGGTTTATTGGAGAAATACCTGGGCCAAAAGAATGGGTAAATTCATTAAAAAAACAATAAAATGAAGAATGGAATTTCTTGAAGAATCAGCCTTGTACTCAAAGGTGGAAGAGGACAATATATCACCATTTTAATATATGAGTCCCTAAATGACATATATGAGTCCTTAAAAAAAAATAGCAACTTTCCAGCCCAGCCTCCTCATTTCTGGTTATCAGATCATTATGTCCCCAATGAAGAAATTAACTTACAATTCCTTCACTTACCCTCTTTTTCCCATCTGAGAAAAACACACTGAAAAAATGAGGCACCTCCATTACTGCTTTCATTACCTCCTCCTTCACCACCCCAAGGAAATCTCTAGTACTGCAGGGGAGCAAAACAAACCAAACAAGCAAAAAAAAATTATAACCAATGGACACAGACACCAGGGGGTAAGGACATAAAGGGGGAGGACAATAGGGGGATAAGGACACATATGTAATTCCTTAATCAATAAGGAAAACAACAACAACAACAACAACACCCTTGATTCTAAGTAAGTTAAACCAAAAGTGCCTTTGACATGCATTGTGGTCATTTGCTGATATGCCTGCATTCTTAGTTTTCTGGACTGCTAGTCTCTCAGGAAAGGGAGTGGGGTGTGGAATCATAGTACCCAGCATTGCTCTAGGCGGCCAGGTGAGGCACAACAATAACTTGTAGAACTTGAAATCATACAGATTCAGCCTCTTTCAATGATGAGAGAGAATAATCTTCCAGAGATGGAACTCTCCCTTCAAGGGACTCCTCCAGTATTTTATTTTGCATAGAGAGCATTCTTTTATCTTCTATACTTACTTTGGTACATTGCAGCCAATCTCTTTCTATATGTAAAAGCCTAAGTGACCATCCGACTGGTAGCTATGACATGCACTGACCACCAGGGGGAAGACGCTCAATGCAGGGTTACTTGGCAGCTGCGGTTCTCCGGTGATGCGCCCAGAACCAGAGAGGAGGAAGTCCGATTTCAGGGTGCGTCACCCAAGAATTGCCCTCTTGCAATCTGGAACCCCTCAGATGTCAGAGAGCTGGTTTTGGTCCCATCCCCATAGGCCAGATGGAGGGACCCCACTGGTGCATGAATCCATGCACTAGGCCTCTAGTTAGATTATAAAGGAATTGGGTTTATGTTAGTACATGTTTTATCCATTTCTTACATCTTCCACACTGTGTACTGTGCAAGCAGGTACATGACAAATACTTGCTGAATGTATAAGATTCTCTTCTTTATAAGATTCACCTTTCCTAGGCACTGATTTACCCATATCTGACACTGACAGCCACTTTGAAGATAAAAGCACCTTGCTTTAACCTCACAGCCATACTTAAACATTGTTTAGAATTAATAATGGAGAATACTGAGAATAGATTAAGAACTGGGTGGCTTCTGAAATGGAGGGCATATTTAGACTTGTCTGTCTGTGTAATGGAGTCTTGCATATGATATTCTGTACCACCTGGCTAATTCCCTCTAATGACTAAAATACCTATTAAGAATTCACTGAAATAAAAACTTAACAAAGGACATTCATAAAGATATATATTTTTTTAAAAGACGAAAGAACTATTTTTAAAAAGCAAGCACTACATAATGGAAAATATCCCTGAACCAAATGTGAAAGATGATTCATGTCTCTTTTGTTACAAGTTATTCTATGGTTCTGTCAGCCAGGACTGTCAGAGCTACAAGCTATTGTGTGGTTTCCCCTAACTACTTGTGGAAGGTTTACTGGAAACCTTGGTCAATTACTTCTTAGCCTCAGAGAATGTCTCCCCCCTTCCTCCCCACCGTCTCTCTCTCTCCAACAGTGTATTATCATTTAATAGCCAATATGCTAAAGGCATATTCTCATTAAATTTTCACACAGAGTAATAAATTTCATTTGGGAAATTCTATTCAGCCATTCTGTGTTTGGGGCCTTATATCTTTTTCTCACACATAAAGGATAAGGATATGACTGAGATTACCAAAATAATTCTAACAATACAGATTCAGGGGCCATGCGATTTGAAGTCATGCAAATAATGATTCCAGGGAACACAGGCCAGGCCCCTGCCTCTGCAGGGTCAATGTTTAATGCTGAACATGGTTGAATTGTGGTGCTACCTGTAAAGTACTCTGGGGTCTTACATAATGAAAAGCATTTTTTAAGTGGAAATGGCTCCCATGTTTTTCTTTTCTTTTTTCTTTTTTCTAATATATTTTTACTGATTTTTTACAGAGAGGAAGAGAGAGGGATCGAAAGCCAGAAACATCGATCAGCTGCCTCCTGCATGCCCCTCACTGGGGATGCGCCCGCCACTAAGGTACATGCCCTTGATTGGAATAGAACCTGGGACCCTTCAGTCTGCAGACCGACGCTCTATCCACTGAGCCAAATTGGTTTCAGCGGCTCCCATGTTTTTCAATGTGTATTTAGAAAAAGCTGAATTCATATATGATAATCAAAACAAACACAACAGAACCATTGAGGAAAAATGCCTTTATAAATGGATTAATTTCTTTGAAAGAGATACTTTGAAAAAAAGATATTGAAGGTGAAAATCACCTACTGAATAACAATTCAATAATGCTTAGGAGCAACCATCAGTAAATTTTGGGATTCAAGAACTGGAAAAGACTACAAGTTAAATAATTAAGCAGTTTTCAGCTTTCATGTGTTTGTTGTGTCATGAACTACTTTGCAACCCAGTAGGAGCTAAAGATCAAGTAATGGCATTTGTAAGTGATTTGCTTATTTATAATTAAAGTTGATTTCAGGTTACTTTCCCTCAAGTTCTGCAGTGCTTCCTTGAATGGAAGAGCAAGGGGTGGGATTACATAGGGTCAGCCTTTCGTATTAGCCGATTGAACCAACCCTGGTTCAAAAATATAGGGTGTCCCAAAAACATGTATACATACTTTAGCAGCTGATAACTCAATTTTTACTCCTTTTCAGACTTAACTGATTTGAAGTAATGGGTAAAGCTAGACTAAGCTTTAAACAAAGAAAATTTATCTATTACACTTTTTTATGGGGATACACAAAAGATAAAATTTATGGCACAAAACCAGCAGCTGTTGATGAACTGAAGGTGCACAAATACCGAATGAAATGATTCTTTTTGTTGTTGTTGTTGTTGTTATTTTTTACTGTATTTTATTGAATTTTTACAGAGAGGAAGAGAGAGGGATAGAAAGTTAGAAACATCGATGAGAGAGAGACATCGATCAGCCGCCTCCTGCAAGCCCCCCACTGGAGATGTGCCCGCAACCAAGGTACATGCCCTTGACCAGAATCAAACCTGGGACCCTTCAGTCCGCAGGTCGACGCTTTATCCACTGAGCCAAACTGGTTCTGGCTGAAATGATTCTTTATGTGTATGAGTCCATTGCTTCGTGTCATCTTAGTGCCTCAACCAGAATGTCATCAGTTTGAAAATAGGTATTGACAAAAAAATTAGTCATTTCTGTAGGTTCTTCTAAATTTTGAAAATGAACTGAATGTTAATAAACACTGACTATACAATCATTCAAAATGTGTGTGATTTTTCCACCTTCAAATCTTTTTTTAAAGCATCTCTTTCAAAGAAATCAATCTATTTATAAAGGCATTTTTCCTCAATGATTCTGTTGTGTTTCTTTTGATTATCATATATGAATTTGGCTTTTTCCAAATACACATTGAAAAATATTTCACACTTTGAATGATTGTATAGTCAGTGTTTATTAACATTCAGTTCATTTTCAAAATTTAAAAGAACCTATAGAAATGACTAATTTTTATTTTTTTATATTTGATTTTAAAAAGTTATATTCTGCTGATTGCATTATGTAGTTAGGCCTATGGCTATTAGCTGTCATGATGCCTGTACTGAATATGTACAGACAATTTCCCTCTTCATTAATCTCTAAAAAAATATAGCATGACAATTATTTATATAGTGTTTACACTGTAATAAGTATTATAAGTCATCAAGAGATGATTTAAAGCAGTGGTTGCCAACCTTTCTGACCTCACGGACTACCAGCAGTCTGCAGACCATTGGTTGGCGACCACTGATTTAAAGTATGTGGGAGGATGTTCATAAGTAATAGGCAAATACTATACCATATATATATGTATATATATATAAAACCTTAAGCAACCGGTCAACAGGTTGACCATTTGACAGGTTGATACAATGTGCACTGATCACCAGGGGGCAGACATTCAATGCAAGAGATGGCCCCTGGTGGTCAGTGTGTTCCCACAGAGGGAGTACCACTTGGCAAGTTTACCAAATGGTGGCAGCAGGTGCAGTGGGGCTGGGATGAGCAGGAGCAGCACAGCACCTGTCCTGGGCCCGGGCTCTTCCTTAGCTTCACTCACTACTACATCCCCAGAGGGGTCCTGTATTTCAAGAGGACACAGGTCAAGCTGAGGGACCACACTGGTGCACAAATCCATGCACCAGGCCTGTAGTTTTATATAAGAAACTTGGGCATCTGAGGATTTTGGTATTCACTTCAGGGTCCTGGAACAAAGCCCCCACTGATATCACTGGACATTGCACAGTCATTGCACAGTCATTGCACTCGGCTGATCTGTGTGTCCCTGTGGAAGTAGCAGAAAAGATTGACAACTGCTACTCCAGTGCAGCAGTACTGTGTCTAGTTCCCAAATGCTTGGTTTCTTTGATTCTTTCTAACATTTAACTTAATGTCTTTTAGTCTTCATCTAAATTTCACCTTCTAAGTCCCAGACTTCTTTTACTCTCCTAAATATATTCTTAATTATAGGAGATAGCTTCCATTTAAATTTATAATTTACTTTTTTCAGCTAGGTAACCATACACAGTAATTTAACAATACAATTTTCCATGTGTTTTCAACATCATCCCAGCAAATCTGAATTTTAAAAACATCCATCATTGTTCAGAGATTCAGATTCTCTCACTTTAAATGAGAACCAGGGACTCTGATGCTGCACTGAAACTTTACCCTATCTAATAAAGACAGAATATGCAAATTAACCATAACTCTGTGACAAAGATGGTGGTGCCCACAGCCAATAAAGAGGGAATATGCAAATTAACATGACAAGGCAAGAGGCAGAAAAGCGGGTCCAGGCTGGTGCAAAAGGCAGAAAGGTGTCTCTGGGCTGAAATGAAGGCGAAAAATGGCCCCAAGCTGGAATGAAGGTGATGCTGGCAGCCAGGAGAAGAAAGAGCAATTCTTGCATGAATCTTCATGCATCAGGCCTCTAGTATAAGCCATAATTATTCCAGATTTCAGTCTCTAGATCTCATGTAAACCATGAGGTCCACAACATTTAAAACAATTAGAAAAATGATTATTTGTTGCCTATAAACTATGTGTAAATGACACTGAAGTATAACAAAAATTAACATGTTCTCCCCTTAAGAAATGTATAAGCTAGCCAGTGATCTATAATAATAAAAGCATAATATGCTAATTAGACCAGACAACCTTCCAGCCGAAGCTGGGGTTGAGAGGGAAGCCCAGGTCCAGGATGCCAGAGGGAAGCTGGTGCCAGCAGCTGGGGGAAGAAAGGCCTACACTTGCATGAATTTCCTGCATTAGGCCTTTTGTATAATAATAACTTGACAACAATGAATAACAGAAATAATATAAACACCAAATAATAGCACATGTTGAAGACTGAACCTTGTCACAAAACTTAGTTTCCACATCTCTAAATGGGACATAATCAAAGAACCTATCCTAATGGCATCACTTTGAAATTACCTAATACATCTTTGCCTGGTATAGATTAATTCAATACATATTTATATCTATATCTAGCTAGCTATATCTATATATTATGTATGTGTACACACATTTTTCATTATCTTCTTTCTCTAATACTTACAGTAGTTTGATAATTCTGTTATTTATTCAATTCAGAAATGCAGGTTGCCTATGCCATTAGTGAGCAAAATCCATCTCAGGCTTAGCTGAATAGCCAGACGGAGTTAGTAAGTATTCCTTTTCCTTATTTCCCCCCTTTCCCTCTCTTGGCCCTCCCTAATTTTCTCCCAGTTTCCATGTTGCAGGATATGAAAGAGACATCATCACCATCTCAGCTCAATGATTGCCTATCTCTTCTAGGAGAAACAGACTTTTGGGTCAGCTGCCAGCTTCTGCCTCCAAAGTCAAGGACAATTGCCCACTCTGTGCCCTGGCGACCAAATCCTGCCAAATGGTGGCAGATGGCGTCTTCCCTGCAGACCTTCTAAGAGTCACATGGCAATTGGCCCGGGTGACTTTTCCAGCTCCTCTATCGCCAGTCCACTCCACTCCACCCGACATTTCCATTCCCTCCCCCATGTTGGCAAACAGAACAGAGACTTTTAAACACTGTCATTTTTTTCCATAATCCCTTCAATGAAAATAAGGCTTTTAAAAGAGATCTTTCTATTTGTTTTTGTTCTTTGAAGTACATAATCAGACCACGTGGCGTGGTGTCTGCCTCCTTGTAACATTTGACAACCACATAAAATGTGAATGAAAAGGCACCAGGGTTTGCAAAAGCAGTCACCTCCTTGAGGTGTACTTCTTTCCCCTCCTCACACTCATGGAAACAGAGCTATGATTTTGTAAAATCAGGCACCCAAATGTCACTGGACACTGAAACAAATCCAGTTTCCCTCTCAACTTTCAGTTGGTTTCAATATCATTGCCTTCTTCTAGTTCCAAGGGAAGAAAAATAGTCCACACCCAGCTAACTAAGGCAATTCTTTCCCACAATGCTTGTAGACATCTACCAGCTATTTGGCATTTCTGTCTATCTCCAAGCCATGCATGCACATGCCCAGTTGAACCAAACTGAACATGGACAAATAAATTAGTCATAAGCAGAGAACAAGGAGTTTCACACATATAATGACACCAACTCTCAAACTATTTACATTCAGAGATATTTCCAAAAAACAAAACAACACAAAAAACACAACACTACCCAACCCTGCATATATTTTTTTAAAGTTTTGTTTTTTTCCCTACTTGAATTATTTAGTAAGTTATCACTATAGAAGCTATCCCCATAGAGGTTCTCTAAGATGTTCTCATCTTTTTCTAACAAAAACCATTTGAGCACCATTTTTCAGTATAATCCAGATATTCTGTTCCGCAGTCTCTTTTCTCCGGTGTCAACAGGGGCACAAACATCCACCTGTTTGGTACGGAAGGAGAAAAAAACACACCTGTGGGTGTACTTTGTCCTCAGCTCCTTCTGAAAGAAGAGCAAAATGATTATGTGAAAGGTACCTTGATCCTGCCATTTTGCTAATTGATGAACTACTGATTTTTACCTTGAAGCTTTCAGTTCTATGTAAAAGACAGTAATAGTAACTACCTTTTAGTATTGCTAAACTAAATAAAAATTCCAACATAACAGAATAAAAGCTCAAAAAATGTTTGCTGTTACTATTTTACTCTTATACACAGAGAATTTGTATTTCTAGGATAATGTGGGATTGCTGCAGAGCCTCAGTTAGCTGAGTGTGGGTTATTTTCTTCTTTTGGAACTAGAAGAAGGCAATGATATTGAAACCGACTGAAAGTTGAGAGGGAAACTGGATTTGTTTCAGTGTCCAGTGACATTTGGGTGCCTGGTTTTACAAAATCACAGCTCCGTTTCCATGAGTATAAGGAAGGGAAAGAAGCACACCTTGAGGAGGTGACTGCTTTTGCAGGCCCTGGTGCCTTTTCATTCACATTTTACGTGGTTGTCAAATGTTACAAGGCAGCAGACACCATGCCACGTGGTCTGATTATGTAGTATAATCCATATAACATGCTGATGGACCGGCTATTGAGGGTGAGGAAGACAAAAGTTAAGGTAGGATAATTAGAAAATATCTCTAAACCAAGGATAATGGTGGACGAGGTAGATACTTGTTTCATGATAAACTAAGCCTGAGCTAAAAAATATGGCAACGAATGACATCTTCTTCCTTTCACATGAAGGAAAAAAAGGATGAGAGGAAGAAAGATGATAAGAAAACACTTTAATATATTTGATTATTTATTGTATGCCAACTATGAGCTGGTCCACAGAATATAATGAATAAACTAGGTTAAAAAGTTAAACACATCATTAAATCCAGAATATAAAACCCTATGACAGATGTGAGCAACAAGACTAATAATGAATATCAGCTTAGAGGTAGCTACTTTCAATAGGAAGTCTCCTCTGAGAAGACATTTAAATTGAGATTCAAATGATAAGAAATTACCAGGAAAATACAATCCCCAAAAATCTCCAAAAATGGGGGCAAAGACATAAAGACATAGTCCAACAGGCACAAAAAGTCTTACATCTGAAAAATCTGGGAGTTTCATGAACTACAGGGCAAACCAGTGTGCTGAAGAATGGTGGGTAAATGGCAATGGGGCAGGGGGTTCTATAGGACTGTGAAGATGTGCATAGAGTTTAGACGATATGCTAAGTTCCATGGGAAGCTGTTGAAGGCTTCATTCAGTGTAGACTTGGTTTAGCTTGTTTGAAAATGATCTTACTGGCTGAGACCAGTTTGGCTCAGAGGATGGAGCGTCAGCCTTGGGACTGAAAGGTCCCAGGTTCGATTATGGTCAAGGGCATGTATCCTGGTTGTGGGCACATCCCCAGTGGGGGGCATGCAGGAGGTGGCTGATCAATGTCTCTCTCTCATCGATGTTTCTAACTCTCTATCCCTCTCCCTTCCTCTCTGTAAAAAATCAATAAAATATATTAAAAAAAAAAGAAAAGAAAATGATCTTTCTGGAATCTTGGAGGAAAATAAAGTCCAGAAATCCAGGAAAGAGATATGATATGATTTAGGCAAGCATGAAAAAGGGGTAGAGAGAAAAGGACAGCATGGAGAGTTTGGGAAGTATAATCCGAATGACATGCTGATGGACTGGCTATTGAGAGTGAGGAAGAGAAAGGGCATTCCAAGGGTCATGCCCTAAGTTATGGCAAGTGTTAAGATTTTTTTCTTTCATTGTTCATTTAATTAAATGCATATTCACAACACACAAGAAGAGGCCTGGGCAGACTCAAGTTATCAAGGCACTGGGGAGGCGGGAGGGAAACAGGCAGGCAAGAATAGAGTCAGGGGGAGTACAGGTCATTCTCCTAGCTGGAAGCTAGGAAAGGGGCAATGGCCACATGAAGAAAAGCAGTCAACAGAGCAAGCCAGGTGAGGCACAGTCTCTAAATGCTCCTTTTATTTTCAAGGCGTTAAGAACATCAAAAGGCAATCTATGATGATCCCAGGCTAGAGCTCAGGCACTCTCCCTGGGGCTAACGTAGACAATAGGCAGCAGACAAGAGAATTATTGAAAATTAAAGAATGAAGCTTTGTAAGAAACATTCTTTGTCTTGTGTTATCTGCAGCTGACTCAAACAGAGGAAGAAACCCTCATAGCTTAAAAAAATAAAAAAATAATAAAAACAATAAAAAAAATAGTGCCAAGACAATCTATGGGGGAAAAAATACTCTTTTCAACACATGATGGCTAGAACAACTAGATATTCACATGTAAAAAATGTTGGACCACTTCCTTATACCACACACAAAAAACTAACTCAAAATGAATCATAGACCTAAATGTAAGAGATGACCTATACTCCTATTAGCAGAAAGCATAAGAATAAAACTTGAAGAGCTTGATTTAGGCAAAGTCTTCTTAGATATGAGAAAAAGTGACCCCCAAAATAGATAAATTGGACTTCGTCAAAACTTTTATGCTTCATGGACACCATCAAGAAAGTAAGAGGGCCTATGGCTTAGTGTTTAAGAGTCAGTCTATGAACCAAGAGGTCATGGGTTTAATTCCCAGTCAGGGAATATACCCAGGTGGTGGGCTCAATCTCCAGTAGGGGTATGCAGAAAATCATTTTCTGATCAATGATTTTCTCTCATCATTGATGTTTTCTTTCTATTCCTTCTCCCTTCCTCTCTGAAATAAATAAAAATATATTTTAAAAAAGAAAGTAAAAGGATAACACAAGGAATGGGAGAAAATATTTTCAAATCCTCTATCTGTTAAAGAAAATCATATCTAGACCACATACTAGTGAATAGCACTTACAAGTCAACAATAAAAAAAAGGCCAAAACTTTGAACGAATATTTCTGAAAATAATATTTATAAATAGACAAAAGTACATAAAAAATATTTGATATCTTTAGCCATCAGGAAAATAAAAACCAACAATGACATTACTTCTCAACCACTAGGCTAGCTAAAATAAAAAAGATAGATTAAAAAAAAAAGAATTGGTGAGGATATGGAGAAGTTGAGACCATTAAATATTGCTGATGTGTATGTAAAGTCATGCAGTCACTTTGAAAAACAGTTTTGCAAACATGTTAAACATTAGAATTATAATATGACCTAGAAATGAAATATACCCAAAAGCAATGAAAATATATGTCCACACAAAACTTGTAAATAATAATGTATGTTTATAGCAGCATTATTCACAACAGCCAAGTAAAAACAACTAAACAAAAAACCTTCCCACAACAGATGAAGGAATAAAAGTATATGTCCATAAAATAAAACATTATTCATTGATAAAAATAAATGAATACATAATACATACTACAACATGGTTAACCTTAAAAATTTGATTAAGTAAATAAGACAAACATAAAGACCTATATTGTATAATTCCATTTATATGAAACGTCCAGAATAGGCAAATCTATACAGATAGAAAGTAGATTGATGGTTATCTAATGCTTGGTGTTTGGGAGAAATGGGTAGTGACTGCTAATGGGTCTGAGGTTTCTTAAATTAATGAACATGTTCTAAAATTGATTGTAGTTATGACTGTATAATACAGTGAATACACTAAAAATTATTGAATTATACATTTCAAATTATTGAATAATATGATAATAAAGTTGCTATAAACTAAAATCAAACTTTTTCTGATAGAACAGGTAAGAAATCAGAAGTTAATTAATAATGTTTGCCCACACTGAAGTTAATATAAAATAATACACTGCCTTTTAAATAAGCCCTCAAATTTGTCACTTTACACTAATTAGCTCACCACTTAAGAAATACAGTTAGTTCTCACTTAACATCATTGATAGGTTCTTTTACTTTAAATAAAATGACATATATCAAACCCAATTTTGCCATAGGCCAATTGATATAAACAAGAACTAAGTTCCTACAGGCTCTCAGCAATCCTATATAATAAAAGCCTAATATGCAGATCAACCAAACTGCGGAATGACCAGCAGAACTGGTCACTATGACCCACACTGACTACCAAGGGGCAGACGCTCAGCACAGGAGCTGTCCCCTGGTGGTCAGCACACTCCCACAGGGGGGACACTACTCAGCCAGGAGCTGGGCTCACAGCTGGCTAGCGCAGCAGTGGTAGCAGGAGCCTCTCCCGCCTCTGTGGCAGTGCTAAGGAGCAGTGAGCCAAGAGCTAAGGAGCAGCAAGTTGGTGGTTGGTAAGGAGCGAGGGGTCCTGGACTATGAGAAGACATAGGCTGGGCTGAGGAACCCTCCTCCAACCCCCATGTGCACGAATTTCGTGCACAGGGCCTCTAGTGTTATGATGAAACTAGAGGCTAAGTGCATGCATTTGTGCATGGGTGGGGTCCAGCTGGCCCACCCTGATTAGGGGCTGACTGGGCTGGGCTGGCTGGGGGAAGGGGACATGGGAGGTTGGCTGGCTGGCCCCACCTGGTACACCCTGCTTCCATGCTGACACTGAACAGCACTACAATAATATTTATATGTAGGTTCAATTAAGGAAGGGAAGGCTTCCTATTTTTCTGCCTGCCCCAGAGACACAGAAACAACCACCACAGTATTGGCCACTCTGTAGGTGTGCAGGGTAAGGCCCATAGCCTCTACAGGAGATTGTTGGAGATAAGAGCAACAGACAAATTAACTTAAACATTCGTGTTTAGAGTTGGCTTCTCTTCAAAACCTAACACCAATATCAACATTAATTTAGCAAGAAAATATTCTGGTGTCTAATATAGAAACAATTCCCGATCAACACATATATAAAAAAACAGAAAATATTCATTAAAATATAATTACAGTTAGCTAAAGACACTATGTTTCAGAGAGCTAATAAGATCTCACAAATATAGAGTAGAGAACCAAATGTTAATTTCTCTGATTATTTTCTAATGCTCATCCTAACTTTGAAAAAAACAAAACAAAACTTGGATTTGAACTCTGTGTCATTTACTAGTTTTGTGAACTTGGAAAGTTCCTTACACTTACTATCCTAATTTTATCATGTGAAAAAACACACATACAATATTTAACAATACTATACATAACACATAGATTACATTAAATTGTAGTTATTATTATGATTATTAAATTGTCATTGCTATACTACCAAAATCAAGTGAACTAGGGTGGCAGTAGTCTTGCCACTTGAACTTGAGAAATCACAGAAATTTAATATTAATATAACCAAAGAGAATCTGGAAGAATAGAAAGACTACTCAACTGGGAATATGAGAATTATACAAGGTTGGGCACAATAACCTCTCTGTGATTCATATTCTTCATATGTAAAATAAACAAAATGATCTGTGATATTACTTACAACTTCCATAAAATAAGGGGAAGGGACTTACTGATTTTCATTTTCCTTACACTATTCTTTTTTTGCCTTAATTTCAGGCTCAAACTGGTTTATTTGAAAGCCAACTCATGTTTCCAGTAAAGTAATGGAGACAATAATAGCAACCAACACAAACTAGTGAAAATATCTTTTAATGAATTTAAATCTATATACTTAGGAATATTAAAAAAGCCATTATTACTCATCAGTTGGTTATAAATACACCTTGAAACAGTCAGGAGTCTCCATGAATGAACCAAAGTTGTAAAATCTTAAAACATATTATGTGATCTAGACTGCAGATATTTCAAAAATAAAAATCGCACACTAGTCATAATATTGCACTTTTAGCCACATCTAAAAATACAGACAATCATCTTTCACCACGCACTTCAATCATTATAATGTTTGCTATGTGAGATAGTTTTATATAATGTATGTGACAGGTATGAAGAAATGTTAAGAAACTACTTTTATTATTTTTATAAAACAGAAAAATAGTAACTGTAATTTGGAGCACATTTTTAGTTCAAAAAGTCCTTTCAAAAGTATAGAATATGCCAAAACCAGTTTTGCTCAGTGGATAGAGCGTCGGCCTGCGGAATGAAAGGTCCCAGGTTTGATTATGGTCAAGGGCATGTATCCTGGTTGCAGGCACATCCCCAGTAGGGGGCATGCAAGAGGTGGCTGATTGATGTCTCTCTCATCGATGTTTCTAACTCTCTATTCCTCTTCCTTCCTCTCTGTAAAAAAATCAATAAAATATATTTAAAAGAAAAAAAGTATAGAATATTACTCATATTGTCAAGGAGATTTATTTTAAAGTATGTTGAGCTTTTTGGAACAAAATTATATTCCCCCATTTGATTTGCTTTTGCTGTTAAAGATAAAAATCTGATTTTACTAGGCGAATCTTAAGGTCCTATTTAAAAGTAATTTTCTATATTTATTTGGTCCAGAAATTCTAAATATTCAAGTTTTGCTGGGAGGGTATTAATTCCATTAATTGCATCAAAGATAACATTGTGCATGCAAGAGATTTAACCCAACTTGGCAGATAGCGTATTCATATAGGGATCAGTGTCTTAGCAATAGAAGCCAAACTATTTTTTTTTAAGAAGCCAAACTATTAAGTAGGAGCTATCATCATTCTTTTCATTATGGACCTCTTATTATAACCCTTTTAGTGCATTTTTTTTTACATTGTTGCGGTTGTCAAGATTCTATGCTCTGTCACATTTTCAAATAAGTAATCTGAAGGTGTGAATTTGCAAATGCCATGGAAGTGAGAGCACAGAAAAGCTCCAAATTCATTATCTGAAAAAGAGACCTCCCAGTTATTTTGAGGAGCAATAAGACAGTCACATTGCACTTTGAAAGGAATGATATTTTCAGCCACTATGAACGTTCTGAACCATTGTTCCTGGCTGTTTGTATGTAATTGAGTCGGTGATTGGTAGACTGAGCATACAACCAGACTGCTGCCTGCAGTTTCCCATGCAGGATTAGTCCCATCATAGCAGTTCTATTAGTAATCTTTTATGCCCTGAGGCTTTATGTTCCAGACCATAGTGAAAAGGCATTGCTGGCTGCTGGAAAGTGAAGAAGGAGACATTCATCTCAAAGGAAGCAGCAATCAAATCTACCGGGGTTCACAGGTTAGCAGCAATGAGCTGAGCAGAATTAGTGGGTTTAACATTTGGGTGCCTGTTCTCGTTGACTGAGGAGAGGTGTTATTTATGGCTCGAGTCTGGACTTTTAGAAGAAAGACAACACAATTGTATAAAAGAAATTCATTTTGTACACTGGCACACAGATCATCCCTTTCTTTATCTGCTGAGTCCTTTCACACCATTTGATTTCCACACATCACATTAACTAGAAAAGAAAATAATGGAGGATGATGTTATTAAGACAAATTAATAGATTATAATACATAGAAATAATGAGGTGCTCCTTAAAGAGAGGTAAATTGAAGACAAGTTAACCCATGAATGATGGTAAAGTAGTGGGACTTACACAAGTCACCATTCTCATTTGGGTGACACTAGTTTTCAACATTCACACACACTGTCTCCTCTAGAAGTTCCATGTTGTAATGATGAGGAAATGGATGCCATAGGGATTAGAGGACTTGCTTAAAGATATAGCAAAAGAAGGAATCCATCTCTCCCACCTGCTGGTTCTGTGAATATTGAAAGAACTACTCCATAAATGAACTTCATTAGCATTACCCAGTGTGTTCACTGGAACTCTGCCCCCAAAGATGTTCCCTAGGATGAAAAACGACAGCTCCTCCAGAATAAAACTTGGCACATAATATCTGGTTGATTTTTATTAAATGTGTGGTGAACTAAAGCAAACCTTAGGCTTAAATTGAGTCATAGAATCAATGCAATACTGAAGGCTTTTCTGATAAAGGCTTCAAACTACTTCTAGATTTCTCTGACTTCTAATGTCTCCCTTCCCCTTTATTTTTCACTCTTCCTCCCTTCCTTCCTTCTTTTTTTAAAAAATAGTTTTATTGATTTCAGAGAGGAAAGGAGAGGGAGAGGGAGATAGAAACATCAATGATGAGAAAGAATTATTGATTGGCTGCTTCCTGCACAAACCCCACTAGGGACTGAGCCTACAACCTGGGTATGTGTCCTGACTGAGAATCGAATGGTGACCACTTGGTTTGTAGGTCAACACTCAACCACTGAGCCATGCCAGCCAGGCCCATCTTTCTTTCCTTCCTTCAACAAATAATTATTAAAAGTCTATGAAGTGTCAGGCAGTTTCCTATGTACTAGAAATAAGATAATGACAAAAGCAGAATTCTAGCTATTATGCAACTCATTTTCTTTATATAAGAAAATGCTAAGAAATATAAGCCATGGGCCTTCAATATTATGTTAAGCCAGACTGGTAGATTTCTCTGAAGTAGTAACTGAGGTACTATCTGAAAGATGAGTGGGAGTTACCTTATGAATCTTGGACTGAATGGAAGGAACCATTTAAAAAGAAAAGAACAGCATATGTAAAGATTCTGTGGCTAAAGTAAAGCATGGCACATTTGAGAAATTGAAAGGCTGCTAGTGTGATATGAGTTCAGAGAGCAAGAAGAAAGAATGAAACATCCTGGGATAGTCTATTTAGGAGTCTGTAGCTTATGATAAGATTTTTTTTTAAATAGAAGGTGACTTGATCAGATTGGAAAATAAAAACTTTCACTGGGCATATGGGAACTCTCTGTTCTTTCTGCACAATTTTTCTAGAAACCTAAAACTAGTAAAAAAAATGTTTATTAAAATATCACTCTGACTACAGTAAATCGGACAGAAAGGAATGAGGGACAGGGTCGAGTCTGAGAACAAGCTAGGAGAATACTGCAGTTCTCTAGGACAAAGAGGAGCAGGACCTGAACCGTGGGCCCTCCCGCATGAAGAGGTAAAGGAGAAGAGGAGGGACAAGTACTGGTGACTGAGAAGACATGGGTGGTGAGGGAGGAAGAAAACCTGAAAAGTGTGGTGTCCTTGAAGTCAAGGTAGAATGTGATCAAGAAAGCTGATCAAATGGCCTGATAGGACAATTATTATAAGGGATGAAACTCATTAGATTCAGGCAAAGAGGCCATTGATGACATGAATAAGGAAAAACCTGCTGGACTGGGGTGGGCACAAAAATAGATTAAGGCAAAACAGGAATTGGAGAGAGTATATTATAGAGTATAGAGCCATTTTATTGCAAAAAGAAGCAAAATAAAGTAGGAGAAGTGTGGTCAGGACATTATTATTATTTTTTAATCAGAGGAATAATAGCATGACACTCATATGTATAAAACTTTAGTATGCATAATATTAATTTGCCGTTTTTAAATAAAAATGCAAGTTCCCAGGCTACTCCTATAAGCCCTGGGAATAATCCAATATAGAGGATAAAGCTATGTAATAATACTGAGACAGTGTAATCAATAGATTAGAGCTCCTTTAAAGGTAGGAGCATATAGAATTCAAAGAAGATGAAGGACTGGACTTAAGAAGGAAAAGGGAGCATCACTTGGTTTTAATAGAAGATCAAATGTCACATGTAAGTAATTTTGTATATTTGGTATCAGGAAATTAGGATAATTTCCATAAAATTAAGTTGGCAGTAAAGTTATCTGTGGGAGAGAAAGGTTAATCAAAAATAAAATACAAAATAAATCAATGATTCAAATGATAATTGATTTGCATCAGTTACATCTACATCAAAATGAGTTATTTGTCTTTCAATCAAAGAGCCCATTGTGACAAATCACAGACCTGAGATTAGTGCCAAAGGGCCCCCCAACACAGTTCTGTGATTATCTCCCCTGTGATTCTTGTAAGCAAATGACACATCAGAAATAATGAGTCATGCAAAGGCCAATGTATTTGGTGCTGGAGTAATGAACCCTACATTATGTCATGCCCTTGCACTAATCGTTTCCTAAAGCCTCAGTTGCCTGTTTTGATACTCCTTGCTCTTCTACACCCTGAATGACAAGTTGGTAATTCACTACAGAAGGCTTGGGCAACTGGATGAGATGTACCAAGGGCTTCCTTTGGCTTTCTTGCCCTGGCTAAACACATCACAGTAGTATTTAATGCCTGAGTGTAGCACTTTTAGAAAGAAGTTTGTCCCCAAATAAAAATTAGCCTGGACTTAAAAAAAAAAATCTAAAGATAATGACACAAGGCCAGATGTCTAGTCTATTTCCTTCAGGCAAAGTGTTAGAAGTAGAACAATAAAAACAAACCTAAAAACAAAATTAAGGAGATTTCTTAAAATCCAAGGACAGGATTTAAATATGCCAGAAAGTCTAGCTACATAAAACATTTGTTCTTGTCTGGCTGGCATAGCTCAGTGGTTGAGCGTTGACCTATGAATCAGAAGATCAGAGTTAGATTTTTGAGGAGGGAACATGACTGGGTTGTGGGCTTGGTCCCTGGTGGGGGGCGTGCAGGAGGCAGCTTATCATTGATTCACTCTCATTATTGATGTTTTTGTCTCTCTCTCCCTTCCTCTCTGAAATTAATACAAATATATTTAATAATAAACAAAATATTTGTTCTTTCTCTGAGCAGCTTCCATTTCTATTTCACATGTCCTCAGTTAATCTTTGCTTCCTAAATCATTCAGGTTTTCCATCACGTATGAAAAGACTGAGTGGAATTCTTGACTGTGGCTTAATGTGTAAACAGAAAAATCTGAATGGCTGCTTCTTTCTTTGAGGAGTAGAATGGAGCTCAAGTAGTTGGAAGTAAACATGAGGAAGAGTCTGCTTCATACATATAAAAGTGAAGCCTTTGGGAGAACCATGATATCTCCTTTTATACTTGGTTATGGGCTGAGTTGTGTTTCCCCAAAGTACCACATGTTGAAGTCCTAACCCCTTGAACCTCTGATCCTGACCCCATTTAGAAATAGGGTTATTAGAGACCCTATTTAATTTCAATTAAGTTAAAATGAGGTCCCGAGGGTATGTCCTAACCCAATCAGACTAGTGTCCTTACAGAAAAGAGATTAAAACATAGATGGGCACAGAGGCAAGACCATGTGATGACACAGGGAGAAAGTGGCCATATACAAGGAAAGAAAAGAGGCCTCAGAAAAACCGATCTTGCTGATATGTGAGTCTTGGACTTCTAGACTCCAGATAGTGAGAAAATACATTTCTGTTTTTTTAAGCCACTCAGTCTGTGGTTCTGTGTTGCAGAAACCCTTGCAAACTAATAAATACTCTTTCTACCAATCCCTCTTTCTTGTCATAGACACATAAAATGTTATTTTTTAAGTGCTGGTTAGTAGGAGCTCAGGGGAAAACCTTCTGTATGGGGCTGGAGGATCCTTAAACCAGTGCCACTCCACGGCAGTACTCTAGTGTCCTCTTACGTTGGTGAGACTTATTAGACCCATAGCTGATTTGATGAAACTGAATGTAATATAGAAGTTTGAATTTAGATTTATTACTCTGATGTTTGAAATAGAAGCACTGATTAGCATTTCACAAAATTAACTGATTGCCACTGTGAGGGCAGCCTTATGTCTGAACACTGCCAAATCCCCTAGGACTCAGGGCTCCCCTGAGGTGTCCCTCTCAAAGAAATAACCAAATGGCCACCTCTCCAGGACATCCTGAATCAGCAGGTATATGCATGAGTCACACTGTATGTCCTTGGCACATCCCCGTCTTACTCCATCAGTACCCCTGTCTAGTCTCAGAACTTCTTTCATGCCTCCTCCAATATTTGTTCAGCCTCTGGTTTGTAACACCATCATCAGCAAATCAAAATCCTGTGGGTTCTTTAAATTCCAGGGGCCAACTCACTGACTCTGGGAAGACTTCCTTGATTATTCTAGTCCCTGACACTGACCTTTTGCTGCCTAAATTTCACTGCATTTATAATCCCATCTAAGACAATTCAGTGTCCAGCACTTATTTATACACAGCACTATTTAAACCATTGTTCCAAAATGTTACTACCCATCACTAAGATTTAATTCAGGCCAGGCAGAGTCTGAAGTGATCCCCATACTCTTGTCTCTTTACATCTTCAACACAACCTGAAGAGGGAGGTGTTCTTACTTCATACTTGCTAAGCGGAAACTTACTTGGGGAGCCTAGCAACTAGCTCCAGCAGCACAGCTGGGGTCTGACCTAGTACTGTCCGAGAGAGAAGTCTCAAACCTCTCTCCTCTTCTTTAATTGGCCTCCAGAGAGGCTCTCTCTGTGTTCTTTTCTCACCATCAACTCTTAGTCTTCCTCCCGTAGGCATGTCTCTTTGTAAATCACTGTGAAAAGGGGCCTTTTCTGTCCAATTCTCAGATATCTCAAGAAAATAATTTTGCATTTGGCAAAGTATTTAGCAAAACACCTGGGATAATTGGGTTTTTATAAATCCTAGGTGGCTTTGCCTTATGTTGCCAGCTTTCTTATTTAAGGAGTAGAGATTGGACTCTACATTTATTTCTACAAGATCCACAACCCTTCAGGCCTTGCGTGGCTTGGTATAGTGGGGTGTGGAGATGGAACATTTTTTTTAAAAAGCAGCATTTGAAAAATGGACAGGGCATATGAACCCACAGACTAATAGAAAAAGAAAAATCTTTTATATTATACTAGAGGCCCGGTGCACGAAATTCATGCATGGTGGAGGGGGGTATCCTTCAGCTCAGCCTGCTCCATCTCCAATCTAGGACCCCTTGAGGGATGTCTGACTGCCCGTTTAGGCCCGATCCTACCTGGACCTGAATCAGGCCTAAACAGGCAGTCGGGCATCCCTCTCACAATCCAGGACTGATGGATGAATCCCAACTGCGTGTCTGCCTGCCTTCCTGATTGCTCCTAACCACTTCTGTCTGCCAGCCTGATCACCTCCTAACCACTCCCCTACCAGCCTGATTGATGCCTAACTGCTCCCCTGCCAGCCTGTTTGCCCTTAACTGCCATCCCTTGTGGGCCTGGTCACACCTAACTGCCCTCCCCTGCAGGCTTAGGTCTTCCCCAACTTCCCTTCAGGCCTGGTCACCCCTAACTTCCATCCTCTACTGGCCTGGTCACCCCAACTGCCCTCTCCTGCTGGCCTGATTGTCTACAAGTGCCCTCCCTTGCAGGCCTGGTCCCTCCTAATAACCCTCCCTGCTGGCCATCTTGTGGTAGCCATCTTGTGTCCACATGGGGGCAGTCATCTTGTGTGTTGGAATGATGGTCAAACTGTATGTTACTCTTTTATTAGATAGGATAGAGGCCTGGTGCATGGGTTGGGGACAGCTGGTTTTCCCTGAAGGGTGTCCCAGATCAGGGTGGGTGTTCCTTTGGGGTGTGGGGTGGCCTGGGCGAGGGGCCTGTGGTGGTTTGCAGGCCGGCCACATCCTCCCAGAGACCCAAGCGAAGGCTCTGGTATCTGGGATTTATTTATCTTCTATAACTGAAGCATCATAGCCTGGAGTGGAGCCACGCCTTCTTCCCCCTCTGTGGCAGCAGCCATTGAAACTTTGTTGCCTTAAGTGAAGGCCTGGGCCAGCCAGGGTGTGCAAAAAGCTTGGCTTCCTCCATTTCCAGAGGCAACCCAAGCCTCCCTCCTGCTCTCTCTGTGGCCATAGCCATCTTGGCTGGATTAATTTGCATACTCACCCTGATTGGCTGGTGGGCATGGCTTGTGGGTATAGTGGAGGTACAATCAATTTGCATATTACTCTTTTATTAGATAGGATTCTGCCCTCCAACTTTTTTATTACAGAAAAGGCAATAAATATGATACAATGGTTTCTCTCCTAACTTTGTTAGAACATCATATTAATAGGACCCACAACTCATCTTACCTTTTTGTTACTAGATTAAAATTTATTAAAGTATAGTTGATGTACAATATTGTATTAGTTTCACCTGTACAAGATAGTGATTCAACATTTTATATCTTATGATGTGCTTGCCACAGAAAACCTAGTAACCATCTGTCACAATGCCAAGTTATCACACTATTATTGATTATATTCCCCTTCATCTTTCTTACCCATCTGTCCCTCCTCCCTCTTCCCCTGTAGCAATCATTTGTTTGTTTCTTGTTTCTATGAGTCTGTTTTTGTTCTGTTTGTTTATTTGCTTTTATTTTACTTAAGCCAGGAAGTCCAAAAGCCCCAAGGACACATTATTGGGCTGCAGATGGTCCTTCAGGTCTTGCTTTTTGAAACATTTAGGACCACGTCAGCTCTGTTTTGTATTATAAAAGAAAATAAAAATAAAAAAGGACTTCCCTGGTTTCCTGAGGGTTGGCATAGGACTTAGTGATATGCCAATTTCCTCTTGTGGCCAGCTTCTCTCCCACCAAAAATGATCAGTGTGTTCTCTGCTCACTCACCATTCTCCTTCCAATATGTTTTTTCCTATGAAGTATACTTTCACTTTCTCATTATCTGATCCTTTCCAGTCTACTGGGTTTTCTGTCCACTGGCCATTGACTCATTCAAACACACTCTCTTTCTAGCTAAGATACAGCTCAAAAGAGCCCCACTACAGAAAAAGCAGTGTGCGAAGAAATTCTCTTTTCATAAAAACAGTGGCTGACATTTGCCTAGCACTTTACTGTCTATTTTCTTAGCTTGATTGGATTGTAAAACTTTCCCCAATTATTGGATAAAAAAAGACAGGTGAACACGAATAGTGTCTGAATGCATAATGAAACCATGCCACAAAACACAATGGGTAGGAGGATCACATCTGCAGCAAATAATTGGCAAATAAACACTTTCTGTTACCAACGTACTGACAATATTGTTTTTAACATTAATGAAGGATGAGGAAATGCAGACTACTTTTTAAGGAATGTGATCTGTGAATTAATGAGTCTCTAGTTTCTTGTCATCTAAGGCATTGAGAGAAAGAGCTGCAATTAAGTTAAATCATTCAGAGTGCAAGGCTATGCTGATTTTGGCTAACCTAATATAATTATTACACAGATTAGAAGCCTGGTGCACAAAATTCATGCACTCAAGGGGGTGGGGAGAGCCCTTAGCCCAGCCTGCACACTCTTGCAGTCCAGAAGTCCTCGAAGGATATACACCACACTGTGGGGAGCAATGGGCCTAAACCAGCAGTCAGACATCCTTATCACTGCTATGGAAGCAGGAGAGGCTCCCACCACCCCACTGCGTTCACCAGCCATGAGCCCAGCTCAAGAATTCTGCCTGAGTGGCACTTCCCATGTGGGACCATACTAACCACCAAGGGGCAGCTACTGAACTGAATATCTACTCCTTGATGGTCAGTGTGCAGTCATTGCAACTCATCGTTCTGCTGTTTGCTCAATTTGCATATTAGCCTTTTATTATATAGGATGATTAAATGAGATTTAGTTTACTCATTAATTCCACAAACAAATTGAGCATATACTAAATGACAGCCACTGTGCTAGACACAAGGGATGGAAGGCATTCTTTCTACTTAAAAGTTCTAAATGTAATGGGAAAGAAAGTGAATACAAACACTTTTTAAGATGTTGAGTCTCATGAGAGTGGAAGAAAATGAAGAGTACATGCATTTTTAAACCCTTAATCTCATTTCTTCATTTATCATCCTTATGTCTCTCAATTCTTGGATTTTTGGTCTCTGTTGGATCTAGATAATAAACCTATCCATATTATCTAGAAATATGGAAGAAGAAAGCTGTAGCATGTGGTGGTTTTGTGGGCTCAGACAAGTGTGAAGCTTAATTTTAGCATTTGTTAGAAATGTGAGTTTGTATCATTGTTTACCAATGAGGAGGAAGGTATCTAACACAGGCATAGTCATATTAAGTGAACTATTGTAGATAAAGCCTGACATATAAGACTACAGGACCTCACACAATTCCTATAAACATTAACTACAAATATTAAGGGAGTGTTTTTCATATGGATGTTATAGAACTGGTGGGTGAGGAATGGAGATATTAATAAATGCATGGTAGAATAAATAAACCACCCCTCTGAGAAAAGTAATTTGTTAGTTTTACCAGTGAAGATAGTATTGTTTTTCTTTCTAATACTTAGATCTTTGAGATATTTACATTGTAAAAAGGAGTTTTGATGATACTTCAAGCTATTTGATCTTGCAAAAAATGCTTCCTTTTCAGAACATGTATGAATATCTCCATGAACTTGTGTGGACTGGACAAAGTATGGGAAATTTTTTTTTAGGCTAGGCACATCCAATATCCTATTAATTCATTTAAAAAAATAGATAGCATTCAATGATAGAGCTGCTAAATAAAAAGATTGGCAAGCAGCTCCTGCATCCTGATTTTGAGGCAGCCAGGGGGTAATGCCATGGCCTGGGGAGACAGGCTGTCTCAGAGCTCTAATTCTGGCTCTGGTGGCACCAGTGAGGATTAGTGATTTATATTAGTATCCTCAGACTCCTTTTCATAGGTTGGCTTTTTTTTTAAATCTCATTACAGGGGTCCACAAGCTATGGCCAATGGCTAAATCTAGCCCATTGTCTATTTTTTATATTCTTAAGTTATTAGAAAAAAACTGAAAAGAAGATTTCTTTAGATTTGAAAATTATAGAAAATCCAAATGTCAGTGTCCATTAATAAAGTTTTATTGAAACACAGCCATAGCCATTTGTTTATGTTACAACAACAAAGTTGAATAATTGTAACAGAGACTTTATGGCCTATAAAGGCTGAAACATTTACTCTGTTTTTGTTTTTGTTTTTCCAGACAATACTTGTTGACCCTGATCTAATATGTAGAGTGAATGATCAAACTAAATGTGCATGGATCCACATGTCCACAAACACTGTGGGAGAACACGCTGCATTCAGCACTTCTCATAAGAGCAATCATGAGATCACAATTACAACTGGTTTATAAATGCCCCAAATGCCTTCTGGTGGATGAAGTATTAGCCAGAATTTCAAGAGATTACAAACATTTTAAATGTCCTTTAACCATTTTAATAGCCTCTTTTAAATGTATGTTTTAAAGTGTTTTAACTAGCAAGGGACTGCAGAAGAAAAAAATCCCAAATACATTTTTTATATGAAAGAATACATAGTAGCTAAAGAATGCTGATTTCAATGCATTTATTTAACTCATGTTCAGAACTACTTGTGTATATAGAATTATGTTTTCATGCCATAAACAACTCCTACTCACATTCTCTAAATAATTTGCACAAATTAACTAAGCAAAAAAAAAAATATATCTTTTAAAAAACACAAGCTTCAGGGCAATCTACAGGCTTAGGTAGATAAAAATATAATTGCATTTGGATAAAAATACAATTACATGATTTTAATTTACTATACTAACACAAAAGAGAAAGATTAGATAGAGTGTTCTAAAAGTAAATGATCTAGGAGCATATTTAATTAATGATCAAGAAGATGACATTGATGCTAAAACACTTATAATACCCCACATTTTCATTTAAAATAGACATAATAAATACTAGTTTTCATTTTTGTTGTTGTTAATTCTCACCCACTGATCTTTTTTCCATTGATTTTTATAGAAAACTAGGGGCCCAGTGCATGAAATTCATGCACAGGGGTGTGTGTCCCTCAGCCCAGCCTGCACCCTCTCCAATCTGGGACCCCTCAAGGGATGTACAACTGACTGTTTAGGTCCAATTCAGATGGGCAGTCAGACATCCTTCTCACAATCCAGGACTGCTGGCTCCTAACTGCTTGCTGCCTTCCTGATTGCCCCTAACGATTTCTGCCTGCCAGCCTGACCACTCCCTAATCACTCCCCTGCCAGCCTGATTGATGCCTAACTGCTCCCCTGCCAGCCTGTTTGCCCCTAACTGCCCTTCACTGCAGACCTGGTCACTCCTAACTACTTTCTCTGCAGCCCTGGTCCTCCTCAACTGCTCTCCCTTGAAGGCCTGGGTCCCACCCCTCCAACTGCCCTTCCATGCTGGTCATCTTGTGGTAGCCATTTTGTGTCCACATGGGGGCAGTCTTCTTTTACCACATGTTGGCAGCCATCATATGTGTTGGAGTGTTGGTAAATTTGTATATTATTCTTTTATTAGATAGGATTAGATAGGATAGAGGCCTGGTATACAAGTGGAGATTGGCAGGTTTCCCCTGAAGGGTGCCCCAGATAGGCGTGGGGGTTCCTTTGGGGCATGAAGCAGCCTGGGGGAGGGGCCTGTCATGGTTTGCAGGCTGGCCACACCTCCTGGTGACCCAAGAGGAGGCCCTGGTATCTAGGATTTATTTATCTTCTACAATTAAAACTTTGTAGCCTTGAGCAGAGGCCAGAGCAGGCAGAAAGTTTGGCTTCCTCCATTCCCAGGCAAACAAAAGCCTACTGCTCTCTCCATGGCCATAGCCATTTTGGTTGAGTTAATTTGCATACTTGCTCCTGATTGGCTGTGGGCATGGCCTGTGGGTGTAGTGGAGGCACAGTCAATTTGTATAGATAGGATAGATGGGAGGGAGAGAGAGATGGGAGAGAGGAGGGTGGAGAGAGAGAAACATGGTGCACACCCAGATTGGGGTGGGAATTGAATTTGCAACTCAGGAACATGCTCTTGACCGGGAATTTAACCCACAGCCTTTGATGTGTGGGTTAATTTCTAACCACTAAGCAATACCACCCAAGGCCTGGTTTACATTTTTAAGTGACAGAAAATTAATATATCCAATGACTTTATTTGTTCATCCTAGAAGAAGTTGAAAATACAAACATGGGTGATAAATTTTAATTGCTGTTTGTAACATCTCAAAAACTCAAATATTGGCTTATTATATAGCACAGCTGCACTGACCATCTAAATCAGTTCAAGTTTTGGGAAATTAAAATTTTTACAGTCTTCAGACACATAAAATGTTCTATCTAGGGAGTTCTTTTATAAATGAATGAAATAGGTCTGTAGAATTGTAATCATAGGACCAGGAGAAAATGGAATCTGAGAGGTAAAGTAGGAAAAAATTGTCATATTAGACATGTATGTATATAGATGAAATAAATAGATGCATAGGAAATAGAGATAATGAGTGAAATATGAAGATAGATAGACAGATAAAGACATCCACGTTTTCTAACTTTTCATTTAGTTCCTAAAAATTCCTCCGGAAAATAATTAGAATGAAAAAAAAATGTTAGCGAAATTTACAGAAGTAATCTGCAATTGTCTGAGGTTACTAAAAATTATTAGTGTAGTCATGGGTAATGGTGAGGAAAATGACACCTTCACTTTTTTTTGAAGGGCTTAATTTCATTTCCAGGCAGATGAAAATCACTTTAAATTACCCTTCAAAATTTATTTTTCTTTGTTTCTATAGCCAACATTTTACCCCTCATCCTATTTTCTTGTGTGTTCTTCTTTTCTTTCCTTGGGAGAAGGAAGAGGATGAAACAATCTCTACGTGCTAGTTCTTACTGATTTGGGACACTGGGGCCAATAGGGTTTTGAGAGTTTGCAATATTGGTAATTGCTTTTGAAACTCATAATGGGTCTCTGCTTGGATAATATCTATGCAGGTCAGTGGAATGATTGCCAACAGGTGTGTCTGCTGCTGGCTAGATAGTGATAACTTAGCCAGTGTGTGGATCAAGTTGGTGAAGTAGCTGAGAAGGTGTCTGCAGTGTGTGTTTTGTAATGAAGAGAAGTGAACCCCAGCATATCAGTTTTCTGTAGGGAAAAATTACAGGTGTAGGTTCTTTCTTTGGCATAGTTTTTTACATGTAAGTAAGGACACTGTGGACAAGTGTATTTCTCTCTCCACTTTTTCATGACAGGATAGTTTGGCTTTAGAACATACATTCAAAAACATTATTAGTAGGCATCTTTACCCAGTGCCTATTTTAATGATAGGCATAAACATACAAATAACTGCAAATAAATGAAAATGCCTATTCTCACTTCAAGTGCTGAAACTCTCATTTTTGATGGAGTTGAGACCCCAGTACATCCATTTTAGCTAATAATAACAAAAATATTCACATATTCATATTTCACAAACTATGCTCAAAATTCTAATACCTCATATTTTGAAGTCAGATTATATGTATAAAACTTTAATTTCTGGGAGCTTTACCTTGGAAAAGGTAAATCAGTGATGCATGCATACACAGACACACACACTCACACATGTGTGCGTATATATTTACTAGATGGTGTTAGCTGTTTTACCTTGATCAAATTACTTCTCTGTGCCTCAGTTTATTTATTTGGGAATGAAAATAATAAATAGGCTGCCTCTAAGAATTGTAGTAAAGATTAAATAAAGTGATTCATGTAAAGACCCAGGACTTGCCTGTGATACAGATAGATGCTATAATGGATATTTAATGCGCTAAACCCTAGAGGCTGGGATATTGACTGCTAGTGCTCACACAGGCCCTGATGGAAACTGTTCTCCACTGCAACAGGATACCTTGACCCCAGTTTATTTGTCTCCCCTCTTTCCAATCAATGACTAGGCAAGCTGAGGAAACAGGTCTGGTCCCTCACTTTAGAACAACTCTGAGGGGTAACCCAGCTCCAGGGCTCCCCATATCATCAGCTGAAACTTCAGTTGCAATGATGTCATGGGACAGCTTCTCCCTCTGCCCATCCTGTTTTCCTCACTTCCTCACAGATGAAGTATCTTCAGAGGTCACCCCCCAATAAACATTTGATCATAACTTTCCATCAGAATGTGCTTCCCCAGAATCCAGACTAAGATTTTTGATAGCTATAGATTTTTCAAAAATGTCTTTCCATCACCCTGGAATTAGTAAGATCTAAATATGAATTAAAAAGTGCTAAAAACTAATATTCCAACTTGTAAAGAACAATGGAAGTTGTGCCAAGCCACTTCCCTACAGGGTTTATAGAGAGAATGCATTTCAAAGAAACCCAAACCCCATTTTCCTATCCCTGACTACTATAAGAGGAAGACTAGAAAAGAGAAAGTGCTGCTTGGAGACAACAATTTTCAAGATAAACACTATGTTTTTGACAAGGAGGAAAAGAATTTATCTCAGTCATCAGAACAAACCAGAAAATCATGAGAGAGCTGCTCATAAATTTTTAAGTGTGCTGGAATGGTCACCCACCACTTCTTCAAACTGAAGACCTGTGTGAAGGTTGGCAAGACACTGAACCCACTGGGTCTGAAGCTCACACTCCATGGAGACAGGGCCAACGTGGCAGGTAGAGGGAGCAGCAGCAAAACAGCCTGCACTGCTCTTACTTGGCAGGTACATGGGATTCCTAGTAGCTGAATAAGCACAAGGAAAGTAGTTGGTCTTTGAGCTCCTTTGTTGGCGTCCCATCCAACAAGATCATGCCCAAGGTAGAAGATCCTACTATGTGAGGTGCATTTCCAGTTCTAGGGATGGTGAAAAATCCCCAGCTGCACTCTGTGAGAGTCAAAACTTGGGGAGACATGTACTATGCAGGCAGTACAAAGGAATTATATCCCTGCAGAAGCTTTTGGGTAGGAAGATTACCTTCTTCCATCTGTCTCTCAGTATCATTACCAGAGAGGAAGGCAGAGAAGTGGGAAAAGGAATGTAAGAAGTTGTCCACTACTTCATCCACAAGAGCCACAGAGGTCTTAGCTGCACCAGGGGATGGAAAGATCCTACACAGCAGGAAGTAAGAGATTAACATCACCAAGTTGGGAGTAGTGGTAACCAATCAACAACAACAACAAAAACAACAACACTTATATGATTCAGATTCCTCCATAAACCTGGTAGATACATACATTTCAACATTTTTCATCACCTTGCATTATGCTGTACTAGGTGTTAGGGATGAAGTAATGAGGGAGAAAGGTGTGGTTCCTAATCCATGAAACACATTCCCTTGTCTCTCTCTACCAGACTCTGTCTTTGAACCACTATTGCCTTTTCTTCATGTGACAAACTATTGTTCTGAAAAAGTTAAGGCATCATCATTCCATTAATTGCTCTGTTAATTTTTTTAAACATCACAAGAAAAACTTCCACAGTACACATTTTGAGAGAAGCAAAGCTCTTTCTTTGAGCACTATACATTAAAGTTCTGCCAACATTCTTTTCTCAACCACATTTCCCAAAAGCTTAGCACTTGGCCATAAAATGTAATCCAGTCTAAAATCTGGCATGTCAGACAGTGAAGTATTCAAATACGCCAATTTGGCTAACACCTCCTTTTTGAATAACAAGTAGAGAAATGGAAAAAAAATTGAAGTGAAAGGCTTTAAATCCCGGCATTATTCTGAGATAATTTATTTTATGAGACAGCAAATCTATAAAAAATTTAATCCTAAATTATGGTAGATTTTTTTTTAGGTAGGTTTTTACAAAGCTTAAAGCCTATACAGAAATATACTACCCAAAGTAGTAAATAATATAGCCTGCTTCATAGAATTGTAGTAAGATGCCCAAGTCTATTGGAAAATCTTGCTTTTCTTATTTGCACATGATTAAGACACTATCATAAGGTATTTTAGACTAAAACAAAAACAAAACAGAGATCTGGGAACTAACATAAAGATATATACACATATGTCATAAACTCTCTTTCTCCCTCTCTATATAGGGTGGGGCAAAAGTAAATTTACAGTTCTGAGTATGTGAAACACAGTGTTAATAAAGCTATTGTAGTGTGATCTGAATGGCTCAGAGATTGAGTGTTGACCTATGAACCAGGAGGTCACAGTTCAATTACCAGTCAGGGCACATGCCCAGGTTGTAGGCTCAACCCCCAGTGTGTAGGAAGCAACCAATCAATGTTCTCTCTCACCATTGATGTTTCTATCTCTCTCTCCCTCTCTGTAATCAATAAAATATATTTAAAAACATATCTAGTGTAATAATAACCTGCATTTTTTCCATATGAACAACTATAAACCTACATTTGCCCAACCCTGCCTGTGTACATACACACACACACACACACACACACACACACACAAATGTGTATGTACATATTTGTCAAAGGGCTTCCTGGAAGCTATTGCCAGTTTTTTAGATACCACTAGATACCATTATAGGTAGGTGGGAGTAAGCTATCTAATAATGGCTATTCTTTGGGTAGTTGGGCTTAAGGTGTATGTTCATAAAAACAGAATAGTGCTGGTTCTGTAAGTATCATCTGCAACATGGGTTTTTAGAAGTGGTGATCAAGAGAATTTCACAGAGAAAGCAATGTAGAATAAGTATGTGTTATGATGATATGCCATCAGTATGAAGAGGATTCTGTATAAGGCACTGATCACATTCTCACCATCTTTCCTGTCTCTTATATTTTCTGATGAAAGAAAACACTATTGCACTTTGAATGCTCCCCATGTCAAACTATTTCACAATTAGAAATCTTAGAAAATATTATTGTGTCATTCCCATTTGCAAAAAGAAATCATGTCACTTTATTTCTGAGTAATCGTGATTTTTCAAAAATTAATAAAAATCATGTGATACAGATCCACACATTTTCATACAAATACAGAAGCATTTGCCTGAAATTCCATCCTGATGTCAGGGACACACCAATAAATCCCCAATGATCAAGATTAATGGCGCAGACATGGAATTCTCATTGTGGCCAGAGTGATTTTCCAAATCCCTCTTCAAAGAAGCATTTGACACAATTCTCTTGTCACTTCAGAATTATAAATCCCAATTTAGAAGCTACACATATTGGACTAATGATTCAGGAAGCATCTTTTCAAATGAGCTCTGGGCTCATTTGTTTTGAAAGAACAACCTTCAGATTCCACATCATAGAGTCTTGAGCTTCTTAAGCTTTGCTCATCAAAAGCCATTATTTCATATGCACTGCATGTGCAACACATGCCCTGGCACAGCAATCTTGGAAGGGAAGTTTCATGACTTCCTGAGCTCGAAGACACAGCTGTCTCTAGAAGACTTGACAATATCCATTTATATTACATCAGAACAACAGAAAGATGAAATCTCTACACAGTAGTAGGCCTTTAAATTATTGGAGATAGATAGCCAAAGCTGTCAGTTTAATACCATCCTCATTGAAAAGCCAACGGGCCCTAATGTTTGAGGATAAATAGGGAAAGAAATGTCCTCTACTGATACTTCAAAGACTTTGCAACATCTGGAATTTGATTCCATACAGAATATTCCACAAAGAAGTAAGTATAAAAAAGCTCTTAATAGGGCAAACAAGATTCAGGTTTCTTGCAATATGTTCTCCTTGGAGGGAAACAAATAACACAATGCATCTGACTAACCTTTCTGCACTTCAGCTGCATTAATTAACATTTAGTCATGGATTCCACTGTGAGCCAGATGAACTTAATGCTACAGCTGTTTTCATTGAGGGGAAAAATATGCTTTCACATTTTAGATTCCCAACATTTATAAATCTGGGGGAACTGTTTTGTTGACTGCCTCTGTGCCACCTTTATTGATATGCATTATATATTAGTCATCCAAATAAATTAAAATTCACCCTACCTATGATTAAATCAATGTCAATAGCACATCAACTGGGTCAGTCAGCATCAATGTTATAAAAAGCACATCTCCCTTTTTTTCTTCTATTAAGGATTAAGGAAAGGCTACAAAATTCATCCAAAATGTAGGCAATGGCCTTGGAGACATTGTTGCTGGGTGAGTTAAAGGTCTAAGTGAAAACCAGGTACTCTGAGAGGGATGAATGAAAATGACTAGAAAAAAAAAATGGAACAAATGTTGAAGAAATTTAACTGCAGGATCCAATAACTTGGCAGAGGCATCCTCAACTTTACAAGCTAAACATATGGAAGTGGTTGGGTGGAAATAAAGTTGAGGTACAGAACTGCAACATTTTGTCAGTTGTCGAAGGTTTTTTCTTTTCTTTTTATAGCAAAGGCTTCTTTACAATGTCATTTTTATGAGGAAATTATAGCAATAAATCAGCTGACAATGCATTCTACCTGTAATAACTTGCCAAAATTTTCATATTGCAAGAGCACTGTAAAGTCAACTCTTTAGTGTCCTCTCCAACAGTGTCTTAGCAATATTGTGTCATGACTTCTGGTCACTCTGGAGTCTGTGGACAGATGAATATCCATCCAATAATCATGTGGCCATGCGTTTGTGTGTGTGTGTGTGTGGGGGGGTGATGGTAGGTTGAACATTTATTTGTATTAAGTGGAGATGCCTGGAATCATTATCTCTGTAAATATGAACCAAATTTAATACTTGCCTCCTCAAATTAATGTGCTCAGCCATGAATAAAGCCTGTATGACTTGTTTTCACCTTTACAGCAATAATGCAATCAAATCAGAAAACTATCTTACCTGGAATTACTTCAAAAAGGAATTTCCCTGGACTCTCTTCATTGCAGGGGTGTTCCAGGACTTTATTTCCAGGCAGAAAAATAGCACCCTGTGAACACAAGTGCCAAAAACATCAACATCATCAGGTGGCAAATAATAAATATTATCATCATCATCATAATCATCAGTGAATACAAGATGCATCTATAACCAGTGTATCATAACTTGCATCAGACTCATTTATTATTCCAAATAATCAAAACTCATCTAATAGAATCATGTTCATTCAACATTTAACAAATATTTGTTGACCATCTAGTATGTATGAGATAGTGGTAGGTGCTGGATCCATTTTAAGTACCAATGTATAAAATGCATTCTGCATGCCAAACTTTTTACTAAACATTCTATCAACATATTATTTGTTAGAATAATCTTATAGGTAAGTATATTTTCCTCATCTATAGTTGTGAAAACCAAGGCAGAAACAATAAATAACTTAGTCAATGTTCATAACTTTCTCTTAATTATTCTTTCTCTTTTCTGTTAAAGTTCTCTCTCTTTAGCGGATCATTCTCATGATTTTGAGATATGTTTAAAAGTTTATCCTACTAAATAATTTAGACACCAGTGCCCCCTCCAGCTATCATCTTTTAATCCCCTTGCCTAGCATTGTTATCTACACTGAATCTATCCTAATATATAAAAACCCTGGATAAACTTTTAAAAATGTCTCAGAACCATGAGGATGATCAGCTAAAGAGACAGAACTTTTACAGAAAAGAGAAAGGATAATTAAGAGAAAGCTATGGTAACACTGACTAAGTTATCTATTGTCTCTGCCTTGGTTTTCACAACCAAGTGCTGCCATGGTGAGCCAGCACTGACTGCAGCACTGAGAGCACCTCAGCTGAGGTAACCCAGCACTCACTGCTGAGGGGGCTGTGATCAGTCCCGGACAGAGGCCTGGAGAGAAAAGCAGGGTCTGATCGCAGTCAGTGTTGGATTGGCGTGGCAGAAGTCAGTCCTGTAGTCAATGAACATAGGTTCAATTAACATTAAGTGAACATAGGGTTAATTAATATCTCTTTGACAGGAGTTGAGAATATAAAGTACAGTGTAGAGCAATTACTTATATTATTTCACATAAAACTCTTTTCAATGAAGATATCTGCCTTTATTTAAAATATGTCTTTATTGTTAAAATATTACAGATGTCCCTTTGTTTTAGTCTCCCCCCATCCCCCCATTAATCTCCTCCACCCTGCACCTGCCCCCTTCCAGGCCTTCACCAGATTATTGTCTGTGTCTGTGGACTATTCCTATCTAATACATAAAAAACTAGAAAGATTTAGAGAGAAGAAAATAAAATATATGCCAGACAAATACTAAACAGAAGAGTTGAAGTTGCTGTATGAATATTGGATACAGGCCTGAAGCCAAAACCCAACTCATGAGATAAAGTTAGTCATTGTAACATAACAAAAGGTTCCTTTCACTGAAGAGATTAGATGATTCCCAATACTTATACACATAATAGAACAGTGTGGGGGTTCAGAAGGAGCCTCACCAAGTGGTATGCAGATTTTTGAGCTAAGGGCAATTTTAGCTTCAGGCTCAAGTGAAAATTCTGCCCCTCTCTTTAACTACCTTAAAAAAAATGAATTAGAGGCCTTGCCCATAATATGACATTACCCTATATAATAAAATTCTAATATGCAAATCGACCAGACAGCAGAATGACCGGTCACTGTGACACATACTGAACACTAGGGAGCATATGCTCAATGCAGGAGCTGTCCCCTAGTGTCAGTGTGCTCTCACAAGGGGAAAGCCACTCAGCCAGAAGCCAGGCTCATGGCTGGCTAGCAAAGCAGCAGTGGTGGGAGCCTCTCCCACCTCCTCAGCAGTTTTAAGGATGATCTATGTGGAGCAGGCCTTGACAAACTCATCAGTCAGACATCCCCTGAGGGCTCCCAGACTTCAAGAGGGTGCCATCCAGGCTGAGGGACCCCTGCCTCTAAGTGCACAAATTTCATCCACCAGTCCTCTAGTATTCTTATATGTATCCATTATACTCTAGTTTGTGCACCCATAATTCCAATTACATGATTATCACAAGCTTCATGCTTGACAATTTTCAATCTTTAGTGAACTTGACCTCAAAGGAGCTTTCAGCATTATTAACCATTGCATTGATACTGTAGATTACTTTGGGTAGTATGGACGTTTTGATGATGTTGATCCTACCAATCCATTATAGATATATATTTTTTAATTGATGTTTTACAGACAGAAAAGGAGAAGGATAGAGTTAGAAACATCAATGAGAGACATCGATCAGCTGCCTCCTGCACACCCCCCACTGGAGATGTGCCTGCAACCAAGGTACGTGCCCTTGACCGGAATTGGCCGACGCTCTATCCACTGAGCCAAACCGGTTTTGGCTTAACCATTTTTTTTTGAATCACCTACTTTCCATGGCTTCTTGGTATTTTTCAATATATTTTTAATTACTAAATGCAAATATTCAGCATAATTAAGACTTCTTTTATATATAGGTTTGAAATCTATACGATTTCTATAAAATGTAATAAGATTAGTTTTTTCAATTGCAAGTTTATTTTACTTCATTAAATAATCTTGTGAAGTAATTAAATTTGTGATTTAACTTAGTTTTAGAACATAGCATCTAACCTTCCAGGTAGATACAATATTCATTTATGCATGCAGATATGTGAATATGTGTGTATATATGTCTCCTGTTTAATACTATGCCTTCTGGCTATGCTTAGAATATTAAACTGTACATATGTTTTATAAAGTAAATTCAAGCCACTCTCCTAAATAAACAATTCTCCTCCGTGCCTCGCCCTCTCCTAGGCCAGCAGATCTTCCCTCCACTCATCACTCTATACTGTACCTCAGTAGAAAACTGTCTATAAATTACAAAAACAAAACAAAACAAAAACAGGCTGCAGGTTGGGTTTGACAGGACATAGCAGGAGGTCAGAAGACAAGACAATTATTGACTTGTCTTCTCCATGTGAGACAGGAGTTTGGCCCTCGTTACCTGGGCAGCTGCCTTAATCCACATATCCTTAAATTTGCAGGCTCCCTAAGGTTCCTGTAGAGCTGAGTGGTAATGGGTTCCTCCCTGTTTTTAGCCCCAGGATGTTTTTCACTATCTGTTAGTTTCTATTAACCTTTGCAACACTTTGTCACAAACCCTCCAATTACTACTTTTTAGGTGCAGACATCAATTTCTTGCTAAGATCATAAGTGACAAATAGTAAGGGCACAAGTATGCTGAGTTTTCTAAGAAAGAGCTGATTACCCCATGATATTCAATATGCCTCACTACAAATGATCAGAATGAAGAAACTCAGGAATAAAAAAGGATATAAACTTTATGATAAGAGTTCAATACATATGGCAATAATTAAATGTCAAGAATTAATCAGCATTTTGATGTAGCCTCATTTGTTTATATTCTCTTTAGTTTCCATTGCCCTAGGAGCAGTATCAGTGAAGAAGTTCCTTCGGCATATTGTCTGAGGTTTTGCTGCCTGTGGATTCCTCTAGTATTTTTATGGTTTCTCATCTTATGTTTAAGTCCTTTATCTATTTTGAGTTTATTTTTGTGTATGGTGTAAGTTAATGATCTAGTTTCATTTTTTTTGCATGCATCTGTCCAATTTTCCCAACACCATTTGTTAAAGAGACTGTCTTGACTCCATTTTATGTTCATGCCTCCTTTGTCAAATATTAATTGGGCATAGTGGTTTGGGTCAATATCTGGATTCTTTATTCTATTCCATTGGTCTATATGTCTGTTCTTGTGCCAGTATCAGGCTGTTTTAAGAACAGTGGCTTTGTAATACAGCTTGATATCTAGTATTGAGATCCCACATACTTTGTTCTTATTTCTCAGGATTGCTGCAGCTATTCAGGGTCTTTTTTTTATTCCAGATGAATTTTTGAAAAGTTTGTTCTAGGTCTGTGAAATATGCCATTGGTATTTTAATGGGGATTGCATTGATACTGTAGATTGCTTTGGGTAGTATGGACGTTTTGATGATGTTGATCCTACCAATCCATGAACACAGTACATTCTTCCATCTATTTATGATTTCCTTTATCTCTTTTTTTAGTGTCCTGTAATTTTTCACATATAGGTCTTTTACTTCCTTAGTTAAGTTTATTCCTAGGTATCTTAATTTTTTTGGTGTGATGGTAGAAACCATCAACAACACAAGAAATCCCACTGCATGGGAGAACATATTTGCCAATATCATCAACGATAAGGGTTTAATCTCCATCATTTATAGGGAACTCATACAACTTAAGAAAAGGAAGATAAACAATCCAATAAAAAAATGGACAAAGGACCTAAATAGACACTTTTTAAAGGAGGACAGAAGGAAGGCCAAGAGAAAGATGAAAACATGCTCAAAGTCAGTAATTATCTGAGAGATGCAAATCAAAACAACAATGCGGTATCGTCTCACCCGTGTCAGAGTGGCTATCATCAACAAATCAATAATTGGCGAAGATGCAGAGAAAAGGGAACTATTTTGCACTGCTGGTGGGAATGCAGACTGGTGCAGCCACTGTGGAGAACAGTATGGAGTTTGTAAACATGGAACTCCCATTTGACCCAGTGATCCCACTTCTAGGAATATATCCCAAGAAACTAGAAGCACCAATCAGAGTGGATATATGCACCCCTATGTTCATAGCAGCACTATTTACCATAGCTAAGATTTGTAAACAGCCTAAGTGCCCATCAGCAGATGAGTGGATTAAAAACTGTGATACATGTACATAATGGAATACTACGTTGCAGTAAAAAAAAAAAAGAGTTCTTACCATTTGCAACAGCATGGATGGAACTGGAGAGCATTATACTAAGTGAAATAAGCCAGATAGAGAAAGATAAATACCATATGATCTCACTCATTTGTGGAATATAATGAACAACATAAACTGATGAAAAAGGACAGATCCAGAGACAGAGAAGCATCAATCAGACTGCCAAACCTTAGAGGAAAGGTAGGGGAGGGTTGGGGAAAGGAGGAGAGATCAACCAAAGAACTTGTATGCATGAATATATGCCCAATCAATGGACACGAACACCAGGGAGGTGAGGGCATGAGTGACAGGGTAGAGTTGAGGGATTAATGGAGGGGTGAGGACACATATGTAATACCTTAATCAATAAAGAAATGAAAAAAATAAAATAAAATAAAATAGAAAAATGTCTCAAGTCAGAAAAAAAATTAATCAGCATATTCAGAATGAAATCATACTTACTTTTGTCCCTTCTGGGGACTATTTCTTTTAAAAAACAATCTTTTAAGTTTGAAAATGGGATACTATGTTTAAAAATTATTTGATAGTTTGATAGCTAAGAGCTGGAAAAAGAAACAGAATTCTGAACCATACTAGTATTTTGTTTCCAGCTAAAATGCTATTAGAAAAAAAAAACAAAAAATTATCTCTAGTTAGTGTCAGATCACTGAACCAAAGCCACATGACTTGGTGGTAAGGCTAGAGAATGTTGAAAATAAGCATAGTGATCTTATTCTCTGACATTTGGATTAAAAAATGTATTCATGTGCAGTAGCTGTGTCAGTTGCATAAGCACAATGATGAGATATTCTTTCCAGCATGAACAATGATTATGAGCATCACTTGAAAGTAGGTGAAGTCTGAGTCTATATAAATATATACAGTAGCCCTAGTCAGTTTGTCTCAGTGGATAGAGCATCACTTGCAGGCTGAAGGGTCTTAGGTTCTATTCTGGTCAAGGGCACATGCCAGGTTGTGGACTTGATCTCTAGTAGAGGGTGTGCAGGAAGCAGCCAATCAATGATTCTCTCTCACCATTGATGTTTCTATCTCTCTCTTCCTCTCTACAATCAATAAAAATATATTTAAAAAATAAAAATACACATTAAAATATGTATATTTATAATGCAAATAGACTGAGGTTTAATAAAATGGGGTCAAGGTGAAATAAATATTATTTAACCATTTCTATTCAAGTTTAAGTAAGTTGGTTTAATTTTGTTGTAGTAAATAATTTCATTAATCTAGTCAACAAGTTTGTATTATACAATACTTAGTATGTGCCAGGCCTTATCTTAGGCACAGATACTATAATAGTGAGAAAGTCAACAACGCTTTTCTTGCAATTCTGGATTTTAAAATCACTCAGGGAACACAGAAAACTGAAAAAAATATATATAGATAAGCTCCCAATATGAAAAGAAAACACATTACATATGATTATGAAAGAGTTCTGGCCACTTAATAATCAACTAATCATGAGGAAGTTTGTGTTCAGTAAATCTATTCTGGAGTTGAGCTGCATACCCTCATATTCCCACTCTACACCCTTTAGTGAAGTGACTTCAGGCAAGATACTCAAACTCAATTCCACAGGCTCTTCATCCTTAAATTGGCATAAGTGTTAACAAACTAGTACCCAGGTAGTTTGTAGAAAAATGCCTGATACAGATTATTTTTAACTGAGAAAAAATATTTCTTATATTCCAGAAGGCTCAAAGATATTTTAGGCCCACGTTTTGCTAACCCCCAAATGATGAGGTAATTCTCATATAGATTCTATACATATCTGCTAATATTATCATCTAATTAAGTAAACTAATTAGAAATTTTGAAGTCAGTTTTTACTGACCATGTTTGCAAAGCTAGACAAATCAAAACAAATGAACTTTTAATTAACAACCATCATATTATATAGCATAGCATAACGATGTTGATAATGATGATTGCTAATGTTACTTTACTACTACTTTGTCAAACAAATGAGTATGCCATTATATCATTAATTCACTCAGTGACTCCGTAGCATAGGTATTTCTCACTTTATAGATGAGAAAAATAAAGCTCAGGGAGCACCTAACAAAAAGCCTGGCATTGTGAACTCCTAATATATTTGTTTGAGCAAAACAGATGGATGCAAGCTGCTTTAAGGATTTTATCTTTAAGTATTAACCCAAGTTATGTTCCTACTAGAGGCCCACTTCACAAATTCATGCATGGATGCAGTCCCTCTGGGTGGCCTGCATAGATTGGGCTGAAACCCACAGTCTACTGCCGCCTACAGCTCCTTACCTGCCGCTCCCACTCATCCCAGCCCCACTGTGCCTGCTTGATCAGGAGAGGCTTCTGCTACTGCAGCAGCACTTGCCAGCCATGAGTTTTGTGTTTGGGGCCCTCCCAAGGGCAGTGGCCTATGGGAATGGGCTGAAACCAGCTCTCTGACATCCCTCAAGGGGTCCTGGATTGCGAAAGGGTGCAGGCCAGGCTGAAGGATGCCACCAGTGCATGATTGGGCCAGAGAGAAACCGCAGGAGGGCTCCAGGGCATGTCTGGCCCATCTCACTCAGTCCCAATCAGCCAGACCCCAGCAGCAAGCTAACCTACCAGTTGGAGCATCTGCCCCTTGGTAGTTAGTGCACATCATAGCAACTGGTAGGTTGGTTGACTGTCTGCCCCCTGGTGGTTAGTGCACATCATAGACCAGTTGACTGCCCTGTGGTGGTCAGTACACATCATAGCGAATGGTTAAGCAGCCTTAGCATATCATTAGCATGTTATGCTTTGATTGATTGTTTGGTTGTTCTGCTGTTTGTCTATTTGCATATTACCCTTTTATTATATAAGATTTCTAATCAATGACTGCTATTGAAAAGAGTTTGAAATTTTATAGTTACCAAGTTTTTCTTGTCCTCTAAAATTATTTACTTTCATACCTGGGATGCTGCCAGAAAGACAAGAGAGGGAAAACTTACAAATTGGTACAATTTTTGAATTTACTGAATTAATTCTGATGTGTACAGTGTTTGGGGAATACTAACCTAAGCATAGTTATAAGTTGTCTTTTAGAGAAAATAGCATGATATTTATATCATGTGCAAACTTTGCAATGTACTATTTTTCCTTCACTAATAAAACACAGAAGAGCAAGTAATACACATAATATTGTCCAACTGTTATTTAAATTAACAATGACAGACATAATAGCATGAAGTTATTTCTGAATAAATAAAAATAAATTCTCTATAGAGATGTTTCAGTTTGCTGGGGTTTTTTTATTATTATTATAAACTGCAGACTTAGCACTTGAGAAGCATTTGTCATTCTGGATTAATTTTCACTTTAAGACAATATTTATATAATATTACATATGTCCAGATCCTAAGAAGCTAACCGCATGCCACTAATGGTGATGGAGAAAAATATGTACAATATTTGGATGAAATTATTTAAAAGTTTTTAACACTTTATTTTCATACTCAAGGATCCTATATTTCCTGTGAACTTTACCTCTCAACAGAAATACACAAAATTCCTCCCGGAGTCCTTCTGCGTAACAGTTTCCCTGGGAACATAACCATTCTAGCTACATTTAAGTCACTTCTACTTGACTATATGTTTTTGATTCCTTGGAAATGGGCAAATTCCTTGATTGGGGGGAGGGGGGAACAGATTGTATATATGGGTAAGGAAGGGATTATTATTCTAAAACCAAAATTCTATAATCACACTCTCAAATTTGTATAGACATTAGAAATTGCCTTTCTCAGGCTTCTAACATATGAATTGCCTTTCTAACATATGAATCTCTAATACCAAAGGCATTCTAAACTTGCTCAAACCATCTCTTATTTCCTTTCTTAAGGTGTCCCATGCCATTTTGAAAAATAGCAATTGGGAAAAAAATTTCAAATGTTGATACAAAATCCATCCCCCCAACAATTTCTACTCTACATTCTTCCCTTCAGAGTGAAATCCCCCATTTCTATCTTGGATTATCACAGCCATTTCTACTGAGACTTACTATGTGCCAGGACTGTGCAATACATTGTAATCTTCTGAAACCCTATGTGGAGGGATAATTATAACTATTTTACAGAAAGAGTGCAGAAGCATAAATAAGTTGAATAGCTGCAGCTGGTAAAGCACAGAGGTACAATTTGACCCAAACTCCCTTCCTAAGCCTGCATAGTCCTTATGTGAGAGGACACTGCAATGTGATCTATTGGTTCATTCACTTATTGGTTTATCCATCAACCATAAATATAATAGGTACTAGAGGCCTGGTGCATGAAATTCATGCACAGAGGGGTGTCCCTCAGCCCAGCCTGCACTCTCTTTAACCTGGGACCCCTCGAGGGATGTCCAACTGCCCATTTAGGCTGATCAAGGTAGGAGTGGGCCTAAATGGGCAACCAAACATCCCTCTCACAATCCAGGACTGCTCACTCCCAACTGCTTGCCTGCTTGCCTGCCTGCCTTCTTGATCACCCCCTAACCATTCCTCTGCCAGTCTGATTTATGCCTACCTGTTCCCCTGCCAGCCTGTTTCCCCTTAACTGCCCTCCCTTGCAGGCCTGGTCACACCTAATTGCCCTTCCCTGTAGGCTTGATCACCCACAACTGCCCTCCCTTGCAGACCTGATCCCTCTCAACTTCCCTCCTCTGCTGACCATCTTGTGGCAGACATCTTGTGTACACATGGGGTCAGTAATCTTTGACCACATGGAGGCAGCTATCTTGTGTGTTGGGATTATGTTCAATTTGCATATTATTCTTTTATTAGATAGAATTAGATAGGATAGAGGCCTACTGTAAGGGTTGGGGGAGGCTGGCTTTCCTTGAAGGGCGTCCTGGATCAAGATGGGGTTCCCTTGGGGAATGGGGCCAGCAGCCTGGGTGAGGAGCCTGTGGTGGTTTTCAGGCCGGCCATGTCCCCTGGCGACCCAAGTGGAGTCCCTGGTATCTGGGATTTATTTGTCTTCTATAACTGAAACTTTGCAACCTTGAGTGGAGGCCTGGGCCAGCCAGGGCAGGTGGAAAGCCTAGCTTCCTCCATTGCTGGTGAAATCCAAGGCTCCTGCTCTCTCTGTGACCAGAGCCATCTTGGTTAGGTTAATTTGCATACTTGCTCCTGATTGGCTGGTGGGCATGGCTTGTGAGTGTAGCAGAGGTAAAGTCAATTTGCATATCACTCTTTTATTCAATAGGATTATATGTTGTGGATGCCAAATATTCCGGAAAAAATGAAACTTAAAATAGGTTATCCTTGATAAGCCAGGTCATAGTTTTATTTTGCTAAGTTTTTCCTATTTTTTTTAATTTCAATAATGAGCACATATTACTTGTATAATAAAAACATATGAATATTTTTTAAAAGCAAAGAAAAATGACAGAAGGAGGCAAGGTTGGCTGGGGTATTTTTTATCTCAAAATTAGGCTTCTGCCTTGAAATAAAGATGGTGGAAGAAGTTCTAGAAAATGTCTAAATATAGTCCTATACTCTGAATAATGGGCACCCATACATATCAAGTCTTGATCCCTGGAATCTATAAATGTTATCTTATCAGGAAAAAAGGTCTCTGCAGACATGATTAAATTAAGGATTCTGACAGAGTTATCCTGGATTATTTGAGTAGAACTTAAATCCAGTCACAAGAGAGACCGGGAGACTTGATGTACATGCAGAGGAGTGGGCTAAATAAAAATGGAGGCAAAAGTTGGAATGACACAGTCTGGGGCTAGGAAACGCTGGCAGTTAACCAGAAGCCAAATTAGTTCCCTTCTAGAGTCTCTGAAGGGACTCTACCTACACCTTGATTTTGAACTTCCAATATACAGAACCAAGAATTAATTTCAAAGGTGAAGACTGAGAAATCTCAGAGGAAAGTGGAGGTGGCAGGAAGAGAACAACCAAGGAACTTATATGCTTACTAGTAGCCTGGTATATGAAATTCATGCACATTAAAAGGGGATTAATTAGAAGAAATAATTTAATATTACTATTTGCCCTTTCTCTATAATAGAAGTATCAGAGATGAAAAATTAGTAAAATGTATATGAAAACCTTCCTCCTGTCAGGGTCTAGGATGCACCATAGGACTCAGAGTCATGACCCCGCCCACCCACATGCACCTAAAAATTGCATGCGACCCAGACCTGGCTGGTCCCCTGCCATTGGGGTAGATCCAGACCAGGCCAGTCCCAACCTTGCCAAGCCCCACTGGGCAGGGATGTAGCCTCAGGTCCCCTGGCCTGGTGCCAGGATGGGGGGTGCGTCTTGAGGTTCCTCATCAAGCCCTGCTGGATGGGGGGCATGGCCGGAGGTCCCCGATTAAGCCCTGCCAGGCAGGGGGGTGCAGCCTCAGGTCCCCTATCAAGCCCCATCAGCAGGGGTGCGCATTCTCAGGTCCCCCATCAAGCCCTGCTCGGCAGGAGATGCAGCCTGATTTCCCCCGACCAGGCACTGGGAGTGCACCTTGAGGTCCCCTGTCATACCCCACCTGGTGGGGGAAGCAGCCTGAGGTCCCCTAGCTCAGCAACAAGAAGGGAGATGTACCTTGAGGTTCCCTGTCAAGCCCTACTGGTCAGGGGGTATAGCCTCAGGTCCCCTGTCCTGGTGCCGGGATGGAAGGTATGGCCTGAGTTCGTCTGTCAAGCCCTGCCTGGTGTGTGTGTATGTGGGGGGGGGGGGGGGGTGCAGCCTGAGATTCCCTGTCAAGTCTCATGGGAGCAGGGGAGGGCATAGTCTCAGGTCCCTGCTGATTGCTCCTTAAGGATCCTTATGGGAACTTGGCCTCAGCTGTGGGTGCAGCCATCTTTGTGACAAAGTGATGGTCAATTAGCATATCCCTTCTTTATTAGATAGGATATGGATTACTTATGGACACAGACAATAGTACCATGAAGGGCTAAGGGGGTAGGTGGAGAGGGTCAATAGGGGGAAAAGGGAACATCTATAATACTTTCAATAATAAAAATAAAATTTTAAAAAGCATAAATGTCTGCTGTTTTTAAAGCACTATGTTTGTGGTGATTGGTTACAGCATTCAACAAAAACTAATACAAATACAACCTATTTTGAAACAAACCCTTCAGTGACCCCTTGGGAGGAGCCTGTAAACAGCTGAGGTTTTAAAAGGAGTTCACTGCTCATTCTCAAGTGCTGGTGAGTGGGACTAACTTTTACTTAGCCAATGATTTTTGGGAAGAATTCCACAGTGTTCAAGGCATTCAAATAGGTTGCAGCCAAAGAAAATCCCTGCTCACCCAATCCTCAACTCTCAGTAGGAGAAATTAACCCAGTGTCACATTCTCATCCTGGACAAAAGACCTGGGCCAAAGTTAGGAGTCCTTATTTGGAGAGAACTGAGCTCACTTTATAATCTTTCTCAATCAATTACTGGGCCCTTGACCTTGTATTCAGTATCCAATAATACATGCCATTTGATAACATTTATTATTTCTCAACTAGAAAGTAAAAGGTCAGCTCCTCAGGGAATGGTGAATGCCAAAGATTCAACATGAGGTCTATGGCAATGGGAGAGAAAACAACAAGAAAAGTTTTTGCATATGTCTTATTATAAGACACAAAGAGGAAAAAGTCATCTATAATAATAAAAGGGTAATATGCTAATTAGATCAGATGACATTCCAGATGTCCTTCTGGACAAAGCTGGGTTCAGAGAAAAGCCTGAGTCCCAGGTGCCTGCCAGCACCTGAGGGAAGCCTGGGTCCCAGGTGCCAGAGAGAAGCTAGTACTGGCAGCCAGAGAAAGAAAGGCCAACTCTTGCATGAATTTCGTGCATCAGGCCTCTAGTAGCTAGATGATAATATTTTTTATGGAAAAGCCTGGACCTTAAGGAGAAGAGTATAATAAGCCATTATCAATGGGAGAGAAAATTGATGATAATTAGAATAGCCCCATTTAACCCTTTATCCTAATTAACTAGTAACCCTTCCTGTTTTTAAAAACTGAAAGTGAAAAGGACTTAAATTTAACCTTGAAAGAAACTGTACAATATTTAAATCTATAGTACCAAAATAATGTGGGATACTGAATAAAATGACCTTGAAATTTTCCTTACAACCCAGTAAAATTATTTTATAGTTACTTTGATAATTTTCTATACAGTTGAATTTTAAAATTAGAATGTAACTAGGAGAAAAAAGTCATTAGCAGAAAGAAGAAAACTTAAGACTTACATGCACAGCTGTTTTGGACATGCTGAGCTTCTTTAAAAAAATCTCTCTCTCTCTCTCTCTCTCTCTCTCTCTCTCTCTCTCTCTATATATATATATATATATATATATATCCTTTGTCTTATGGTTCACCTATTTCTCTTGGTATTCCACTACCTCTTTGACTTACAATCAATTACGTTTGATATAATTCTTAAAATTTGTTGTTGAAATTGCAAATGCAATGTGATATTTATTTGTGGGAAAAAAAAAACATGCTCTTGTAAAATTCTGTAATAGTTGTAAAGTTTGACAATATATTCTGTTGGTAAGAAAACAGAACTCTCATACTTTGGTAGTAAAAGGGCAAAGTAATTATTTTTAAATATTTTTATTGAATGTACTGGGATGACATTGATTAATACAATTATAAAGATTTCAAGTACACAGTTCTATAATATACCATCTGTACACTGTATTGTGAATTCAGCATCCAAAGCTAAATTCTAATAGCAGGTACTTTGATAATATTTATCACATCCACACACATAAGAAATGGCTTATTTAAAGATTTATTTTCATTAAAACAGCATTGTTTGAAAGGCAAGATTTAGAACATGTCATGTGTCCATCACTAAAAACAATCACCATTATATCAGGTGTTTTATATTATACTAGAGGCCCGATGCATGAAATTCATGCACTGCGGGGAGGAAGGGGAAAGTCTTTTAGCCCAGCCTACACCCTCTCCAATCTGGGAACACTTGAGAGATGTACGACTGCTCATTTAGGCTCAATTGGGATCAAGATTGGGCCTAAACGGGCAATAAGACATCCCTCTCACAATCCAGGACTGCTGGGTCCCAACTGCTCACCTGCCTAGTTTTCTGATGCCCCTAACTGTTTTTGATTACCCCCTAACCACTCCTCTGGCAGCCTGATTGATACCTAACTGCTCCCATGCAGGCCTGGTCCCTCCCAACTGCTCTCCCCTGCAGGCCTGGGTCCTCCCCAACTGCCCTTCCCTGTAGGCCTGGTCAATCACAACTGTGCTCTTCTGCCAGCCTGATCCCCCCTAACTTTCCTGACCTGCAAGCTTGATCACTCCCAACTATCCTCCCTTGCAGGCCTGGTCCCTCCCAACTGCCCTCCTCTGCTGGCCATCTGGTGGTGGCCATCTTGTATCCACATGGGAGCAGGATCTTTGACCACATGGGGAAGTCACCTTGTGTGTTTGAGGATGGTCAATCTGCATATTACTCTTTTATTAGATAGGATAGCGGCCTGGTGCACAGGTGGTTTGCCCTGAAGGGTGTTCCGGACCAGGGTGGGGGTTTCCTTGGGACATGGGACAGCCTGGGTGAAGGGCCTGGAGTGGTTTGCAGGCTGGCCACACCTCCCAGCGATTCAAGCAGAGATCCTGATATCTGGAATTTTTTTATCTTCTATAATTGAAACTTTGTATCCTGGAGTGGAGCCAAGCCTCCTGCTTACTCTGTGGTGGCAGCCATTTGTATTGGGATTTATTTGTCTTCTATAATTGAAATTTTGTAGCCTTGAGTCGAGGCCTGGGCCTGCCAGGGTGTGTGGAAAGCTTGGCTTTCTCCATCACTGGGGAAACCCAAGCCTCCCTCCTACTGGCTCTGTGGCCACAGCTATTTGGTTGGGTTAATTTGCATACTTGCTCCTGATTGGCTGGTGGACATAGTTTGTGGGTGTAGTGTAGTGATGGTTAATTTGCATATTACTCTTTTATTAGATTGGACTAGAGGTCTGGTTCATGATGATGATGCCTGGGAGTGAGGGGAGGGGGAAGGGAAGAGTCCCACAGCCCAGCCTGTAAGTCAAAGAAGTAGAGGAATACCAATAAAAAATGAATGATCTTTAATATATAAAAATGTTTTAGTATATATAGCTAATCCTTTTATAGCTGCATAATACTCCATTATACATGTTTCCTATATATGATCTCCATAAGAGGATATACTGTATTTTAAAGAGAAAGAATAGTTTATAAATACACATTCATATGCTATATTTTAAGTAAGAAAGAAATGATACTATACAACATATTTGTATTTGCCTTGACTCACATAAAAAAAAACACAGGAAGAATACCCAAGAATCTTACGAAAGTAGTTATCTATCAGGAATGTGAGGGCAGCAGAATAAGAATGGATGGAAAGTAACACTTTTCTTGTGAACATTTACTACAATTTTGATTTTGAAATTTTATGAATGTTTTATGTATTCATAAATTAAAAATGAATATAGTATTCAAATAAAAAATTTCACAAAAATGTTAGTACTTTTCTCTATATAGTTGAACTTTTAAAAATTCTTTATACATTTCCTCCATAATTTCTATAGTACAAGAATATTACTTTAAATTTTTTTTATTTTTTTAAAGAGATAGGAAGGTGGGGTGGGGAGAGAGAGAGAGAGAGAAACATAGATTTGTTGTTCCACTTATTTATGCATTCATTGGTTGCTTCTTGTATGTGCCCTAACCAGGAATTGAACCTACAACCTTGACATATTGGGACGACACTCTGGCCAGGAAAGAATATTACTTTTTAAATTAAAAACAACAACACCCTTTTGTATTAAAAGTGGTTTTAATTCATTTACAGTGTTAAAGACATAGCTAGTGGACTCTATATTATTCTAGATGTATGAAGGCACCTACTTGGGAGCTGAGAGAGAGAATGTTTGTAATTTAATTTTGACCTTTCTTGGCAAGCAGCTAGTTTTCTTGCTTAAGAAAATAATCTCAGGAGAAATATCAGTGACTAAAGTTTTGGATTCAATGCTCTAATATTTTTCATCTTGTAAGTTCCATTGATTTTATAGTTGCTCTCATGCAATTTGTTTGTTACTGGCTCCTGCCTTAACCCATTTAAATGTCATTGATTTTTTCATCTACCTTCAAAATACTGACATGGCCCTTATGATTAAGAAGCAATGTACTTCAATTCCAAATATTCATTTCTATCCTTCTGTCAGATTAAACAGAAACAATGAATGTGGTAAGCAATTAAAAATTAGTTTAATTTGCAATAGTTAAAATTAACATGTCTTCCCCCTTCTAAAATATATAAAATTAAAATTATTTTTTTAATAGCTGTTTTAACACGCTTTGTTTTACTACACTAAAGAAGGCACTGTAACAGAACACAAGCATCCAGCAAGGCCAGATATCATGACAATGATAAAATCAGAATGCCACATAGATTTTTATTGAATTTCTCTAGGTCAGACAATGTTTTGAGTGCTGGAGATAAAGCAGCATAGAAAGTGGACAATGCTCCTGTTCTCACAAAGGTTACATTTTAATGAAGGAATAAATAAATATATCCATTCATATATAAATAAATTTTAAAAAATAAGGGAATTACTTATGGCAATGTGCTGTGTACTATAGTTAATTAAAATAGGGTGTATGTTTGAAAGTGCCTGGGCAGCTACTTTGGAATGATTATTCTCTGAGCTGGTGACATTTTAGTTGAGATATAAATGCTAAGGAGAGTCTATCCACATAAAAATGAAGAGTGGTTTATCTCTAAGAGGAAGGCAGTTGGTGACCAGGCCCCCTTCATAAGCTAAGGTTGTGTTTGGATATTTATTCTAAGTGCAATGAAGATACATTGGATGAGTTTGAGCATGGTATCATCTGCATTTTATTTTGCAAAGAACACATGGGTTATTAAATAGAAAATGGATTATTGAAGGGTGAGAGTAGGAACAGGAGTTCAGGGTAGTTCAGGTTAGAGAAGATAGGCAGCCATTAAGATGAAGATCAGTGGTTTTATTTGGATTATGTTTTGGAGGTAAAGTGGAGTTGGTAATGTCTTAGATGTTAGGCTTAAGCAAAGAAGGGAAACAACTATAATGCCTAGAATTTTGTTTGAGCATTAAAACACTGCATATTTAATGATAAGAAAGATAGAGAAGAAAGAAACAGGATTTGGGGGGAAATTAAGAGTTCAGCTATATTCAGTTTGAAACACTCATTAGACATAGGAAACTGACAAGTAGAAAGTTTGATATATAAATCTCAAGTTCCAAATAGAGATCCAAGAGATTTAGTTTTGAGAGTCATCAAACTTTAAATTGTATTTGAAGGCACACAATTAATTAAAGTAATCTAGGAAGAATGTGTGGACTGGTGAGGAGAGGGAGCCAGAAATAAGGCTGAGAAGGGGCCAGACAAATAGGAGGGGCATGCATCTTCCCCTATCATCTGTTGAACACTCTAGTGAAAAGGCATTATCTTGAAAAAGTTCATTCCATGATGGTAAGCTATGGTCCTTTCCAAGTTTTACTTTATATCAAGCCAAAATCTGACTCCAGAGATCCTCTGCCCCCTCAATCTCCTCCACAACCATTGGTTAATAATACTCTATGGCTCTAGACATCTTTACCATGCCCCCATTAATCTCCTGCCCCATTTTGTTTTGTTTTGTTTTGTTTTAGTTAATACTTACTGGAGGATATTTTTTCCAATGATTTTGAGAGATAATGGAAGGGTAGGAGGGTGGGGAAAGAGGAGAGAGAAAAAGAGAAACAGCGATGCAAGAGAGACACATCAATTGGTTGTCTCCCACACGTCTTGACAGAAACCACACCAGGGGCTGAGGGTGGGGAGGAAAAGATTATGAAGGGACACGGGAATTTTTGTGGGGTAATGTAACTCTCCCATACCTTAACTAGTGGCGATTACATAGTTGTATGTAAACAATAACTCAATAAACCTGACATTGTAAAAAGGGAGGTAAGACATCAACCAAAGGACTTGTATAGACACTAGTGGGGTGAGGGCTTGTGCTGGGGATGGGGGTGCCTGGGGAGAAATCAATGGGGGGAAAAGGAGATATATGTAATACTATATGTAATACTTTAAACAATAAAGAATTTAAAAATAAAATAAAATGGTCTGATTTACATTATTAAAAAAATTAAAGTGCAGTGTCATTGATTCTGGGGCTTGGAGAGCTTCTCATTGTTGCCAGATCAGTCAACCTCATTTGTAGCCGTGTTGAGGCTCCTCTGCAATCTCCCACTGTCCCTGAACACATTATCTTGTGGTAGCCTCTGTACACATCTCTCTAATCAGAATGATCTACCCCATACCCTGTGAAATAATTTTGTGAAGTTTTTCTAACAGGAATGCTCAATTACTCTTTTACTCTTTATTCTCATCTAAGTAATGTGCTCAAAGACAGGAGTTATGAGCATTATGCATTTTGCATAATATCTATCACACTCTATGCAGAGAAAATAATGTCATCAGATGGTAGGTACTCAAAAATGTTTGTGGAATGAGTAAATAAATTGAATTTGAAAAACACATGATTGACCTTATCAAGCTATGGCTTTTGGGTGACCAGGCAACTTTCACTTGAATTTTCCTATTTCCTATCCTGCTTTGATAGGATCTGTTTTTAATATAAACAAAAGATAAAATTTCCTTCCCAGATTCATTTTTGTCAACAATGACCCAATTGTCTCAGGCATAATATTGGTTGGATCTTTAGTTAATTTTTATTCATTTTTCTCCTTTATCCTGTCCATATGCAGACTTCTTTTCTCTGTTCTTTCCCACATGTAACCTTTCTTTTTACACGTGTCTCTGATGATCTCACTGACAGCTCCTGACCTACACTTTATTTCATGCACTACTGACCTTACACAGAGCCAAGGAGAGTCTTCATGAACACATCTTGCACTTATTAGACTCAACGAGTGGCCTTTAAGGTCATTTGTAAAAAGTTAAATTTGCGTTTATGCTTACTTGCAGGCTGGTAAAGATGCTGGGCGGGTGTTAGTTTGTAGATACTATAACTTCAGCATACAAATATAGAAACCTAAGTCACATCAAAATAAGCATAATCTACATTTTCACAATAATAAAAGCTGAGGTTAAATGTTCAAAACTAAGTACAAATGTTGCTGTAAATTAAATATGAACTTAATTTTGACTGTCTAGTCATATACTTTAAGAACTATCAATTATAATACATCAAGACTCACAAACCCTTATCTGGCCAGCTCAGTGGTTAAATGTTTACCTATGAATCTAGAAGGTCAGGGAGGTCACAGTTTGATTCCCAGTTAGAGCACATACCCGGGTTGTGGGCACCATCCCCAGAAAGGGGTGTGCAGGAGACAGTTAGTAAATGATTCTTTCTCATCATTGATGTTTCTATTTCTCCATCCCTCTCCTTTCTTCTCTAAAATCAATAAAAATAAATTTTTAAAAAAGGGAAAAAAAGACTCACAACCCCCCAAACTAACAAAGAAATATAAACATTTATCTATCTGATTTTTTTTGCATTATACTTAAGAACTTATTGATCATTTAAGTAAAAAAATACTAAGTTGAAAAAGATATTTTATCTTTTCTTAAAATAATTTAAAATCTATAAAAACATGAATAAAGAATATTGAAGTGTTTCAGCTAAAATACATTTAAGAAGTATATTTCATAAAACACTTGTGAAAATCAATGACTAAATTGATATCTATTTACTATGATGTAAGGAAATAACTTGAAATGATCATTTTAATGCATATATTATTCTAATTTTAAGAAAACTGCATATGTAAATATAAGGTACAACTGTTTCTGTTACCAAAATAGAAGAGTAGATGTTTTTTAAAAACTTGTTTCACTTCTCTCTTTTATTCTGCCTCTTTACCAAAACATAAAGGAGTATATACTTCCCTTTTTAAGTTTCTCCTCTCCATTTTATTTTATACTCATGTGTAATAGTCATAAAGAGAGGAGCTTTATTACATTTGAGTACTTATATTTCATACACATGTATGTTATAATCAGAGAGAGAAAAGAGAGACTGCATATTCACAGACTAAATTTGGATGAGACAGAGTGGAGTGTAGATGAAATACCCTTCAGAAGGAGAAATACATACAATGGGGCTGATAGGACTTTTGAACAGCCTTCTTTAGATTGAGGAACTGGGTCCAAATCTCCGGTTATTTTGTCCTCTCAGATGAGACATGAAGGAAGTGTGATATGACCACACTGCAGATGGTTTGAATGATCATCTTTCAAAAAAGAATTAAATCCACCTACCACATGCTTTCAGTCTTACGGAGTTCTCGTTTTATTATACAAACATACAAGTACACATATGCATATGTACAGGCATGTGCATATCTATGGATCTTGATATCACAAACTCTATAGTTTGAGCTAATGCGAGAGTTTTCATGGTTGCTAAACATCTGTCAGGACCACACAAGAAATTCTCAATCTTAAAAAAAAAATTGGAATGAAGAAAGATCTGACCAGATAGAATATAAGATATAAGGACAGACTTTTCCTTTTATGACAGCTGTTCCAAATTCTTGATTTATAGATGTTATGCATTTTACAGAAAGATGCATCCATGCATAATACACAGCTTTTTAAAAATATGCAAACAACAAAAATAAAAACCAAAAGTAACTGGTGCCAATACCTAATTTCAAACTTCCAAGCATCTAGAACTGGGAGGAAATAAATTTGAGTTGTCTTTTAAAAAAGTAGCTGGTGTTTATCAGGCAATAAATACAACAGATGATGAGTTCATGAAGATAAATGAGGTATCAAGTCTAGTGTGGTCATATTTAAGAAGAAATATAAGTAGCTGATGGAAACAGAGATAGCAGAAGTTGTTAGTCTTAGCTCCACTTTCTATAAAATTTTTCTTTAAAATTCCTATAATTATACTGACAGACTAATAAAATGCCCCAAAATTTTTCCACATTTTTTTCTTACAATAGAATATTTATCCTTTTTCAAGGTCTACACAATTATTTTTCAATAAAAAATAGCTCTATAGGAATAAATATTGCAAAGTATATCTGCATCAAAAAATAATACAACCATTTATAATTATCAGAAAGAAGTTATTTATTTTTCTTTTGCCTACTGATAGACTACAAAAGGGAAATTCTCAAACAGGGCACATGCCAAAATTTTCCATTTTTTGCCTCAATGAATATCTTAAAATTAGCACACATGAATAGTTCACTTTACACCAAATTCACAATAATAAAAGTTATAAAAAATTGAATCAATATAAAATTACTTAATTATTAAGAACAGAAACAATATATTCAAATTACTTATCTCCACCAAGATGTCTGAATAATTGATATTTTAAAACTCAACATGACCAGGACTTAACTCCTCATCCTACCTCACCTTCCCCTGCAGCTAACACCCCTCCTGCCATGATCACCACTATCTGCAAAGAAGGTCTTATAATCTTTCCTATCTCAGTTGAGGACAATTTGGTCTTTCAAGTTGTTAGCCTCAATTCCTAAAATTACCCTTGACTTCCCTTTTTACATTCACATCCAGTGCAAGGACAACTCCTGCTGATTTTGTCTGCAAAATATAACCACCATTGGCCTGCTTCTAACTACCCACAGTATGTGATCAGTTCAGGAAAGTAAAAATCACGGTTTTGAAATCTTAATTCAGTTTTACAACATAGAGTTTTTGAATAATTGTTAATGCTCAATTGATGTATACCCTTTTTATCCAGTTGTACATGTGATCATTCAATAATATAGGCAGAGTGCCTACTATAGGACAGGCACCATGCAGGTACTTTATATTAGTGAGAAAAATAAAGATCCTGACCTTGGGAATCTCACATTTGATGACTGGAGAAAGGCAACAAATAATACATAGAATAAATACATTATATAGTATCTTAAAAGATAATAATAACTATGATGAAAAGAAAAATACAGTCCATTAAGTGAGTCAGGAGTTGCTGGGAGGTAAGGAGGGTGTTAGTTTACAGTATTAATAGGGTAGTCAGGATATGCCTCTTAGAAAAGTAAAAACTTAAATAAAAACTTGTCAGTCCGATTCCCTTCTGCATATCTAACAAGAGGATTAATAAGGAAGTACCCAGAAGGAAATGACATTTGCTACCTTTGTCTCTGATTCAAGTCTTTCTCCAAATAATCAGCTAGAAAGGGAGAAAGCAAGGAATGGATGGGATGGGGAATAGGAAGAGACAAACAAAAAAACCTGTTTGTTATGGACTGAACACATATCACCTCAAATTCATAATTCATGTATTGAAATCCTAACCTCAATGGGAAGGTATTTGGACATGGGAGTCTTTGAGGGGTAATTAGGTTATGAAGGCAGGGGTCTGGTCTGATAAATTTAGTTTCCTAAGGAGAGACCTCAGAAAGCATAAATGTATTCCAGTTGATTAACGAAGTTGCTAATATGCAAATTGACCGAACAGCAGAACGAGCAGTCGCTATGATGCTCACTGACCACCAGGAGGCAGACACTCAATGAAGGAGTTTACCCCTGGTTTCAGTGTGTTCCCACAGGGGGAGTGCTACTCAGCCAGAAGCCGGGCTCATGTCTGAGAAGCACAGCAGCAGTGCTCCCCAGGCCTAAGCCGGCAGTCGGACATCCCCCAAGGAATCCAGGACTGTGAGAGGGTGTAGACCATACTGTGCACGAATGTTGTGCATCGGGCCTCTAGTAAAACTATAAGATCCTGTCTTCTCTAGCTCATCTTGATTTATCTTCCAAAGATTTATAACTCAAAAGGATTTTTCTTATGCTTCCAGTTGTAGCACATTCAGCCTTTACTGTTATTGTCATCCTCAACTATATCTAAACCACATCCAAATGCAGTCTATTAGGAAATCTTCTGTCATTACACATCCCTCCTACTGCTGCTTTTTCCATTGGCAGGGCAATTTAGGCAGAACCTGATAAAAATTCCATTTATCTCATCATTTCTTCATGGTGTTCTTTTCTATAAGTCAACCAGGTCCTCTGGTACCTTCCCCTTTTGACCAACTGCAAAAGCAGCCTCACCTCAGCATGAGAATGATTTCATAGGAACTTTTAGTCACAATGAGTACAATCCAGTTATGAGTTAAACTGAAAGAATTTGCTTGAGAAATAAAGTGCTTGTAGATATAATATGAATGAGTCCTTTCTAGCAAACTGAATTGTCATTTAATGCAAAATTTAAAACCCTGTGAAAGGACATTAAATTGAAAATAACACAAAACTATTACAGACATTAAAAGTGGAAATACAATGTGTTAGTAAAGGGAAGGAAACAATAAGATTTAACTCAAAATCAAAGGTTGTGATTTTTTTCTATCCATGGTACAATTAGGCATTCTGATTATGCTTCCTGAGTTATAAATACGGTTGATATATTTTTTGTAATATATTTTTATTGATTTCAGAGTGGAAGGGAGAGGGAGAGTAAGATAGAAACATCAATGATGAGAGAGAGTCATTGGTCATTGATCTGATGCCTCCTGCATGCCCCCTTCTGGAGATCAAGCCTGCAACCCAGTCATGTGTCCTTGACCAGAATCAAACTAGGGACCGTTCAGTCTGCAGGCTGTTGCTTTATCTACTGAGCCAAACCAGTTAGGGCAGGGTTGATATTTCTTAAAGAGACGTTTACCCTTTCCTCATTCTGATGGTAAATGTATTGTATAAATCTATTTTCTTACAATTATTTAAGTTACCAATCTAATTATACTCTAATAAAAACTGATGATGATTGAATGAATATATTCAATACATATTCTCTCTTAGGAATTAAAAAAACAAACAAACAAGGTATTTTAGGACTTATTTTCAATAAAAACAAACAAACAAACAAACAAAAAACTGTTGTCTTCTAAATGAGACCAAGCATTCCAAAATAATTTATATACTCTAAAAAATTACAATCATTTTAATAACCAAAAAAGCTAGTCTGTTTACAAAATGCTACATAATGTTTTATCTGTGTATAACTAAACATAGATGGAAACAAAACTGTCCTTCCTCTGATTAACTATTTTTAACTTTATCATTATTTTAAAATATTTATAACTTTATCATTATGTTTTCCTTCAAGAAAATAAATTCAAGTTCTACTTTATCAGTATATTTCTCCTATGGAACTTACTTGTTTTTGTATACTATTTGTGTTAGAGATAGGAGGTAGGGCTTAGCAAATACATTATACCAACTAACTTGCTCCCTTTGAAATAAAACAGATTAAGAGGAAATTAAGGATTTTACTTTAATGATTATTAATTAGTAGTAGTTCATTTGAAAACATTTATCTCTAATTTATTGACTTGCTGCTGTTCTAGCCCCTCAAATGACTTATGTGTGGTTTACTTAGCTTCAGAATTTAACATATTTATTTCATTATTTCAGGGTCAGTGACAATCAAATGGAGCGGCACTTACTTTGCTAATTATCACACTGAGATTGACAAAGGGGCTTTAGCTCAAAATAAAAGGTTGCCAGCTCATAAATACATACCTTAGAATGTGATTTTTTTAAATCTATGGGACAATGGGGCATTCTGGTTATGCTAAGGTAAATATCTCTTTCAACCACTTCCAAATGGATAAATGAACCAGGAAGTAGCTATACCCTCCTCTTGCCCCTGTTATGGTCGATATCTTAGGTGAAGACAAACCTGGTCTTTATTGTACATACTAGAGACCTGTTGCACAAAAGGATTTATGCAATAGGCCTTCCTTCCCTTGGTTTCCAGTACCAGTTTTCATCTGGCACCCAGGACCCAGGCCTTCGCTCCAGCTGGTTTGTCTTCTTTATATTTTCTGCAGGCTCTTGCCAGAGTCTGCCGTCTTTGTCTTTGTTGCAGACTCCAGCTGGAGCCTCCAGATTCTGCAGTCTTCATCTTTGCTGAGGCCAGAGTGTTGTTCCTGAAGATCCTTTTGCCCCCCTGCCCTCCATTTCATAGCAGGTGTCCTGCTCTCCCTGGCAACTCCTAGGCACCATCTTTTGCCTTCTAATTTGCATATTTCCTCCTGATTGGCTGGTGGGCATAGTGGAGTGATGGCCAATTTGCATGTGTCTCTTTTATTAGTGTGTCGGAAACCAAACATTGTTCTCACTAAATGGATGTAAACAGGAGGCTAGAAGACTGGTCAACCTTAACTGCTCTGAAAGCTCAGAGCTAATTACTCACTGTTTAGTTGAAATATTGTCAGCTGAAGCAGCCTGTACCTGTTTGTTTCATGTTAATTTCTGTTTTGTTATTTTCTGCCTAAAGGCTAGGGGTGTGTCCCAAAGCTTTAATAAAAGGGAGGAAAAGGCCAGAGCAAATGGTAGTCCTTTCCACTAGAGGAAGGCTCCCACCTGGCCCCCCAATATTGCCAAATTAATGTTTTCTAGTCTTTCTTTTCATTTGCATGCGGCCTCCTTCAGAACCCGAACCCTGAACCGGGAACCCTGAACCACGCGGGATGTGGAAAGGGACTCCCACATTAGTGTATATCTTGTGGCCAAAGAGAAAATGGGCCACGGTTTTTTGAGAGTGGCAGAGATCTAGCAAAATCTGATATCAGCATTTTTTAATATTTTATGTGAAGATGGACAAATGCAGCAATGAAAATATTCTGTTACTTTACTTTTGACAATAAGATGTATAGACTAAGCCACAAACAAACTTATTCTATATAATAAAGAGGTAATATACAAATTAACCCTCATGCCCTCACAAGATGGCTGGCTGCCTATGACCAGGCCAGCAGCGGGGTTAGTGAGGGATGACCAAACGAATGAACAGCAGGCTATGTGGGGCAACCAGGCCAACAAGGAGGGCAGTTGGGGAGACCAGGCCTGGAGGGTAGGGCATTTGGGGGGGACCAGGCCTTCGGGGGAGGGCAGTTAGGGGTTACTGAGCCAGCAGGGGAGGGCAGTTGGGGGCAATTGGGCCAGCAAAGGAAGGGTAATTGGGCTTGTAGGGTAGCAGATAGGCATCAATCAGGCTGGCAGGGGATTGGTTAGGCAGTGATTAGGCTGGTAAGCAGTTGAGAGGTTGGGAGCTAGCAGTCCGAGATTGTGAGAGGGCCTAAATTGGCAGTCGGACATCCCCCATGGGTTTCCATATTGGAGAGGGTGCAGGCTGGTCTGAGGGTCACCCCTCCCCATGTACAAATTTCATGCACAGGGCCTCTAGTTTACATATACTTGTCTAACATATTCTTTCTTTGTCACCTGAAAGCTAAAGCAAAACTGAAAAATGCATAGTTACAAATATGTACATGTATTTAAAATACACACATGGTGAGAGAGACAAATTTAGTTTCTTTAAGGCCATAGAGGCTTTTCATCATTTATCCAAACACTTCAGACATTTCCTACTCCTTTTCAGATTATAAAAAGTTATACCAATAGTACTATAATCTTCAATAACAAAACTAATACTTTCATTCAAAAAAGTAATTGTACTGCTCTAGGACCTGGTACACTGTGGGGGAAAAGACTGAAAAAGTCCTACTCTGTTGGGGTTACATTTGGCTGATGACAGAGTGGGTGAGGTTGAGATATGCACCACGGCAGCCTGATTCCAAACCCCTGCTCTTCCAGCACCACTTAGGTGACTCCAAGTCCCTCCTGAACTAACCAAGATTCTCTATCTGAGCATCTCATAGTTTCTCAGAACTTAGAGAAAAGCAAACATGACAGATAAATGTAGGGAGTGGCAATAGGGTTAAACCTCTGATTGATCTGTGGCAAAGCCACAAACAAGTCCCACAAACAAGGCACAGCCCTCTTAGCATAATTAAGTTTGGCCTTGTGACCACTCCCTAGATCCTTCCTGGGTAGCTAAATGGGCTGAGGGATATGCAGCAAGTGCTGCCAAAACAAGTGAAACTCACAAGAATATTGTAACTATGTTGACCACTATCTTATTTACCTCTGGCTATAAAATAAAGCCTCAGTCTATGGGCCAGGATCTTTCTGTGTTTTCATCCAAGTACTGGAGATCCAATGAGCCCCAGCTATATTCTCTTTGTTTTATTTAATCCTTCACAACCCTCCTTCAGGTTCACAGAACCTTTGGCTGTTCTGGCCCAGCACAGATAAACAAGTCAGGACCCATCCTAATCTAAGCTATTTCCCAACTGAATTGCCTTCTGCAAAATTTTAAAACTTTTTCCTATTCATTTTTCCTTAAACAGTTTCATTAAAGTTAAATTAAAATATATTCAAATCTACATATCTACCTATCTACCTATGTTCTACCTAATAGAAATTGGAAATTTTTTTCTAGAAGTTGACAAGCAATCTTTTTTCCCAGTTTGATCTCTGCCCTAACAAGAGACAACACCTGATAGGAATGTAAAGAAATTAATATTAATAAATATTTCTATATTAAGCAAGGTCTCTTTTTCCTTCTTCTAATGGAAATTTATCTGAAAATATTTGCAGTGCCCATATCTACTGACCAAAGATAGACTAATTTTTATAATACAATGATCTTGTTAAAAATCTTATCCTCTTCTTTTAAAGTCTCCCTCACCCCTATTCTATGCCCAGTGAAGTCTTGTGACTTAGGAAACTAGAGAATAGAAATGTGTTCAAGTATCACAAGAATATCTGGATTTCACAAGTGAGGTTTTCTTTTTCAATAAGCAATGAGACTCAGGAACTTGTCTAATGTTTGCAGGACATTTCTCACAAAGAGAACATTGAGAGAGTATCTCTCATACACACATGACACTCCCTTCCCTAACATATTCCAATTTATACCTATAAGAACTATCTTTTTTTTTCACAATCAAGACTCATTGCCTCCTATCTACATGAATATTTCTCTTACTCTCCCACTACTCCTACCACCCCCATCACACACACACAAAATAGCTGGAGGTTAAGAGTTGGCAATGAAGTTAGTGGGAAGTAAGAGATTTGGCCATCCAAATTTTGAACCCCAGTCTAAGAATCAGCACAGGCATAACTTTCCCTCATCTCTTGGAATTTACAATGCAGAGATGGGAGAAAGATCATTTCTGGCAGAGGAAGATTCATGATCAAATATCCAGGGTAGGACAAAAGTAGGTTTATAGTTGTTCATATGGAAAATAATAAAATAAATAATCACACAAGAATACACTATTTCATAAATTCAAACTGTAAACCTATGTTTGCCCCACCTTGTATATTAAATATCTTTAAAAGTACTTAATGTGTTAGGTAAGGATGAGATCCACTGCCTACATTGGTGATAGACAGAAGCAATTCTACTCCTTCAAAAAAAGTTCTCTCTACCCTGTCTTTTTTGCATGAATTCAATACTGTTAAGATAATGAATACAGTTTTCATAGTACCTATTTCTGAAGGTCCATTAAGAAGAGGTAAAGTGTGTTATGTAAGCAAGGTTCAATGAACCACAGAAATGGTGGGATAATTTTTCTTTTTATTATTTAATTCCAACCCTGAACTTTTGCATACTTTAAAAGCAACTTATTAAATTCTGCTCTTGGAGGCTGAACAGATGATTCTGCTTTTCCATAGCATCTCTAGGATCTCTCTTCTTGCTGGCTCCCCAAACAATGCAGTTTGATTTACATTGTGGCCATGAAAGAAATGTGAGAAGGCCACAGCAGCTGGAAGAGCAGAGCCTTTGGTTTCCCTCAGTATATTCTACAGGGTTCACAGGGTAAAGCCGCATTGCCGCTACATTGTAAAAATGCACAGGTCTGAGACAACCCAAATGACTTTCTATCCTCTTTCAAGTAAAATACTGAGACTTTCTGGTAATATTGTAAATTATCATATTATTTTCAAACTAAAGGTCCAGTGCACAAAATTCATGCATGGGGGGGGGGGGAGGCGGGTGTGTCTGTCAGCCCAGTCTGCATCTTCTCCAATCTGGGACCACTCAATGGATGTCCTGCTGCCCGTTTAGAGATCAAGCCTAAACAGGCTGCCGGACATCCCTTCCACAATCCAGGACTACTGGCTCCCACCTGCTTGCCTTCCTGCCTTCCTGATTACCCCTAACTGCTTCTGCCCACCAGCCTAATCACCACATAACCACTACCCTGCCAGCCTGATAGATGCCTAACTGCTCCCCTGTCAGCCTGATTGCCCCTAACTTCCCTCCACTGCAGGCCTGGTCACCCATAACTGTCCTCCCCTGCAGGCCTGGTCATCCCTAACTGCCCTTCCATGCAGGCCTCATCCTTCCCAACTGCCCTCCCCTGCTGGCCTGATCCCTCCCACCTGCCCCCTCCTGCTGGCCATTTTGTGGTGGCCATCTTGTGTCCACATGACGGCAACCATCTTGTGTGTTGGAGTGATAGTCAATTTGCATATTACTCTTTTATTAGATAGGATAGAGGCCTCGTGCACGCTGGGGGCCAGCTAGTTTGCCCTGAAGGGTGTCCTAGAATAGGGTTGGGTTCCCTTGGGGCCTGGGGGCCTGTGGTGGTTTGCAGGCTGGCCACGCCACCCAGCAACCCAAACAGAGGCCCTGGAATCTGGTATTTATCTTCTATAATTGAAACTTTGTAGTCTTGAGTGAAAGGCCAGCCAGGAAGTTTGGCTTCTTCCATCGCAAGAGAAACCCAAGTCTCCTGCTCTCTCCAGCTCCATAGCTGCCTCCATTTTTGTTGGGATTTATTTATCTCCTATAATTGAAACTTTGTAGCCTTGAACCGAGGCCTGGGCCAGTGAGGGTGTGCAGGAAGCATGGCTTCCTCCATTGCCAGTGAAACCCAAGCCTCCTTCTCACTTCGTGGCTACAGCCATGTTGGTTGGGTTAATTTGCATACTTGCTCCTGATTGGGTGGTGGGTGTGGTTTGTTGGTGTAGTGTAGATACAGTCAATTTGCATATTACTCTTTTATTAGATAAGATGAGAGAACTCTGTTGGGATAAGTTAAGTTCACACAATGTAAGTATTCAGGAATATTTGTCTACTGGTATCTGAGGGTAATTTATATTTCTGTCTATTTTTTTTCTGATGTAGTGGTGGTGAACCACTTGTAATGGTTCTTAGAGAACATTGTCCAACTCAACTTCATGACTATTTTCTGAAATAGATCCTCTTTTAGAGCAGAATGTGATATGATAGTTAAGAGTTTTAACTTCAGAGGCTTGGAAAATGGCGGCGGAATAGACGGACGCGTCTGGAGCTTTGTCGCTGGGCAGAGGGAGAGAGAGGGGCTGAGAGCTGCATTGGGAGTGTTTGTTGGCAAGCTAGGAGTCAGTTGTCCTCCAGGGGAAGGAGGAGAACTGCTGGAAGGGGCTCTCCCGGCCAGGCAGCCCCACTGCCACGGGGTTTTTGTCGGCCGGAGCCACCAGCGCGAACGCGGAGCCCGAGCCATCTTGCAGTGGGAGGTGGATGTCTGCGGCGCTCTGAAGCCTTCGGCTGGGCACCCATCGAGCAGCCAGGAACCCGGGGACCCAGAACTCCGCTCTCCAATCGGCGCAGACACTTGGCGGAATTAGAGATCCACAGAGCACATGGAAAGGTCAGATTGCACCTGACTTAAGGGGGAGGTGGATGTCTGCCGAGGTCTGAAAGCTGCGGCTGACGGAGGCACCCACAGAGCAGCCAGGACCCAGAGCGCGGCTTCCCAGGCGGCACAGACACGCAGACTGAGGATTCAGAGATCCACACTGCACGCACGCGCGGAAGGGTCAGATTTCGCCTGGGCCAGGGTGCGGTCTCCTACCCCGACAGGGCAGAGACGCGGACAATGTGGGAGCCGGGCTGCAGAAAGCTGTCTCTGGAGAGGTCCGAGGAGGTGGTCAGGGCGTGATCCCTGAGTGTGAAGGCAAACCCTCTGAGCTGTTAACAGAGGAGAGCTCCAGAAAACGACTTTTTTTTTCTCTCTCTCTCTTTTTCTCTGGGGCAGAGGGACAACCTGGGAGTTATTGCAGTGTCCAGGCTGCAAAACCCCCTAAAACTGGTTTTGGGAACCACAGAGTAGCAGGATCTGAGCACAGCCTAGAGAGGTCCTGTGCTTTGTCTCAGAGATCAATTCCGAAACACTGCCACCCAATGGATGACACACAAATTGACTCTCGCATAACCACAAGAGAATAAAGAGATTAAAACACCAAGAGGGGAACACAGGGAACTGCAATATCTCCCCTACTGGGAAACAGGAGTGCCAAGCAGAATAATAGTGGAAGTGAAGGACCATTCTATTTTTCTTCTTCTTTTTTTTTTCCTTTTTTCTTTTTTATTTTTCTTAATTTTTAATTCTTTATTTTTCATTTTCACATATTTTAATTAAAAGAATATTTTTTTCTTTCTGCCTCAATTGATTTTACCTTTATAATTACTACATTTTTGTTTTAAACTAGTATTATTAATTACTACTAGTACTTTACCGTTTTTGGAAAAAAAAGTGTCATTTTGTTTTCTCTGTATTTTATTTTGGGATTAGAGTTCTACATTCTATTTTCATCTTCCCTTTAGCATAATTTTACTCCAACTCAACTCCACCTTTATGCCAACACTTTCCTCCTAACTTTCCCCATTTTGCTGTCTTGTTTCTCTTTCCCTTTTCCAACTTTAGATTCTCCCTATTTTTCTCTTTACCTGGTTAAAATTTCACCCCATTTATATATCTAATTTCAAATCCCCTACTACAAGTCCACACAAACCTCTCCCCTCTTGTCTTCATTAGCCAAAAAGTTGTTTTTTCTCTATGTCCTTTTATTGCTATTTGCCTGAAAAGTGATTATATCGATTTTTTGAAAAATTTTTTTAGAGATTGTTTTAGTTTATTCTACTTGTTTTATTTTGCTTTTTGCTTGCTTTGTTTTCTACCTCTCTTTTCTCTCATCTCCCTCGATACCAGTTGCTATTTGCAATTTGCATCAATCTCTAGGTACTGGTTGCTGGCTTTTATTGGGATTAGTGACTGTTCTATTGAACTTCTCTCCTGACATCTATATTTTGTTCCTCTTTTCTCTCTTATACACTTTCTTTTCTCTCTGACTTTTTTCTCGTCCTCTTTCCTTCTCCTTTTTCTCCTTTTTATTTTCTTATTTTATTTTATTTTATTGTTCATTTATTTATCTTTTTTTTTCTCACTCTCCCAATTTGATTTTGGCACTTCTTTCTTTTCTTTCTTCCTCATTTTCCTCTTCTTCTTTCTCTATTTACCCCTAATTTGTCCTTCTTTGGTGGTCACCTTATTTGTGATTATTAACATCTTGAATACATTTCTACTCAGTGCCTTGTGTGCTGTAGCTGGTCGTGTTGTAGTTTGTGCCTATCAGTCAACGTAGGAGAGAGCACTACATAACCAGACACCCAGAGAAGAAAGACCATGGTCAGAAAAAGAAACAGCCCACAAAAGACAGAAAGGCAGGTTTCACCAGAAAAGGAAGTAAATGAAATAGAACCACAAATAAGCCTACCAGAGAAAGAGTTCAGAGAAATTATCATAATGTGGTTGAAAAGAATGGAAGACAAATTTGACAATATGAGTAAGAGCCAAGAGGTAACGAATAAGAACCTAGAGGAGGCGAAGAAGCATGAAGAAGAAATGCAGAAGAAACTAGAGGAGGTGCAGAATAAACAAGAAGAAATGCAGAAGAAACTAGAGGAGGTGCAGAATAAACAAGAAGAAATGAATAATGACATCACTGCTATAAAGAACTCAATAGAAAGCATCAAAAGTAGACTAGAAGAAGCAGAGGACCGCATCAGTGAGCTAGAAGACACGGTAGGAAAAAATACCCAAGTACAGCAGCTTCTAGAAAAAAAAGTTAAAAAGCAAGAGGAGAGTCTAAGGGAACTTTGGGATAACATGAAACAAAATAACATCCGCATAATTGGGGTTCCAGAAAGAGTGGAAACTGAACAAGGATTGGAGAACGTGTTTGAAGAAATAATGACAGAAAATTTCCCCAATATAGAAAAGAAAAAACCCACACAAATCCAAGAAGCTCACAGAGTCCCAAGCAAAATGAACCCCAACAAACCGACACCGAGGCACATTATAATTAAATTGGCAAACACCGACGACAAAGTAAGAATCTTAAAAGCAGCCAGAGAGAAACAGAAAGTTACCTACAAAGGAACCCCCATAAGACTAGCTACTGACTTCTCAACAGAAACCTGTCAGGCCAGAAGAGAATGGAATGAAATATACAAAGTCATGCAAAGGAAGGGTCTGAATCCAAGAATACTGTACCCTGCAAGACTCTCAATCAAAATTGAAGGTGAAATCAAAAGCTTCACAGACAAAAAAGGACTAAGGGAACATATTACCACCAAACCAGCAATGCAAGAAATGTTAAAAGGTCTGCTGTAATAAAAAGAAAGAGGAAGCGAAGAAGGAACTCGGGAGTAAGGACTAAAAATGGCAACAGATAAGTACTTATCAATAATAACTTTAAATGTAAACGGATTAAATGCTCCAATCAAAAGACATAGGGTAACCGAATGGATAAGAAAACATGATCCATATATCTGCTGTCTGCAAAAAACCCACCTTAGGAAAAGAGACGCACACAGATTGAGAGTGAAGGGATGGAACATGGTACTTCAGGCAAATGGAAATGAAAAAAAAGCTGGGGTTGCAATACTTATATCTGACAAATTAGATCTCAAAGTGAAGGGCATAACAAGAGATAAAGAAGGCCACTTCATAATACTAAAGGGAACAATCCAACAAGAAGAAATAACTCTGGTAAACATATATGCACCCAATATAGGAGCACCTAAATACATAAAAAAACTCTTGGAGGATATTAAGGGAGAGATTGACAGCAATACAATCATAGTAGGAGACTTTAATACCCCACTGTCACCATTGGACAAATCCTCTAAACAAAAAATCAGCAAAGAAACATCAATCCTAAATGACTCACTAGACCAGATGGAATTAATTGACATCTTCAGAACATTTCACCCCAAAGCCACAGAATATACATTCTTCTCCAGTGCACATGGGTCATTTTCAAAGATAGATCATATGTTGGGCCATAAGAAAAGTCTCTTCAAATTCAAGAAGATAGAAATCATATCAAGCATTTTCTCAGACCACAGTGGCATAAAACTGGAAATCAACTATAATACAAACAACAGAAAGAAATCAAACACATGGAGACTAAACAGCATGCTTTTAAACAACGACTGGGTAACCAGAGAGATCAAGGAAGAAATAAAAAACATCATGGCAACAAATGACAACGACAACACAACAATACAAAATTTATGGGATACAGTGAAAGCAGTCTTGAGAGGGAAGTTCATAGCCCTACAAGCCTACTGCAAAAAACAGGAAATAATGGTAATAAATCACCTAAACCTACAACTCAAAGAGCTAGAACGTGAGCAACAAGAAAAGCCCAGTGTACTCAGAAGGAAGGAAATAGTGAAGATCAGAGCGGAGATAAACAACTTGGAGACCAAAGAAACAATTCAAAAGATCAACAAAACAAAGAGCTGGTTCTTTGAAAGGATAAACAAGATTGATGGACCCCTAGCCAGGCTCACCAAGAAGCAAAGAGAGAAGACCCAAATAAACAAAATCAGAAATGAAAGAGGAGAAATAACAACAGACCCTGTGGAAATACAAAGGATTGTTAAAAAATACTATGAACAACTCTATTCCAACAAATTGGACAACCTGCAAGAAATGGACATTTTCCTAGAAAAATATAACCTCCCAAAACTCAATGAGGAGGAAGCCAAACATCTCAATAGTCCAATAACTATGGAAGAAATTGAAGCAGTAATCAAAAAGCTTCCAGCAAATAAAAGCCCGGGTCCAGATGGCTACACAGGAGAGTTTTACCAAACATTCAAGGAAGAATTAAAACCTATCCTCCTCAGACTATTCAAAAACATTCAAGAAGAAGGAATACTACCAAACACCTTCTATGAAGCCAGCATCACCCTAATACCAAAACCAGATAAAGACAACACAATGAAAGAGAATTATAGGCCAATATCTCTCATGAACATAGATGCCAAAATCCTCAACAAAATTCTAGCAAACCGGATCCAGCAGTACATCAGAAAGATCATACACCATGACCAAGCAGGATTCATCCCAGGAATGCAGGGATGGTTCAATATCTGCAAATCAATAAATGTGATACATCACATAAACAAATTGAGAGATAAAAATCACATACTCATATCAATTGATGCAGAAAAAGCATTTTACAAAATCCAACATCCTTTCTTGATAAAAACTCTCAGCAAAGTGGGAATAGAAGGATCATACCTCAATATCATAAAAGCCATATATGATAAACCCACAGCTAACATCACACTCAATGGGCAAAAACTAAAACCATTTCCCCTAAGAACAGGAACAAGACAGGGATGCCCACTCTCACCTCTCCTGTTCGACATAGTGCTGGAAGTATTAGCCATTGCAATTAGACAAGAAGAAGAAATAAAAGTCATCCAAATTGGAAAAGAAGAAGTAAAGCTGTCCTTATTTGCAGATGACATGATATTGTACATAAAAAACCCAAAGGATTCCATTCCAAAACTAATTGACTTAATTAATGAATTTGGCAATGTAGCAGGATACAAAATTAATGCTAAGAAGTCTGTGGCATTTCTATACACTAACAATGAAATTATAGAAAGAGAAACTAAAAAAGCAATCCCATTTACCATCGCACCAAAAAAATTAAGATACCTAGGAATAAACCTAACTAAAGAGGTAAAAGACCTTTATGCAGAAAACTACAGGACACTGAAAAAAGAGATAGAGGAAGATGTTAACAGATGGAAGAGCATACCATGCTCATGGATTGGGAGAATCAACATCATTAAAATGTCCATACTACCCAAAGCAATCTACAGATTCAACGCACTACCCATTAAAATACCAACGACATATTTCACAGACCTACAAAGAATTCTTCATAGATTCATCTGGAACAAAAAAAGACCACGGATAGCTACAGCAATTCTGAGAAAAAAGAATAAAGTAGGTGGGATCTCAATACCAGACTTCAAGCTATACTACAAAGCAACTGTTCTCAAAACAGCCTGGTACTGGCACAAGAACAGACAAATAGATCAATGGAATAGAATAGAGAACCCAGATATCCACCCAAACCACTATGCTCAATTAATATTTGACAAAGGAGGCATGAACATTCAATGGAACCAAGATAGCCTCTTCAATAAATGGTGTTGGGAAAATTGGACAGATACATGCAAAAAATTGAAACTGGACCACCAACTTACACCAAATACAAAAATAAACTCAAAATGGATACAGGACTTAAACATTAGAAGAGAAACCATAAAAATACTAGAGGAGTCCACAGGCAGCACAATCTCAGATATATGCCGAAAGAACTTCTTCACTGATACTGCTCCAAAGGCAATGGAAGCTAAAGAAAAAATAAACAAATGGGACTACATCAAAATAAAAAGCTTTTGCACAGCAAAAGAAACCATCAACAAAACAACAAGAAAGATCAAGGCATGGGAGAACATATTTGCAAATGCTATCACTGATAAAGCTTTAATCTCCAAAATCTACAACCAACTTATACAACTTAATAAAAGGAAGATGAAGGATCCAATAAAAAAATGGGCAACGGACCTAAATAGAACCTTTTCAAAAGACGACAGAAGGAAAGCCAAGAGACACATGAAAACATGTTCAAAGTCATTAATCATCCGAGAGATGCAAATCAAAACGACAATGCGATACCATCTTACACCTGTCAGAATGGCAATCATCAACAAATCAACAAACGACAAGTGTTGGCGAGGATGCAGAGAAAAAGGAACCCTTGTGCACTGTTGGTGGGAATGCAGACTGGTGCAGCCACTGTGGAGAACAGTATGGAGTTTCCTCAAAAAACTAAAAATGGATCTCCCATTTGACCCTGTAATACCACTCTTAGGAATTTATCCTAAGAAATTACAAACACCAATCAGAAAGGATTTATGCACCCCTATGTTCATAGCAGCACAATTTACAATAGCCACAATTTGGAAACAGCCTAGGTGCCCGTCAGCAGATGAGTGGATCAGAAAACTGTGGTACATCTACACAATAGAATTCTATGCTGCTATTAAAAAGAAGGAATTCTTACCATTTGCAGCAACCTGGTTGGAACTGGAGAGCCTTATGCTTAGCGAAATAAGCCAGTCAATGAAGTAGAAGCATCACATGATCGCACTCATTGGGGGATAATAAAGATCATTATAAACTGATGAACAAAAGGATAGATACAGAGACAGTAAAGCTTCAAACAGACTGTGAAATTACAGCAGGAAGATTAAAGTTAGGTGAGGTAGATAAGAGATCAATCAAAGGACTTGTATCTATGCATATAATCATAACCAATGAACATAGACACTGGGGGGTTGGGGTATGCCTGGGAGGGAGGGGGGGCAATGGGAAGATATGTATAAAAAATTAATAAAATAAAAAAAAGAGTTTTAACTTCAGTCATACTGATATGAATTCTACTCTAGACTAGTTGCTGACCTTGGGCAAGTCTCTTAACTTTGTTCCACTTTCCCCTTCTGTAAGTTGAGGATGATAATAGCACCTATATTCTAGGTGTTTTTTAAAATATTAAAATATATATACTTCATCAAATCATTTAAAATAGCACCCAACAAATAGTAAATGCCCAATAAACCTTAGCTACAATTTTAGTTTACTCTTACCCTTTTATAAGAAAGCATTTTATTATTGAATTAAAATTACCATTAAAATGAAAATAAGGGTGTGAATAATATACATATATTAACAAGGCTCACTGTTAATATCACTTGTTAGTATCACTTCTTCTCAACTGGAGAGTTCAATTTCTTCTGTGATCATTTAAGGACTGTCACCTGTTACTTCATATATGGATTTGATTTTTTTTTTTCTGAATCAGTATGTTTAAGATTCATATAAATTTTTGGACTCTTTCCCAGAAAAACTGAACCACTCTCTGGGGTGATCTTATGATTTCCAGATTTATTCAGAGAGCTCAATGCAGCTGTTATCTTCTAACCATCCACAACTGGCTCTAAGTTCTCAAACAGGACGGAACCTGGGAGGGAAGTGGGGAGCTGAATGTTATGTGAATTAGCAAAGGCTTTCTTGAACTTACATCATGTTTAATTATATCAAATGCTGTTCATTATGCGGTTAGGTTTGTGGTGCTTCTTAGAGGAAGGAACTAGGAGAAAAATTACTGGCATCTGAAACAAAACCATAAATCTCTGTTCACTGGACTTCTCAAATTAGACTTGAGTCATGGGATTGTCAAGTTGCTCATGCTGGAGTCAGCTGGGCTGATTGGCTTCTTATAGCACAACACAGGCATTCTTATTTAATCTCATAAAAAGTAGGGGGAAAACATTCTCATAAAACAAGATTTGGGAAGTTAGGACATCATGTTGGTTTCAAGTCTTAAATTTATACTAGAAGTTTTTCTATATGTTTGAAGGCTATTGAGCTTAAAGAAAATTCTATGGTAACTCAAATAAAAGCTCCAATGTATATCATACAAGATATACCCCTGGGGGCCAGAAGAATTCTTTGAACAAGATGTGTTCTAAGAGTCTTTCCTACAGTATCTGTCACTTTATCTTTAGGAAATCATCAGGACAGTATAAATAGAAAGGATCATCACTGAGATTTTTTTCATTCTTGTTAAGCTTTGGGAAACTTGGGATACTAAAAATACATATCCTAATTCATGATATATGCAGTGTTACATCCATCCATAAAAATGACAAACAATGGAAATTATCCATGCATGTGAGTCTGGCTTCAGAATACTTCAATTTATTTTTATTTCACCTCTGTCTCTTACTATCCACGTGACTTTGGGCTATTCATTTAACTCCTCTAATCTAAATTTACTCTACACATGTAAAAATAAGATTTATCTCACAAATTTCAAGTACTGTATGAGTGCATAATGCATTGAGGTGAGGAAGCCATAACCCCTGTGCCCACAAGCTCACAGTCTAGTAGCACCAAAATTTGAATGAGAGAAGATACATGAAACTTCTTTGGTATGTTTTGACTCTCTGTATTAACTGGTTTCAATTCAGTAATGTCTTTCCAATCTGCAGTTTGCTTTTACAGTATGGCATTCAATAAAAGATTGATTATGCATTGGGTGGTAGACAGGTTTTTTTTTAAATAACTTTTCTTATTGTTCAGTTTCAATAATTAGATGTTGGACCATGAATAGCCAGGAAAAAAAGGGGGAAGCCATCAGAGGATATATTTCAACACTAAAAGAAAGATTTAAAAATAAATAAATAAAAGAGTTTTTCAGATAAAACAGACTCAGAGGTACATAGAACAGGGACTGGATGGAAAGGTGAAAGGATTGAGAAATACAGGTTGGTAGTTAAAAAGAGTCATGGGGATGTAAAATAAAGCATAGGGAATATAGTCAATAATATTGTAATAAACATGTATGGTGCCAGTTGGAAATATTAAGGGGAATACTTTGTAAAGTACACGATTGTCTAAGCACTACACTACCTGAAACTAATACATAATAATAGTAAATGTAAACTGTAATTGAAAAATAAAAAAATAAAAAATAAAAGGGGTGTTCAAGAACAGAAAGGGAGACAATGGGATGCCAGTAGTTTCTTCTCAAATGTACTTTAAAACAGATACTGCTTATGTCAACCAGATTCACAGTATTGAGATAACTGCCAGATGATAAAGGTGTCAGTAATGCACATCTCCTGAGTGTCCTCATTGGCTTATAACCATACCACACTTGAACCACTGGAAGTACCATTTAAACTCCTCAGAGGCTAGTCAATTGGAGAAGACAAACTTCAAGTGAGTAGCAAAGTTCTAAAGCGTCAGACAAGAGCATTATGTTATGTGAAATAAGTCAGGCAATGAAAGAAAAACACAACATGATCTCACTCATTTATGGAAAATAAAGAACATTATAACCTGATGAACAAAAAGATACAGAGGCAGTAAAGCACCAAACAGACTATCAAATTACAGTGGAAAGGCTGGGGAGTATTGGGGAAGAGGAAAAAGAGATCAACCAAAGGACTTATATGCATGCATATAAAAGCACAACCAATGGACACAAGACACTGACTGGGGGTGGGGGATGAGAGCATGCGACAGAGGGTAGGGAATCTGGGGGAAGGTCAATAGGAGAAAAGAAAAGGAGATATATGTACTAATATATGTAATACTTTAAACAATAAAAAAATTACAATAAAAAAGAATAAAACAGGAAGTCCAATAAGGCAGAACCAATATATTTCCTCTTATCTAAGCCCTATTTCCACTTTGTTATCTAAGAAAACTGATATTTATTTACAGTTATATGTATTTGCATATCACATTGTTTGAGGAAAAAGTTCTTCAAAATCTTTACAGTAATTACCTCTGAGTAAGAAATTTTTTGAGACAGTTTCTTATTTATGTTTCTCTAGATTTTTTTTTGAAGTGTTAACATGATAATGTAACATGTATATCATAAAAGGCCTGTGGTCGTGACGCTGTGCATGTTTGGGGTCCCGCTGGCACAGCATGTCTGGGTCTCATACGATTTTGGGTGCTGAGCCTCTAGTTTCATAATAAAAATATACTTTCACTTTAAAAAAGTCATTATATTTTAAAATAATATATGCCTCGAAAGTCTTTCTAACTGTTCCTAAACTCACTTTGTATGTTCGAATTGTCAAGAAGCTCTTACAACATGCAGGTGGCTTCCTGGGGGTCACATCTGACCTAATGAATCAGAATCTCCAGAGCTGAGCCTAAAAAGCTAGACTTTGAAAAGCTTCCCAATTAGTTCTGCTGGAACTGAGTACATTTGCCCTTGGGGCAGCATTCAGAAGCTTGTGGCTTGGAAATAGCGCCTGGAGGCTTGGATTGCCCAGGTGTGGACTTCCACTCTCACGGCTGATGTGCAGGCTGTAACTCTAATGAGAACAAATAGCACTGCTCTGCAGTTAGCTGCTGCCCAGAAAATCTCCTACATGCAGATACCTATAGTCCTGCTGCTCTGCTTATTTTGAGAAGTTACTGACGTCTGAAAAAAAGAAGGGCTCCAGACCTCATCATTCCAGCTGAGGGCAGCAACGAAGGTCTACAGAGGCTGCCCTGCATCAGCCTCAAGCCCATCATGGAAATAGGATCAGTCCTTTTCCAGGCAACCCAGGAGGAGAGGCAGGAAATGAGATCAGCAAGTTGAAGTCATCCTGGGTGAGAAGAAGGTGAGCCTTACAGCATCTCCCGCAGCTCTGCTGAGATGCTGTCAATTTGTGAGGACTTAGGTTTAAATGTTAACAAATGCCTTCTAGTTGCTGATTTTTGTTCAGAAAAATTGTTGTTTTATATTTTTATCAAGGTGACATTGGCTAATAAAATTATGTAGGTTCCAGGTGTACAATTATTTAATACATCATCTGTATATTGTGTGTTCATCACCTCAGAACAAGTTTCCTTCCATCACCACTTATCCCCCTTAACCCTTTTCTATCTCTCCCACCCTTCTTTTCCTCTGATAATCACCATTCTGTTGTCTGTGTCTAAGAGGTGTTGTTTTGTTTTGCCTTTTTTTTTCTTAATCCCTTCACATTTTTCACCCAGCTTCACAAAATGCCCCTCTCCTCTGACATCTGTCAATCTGATATCTCCTTGTAGTTTTAATTTGTATCTCTGTATCTCTAAATCTGTTTCTATTTTGTTAGTTTATGTTATTCATTAGGTTCCACATATGAGTGAAATCATATGGTACGTGTCTTTCTCTGACTGCCTTATTTCACTTAGCATAATGATCTCCAGGTCCCTCCATGCTGTAGCAAAGGGTAAGATATCCCTCTTTTTTATGGCTGAGTAGTATTCTATTGTAGTAGTACTAAAAAAAGAACATAGTATTCTAAATGTTCCACAGCTTTTTTATCTTTTCCTCTACTAACGGACACTTGGGTTGCTCCAAATTTTGTAAAACATGCTGCAATGAACATAGGTATGCAGATATTCTTTCAAATTAGTGTTTCGAGTTTCTTCTGAAGTGGAATTGCTGGGTCATAAGGCAGTTCCATTTTTAACTTTTTGAGGTAATTCCATCCTGCCTTCCACAGCAGCTGCACCAATCTGCATTTCCACCAACAATGCATGAGGATTCCCTTTTCTCTACATCGTCCCCAATACTTGTGGTTTGTTGATATATGGATGATAGCCATTCTGACAGGTGTGAGGTGATATCTCATTGTAGTTTTCATTTGCATCTCTCTGATGATTAGTGAAATTGAGCATTTTTTCATAAGTTCATTGGCCATCTATGTCCACTTTAGAGAATTATCTATTCAGGTTCTTAGCCTATTTCTAAACTGGATTGTTTGGGTTTTTTTTGTGTGTATGTGTGTGTGTGTGTTTTTTTTTTTTGTGTGTGTGTGTGTGTGTTTGAGTTATATGAGTTCCTTATACATTTTGGATATTAACTTCTTATCAGACATATTATTGACAAATATGTTCTTCTATTCAGTGGGTTGTCTTTTCATTTTATTGATTTTTTTTTGCTGTGCAAAAACATTTTAGTTTGATATAGTCCCACTTTGTTATTTTTTTCTTTTGTTTCCCTTGCCCAAGGAGATATATCAGAAAAAATTACTGCTATGAGAAATGTCCAAGGTTTTATGGCCTATATTTTCTTCTAAGATTTTTATGGTTTCAAGTCTAACTTTTTAGTCTTTGATCTCGTTGGATTTATTCTTGTATATAGTGTAAGAAGGTGGTCTAGTTTCATTTTTTTGCACATTATCTGTCTAATTTTCATAACACCATTTATTGACTAGAATATCTTTACCTCATTGTATGTTTTCTGTCTCTTTTGTCAAATACTAATTAATTATAAAGGCATGGGTTTATTTCTGGACTTTCTATTCTGACCTTTATGTCTGTTTTTATGCCAGCCTATTTCTACTTTTAGCAAGATTAAAAAGAAATATATACTTGACCTATAATGAGAGAAGAACTGAAGGAGAAACAAGAGAGATATACAGGTGAGACTTCTGTTCTGATAGCCTCAAGTTTAGGCTCAAGGTGAGTTTCTCTAGAAAGCAAGTGTCTAGGACTTCTCACCTCATCCCAGCATGGTGCAGTATCTGCTGAGTATGGGATTTCAGGGAACATGCAGGAGCAGTAAAATTATTATGTGTCAAATGAGGGTATGGGAGTTAGGTGAGAGAACAGAGGGTTTGGTATGTTGAGTAAGACAGAAAATTTTTGGACTGAAGGCCAGGCAATAGTAAAACCCAGGCGTTATCTTAACAGACACAAGTATGCAGAGATAATTTCTCAGAAGGAATGATTTCCAGTAGAGTGGATACCAAAAGGGTCTGGATACCACTCCAGTGCTCTAGTACCATGAACTCCTTAGGACATGCTAGAGACAAGGAAGGAAAAGGAAAATCCTGTCTCAACTGATTGTAAATCTCAAAATGGCTAAGAATTGTGTGAATCATATTTTATGTATTAGTCAGGATAGGAATTTGAAATTTAGAAGGATAGAAATTATATAAAATATAGTTACTTTTTATTTTACACTAAGTTTTGTACTCTGAGAAGTAAATACTGCCTAACGTTACAATTAATTCTTTTCAACCCTGAGTTCTAGAATTATAGTCTGAATAGAGCGAAGCTTTCTGGTATTAATTATATTTCTCCAACCCCTTTATTATTTGGATATTGTTTTTATGTTTCATTTGTTTGTGCCTTTCATTATACGCCTCTTAAAATCTTTTTGAAAGTGTTATAAATAAAAACAAGTTTCGGAACTGGAACCAGATTTCTTGATGATTATGTTGAGCTTTGATATGGTTTTTCACATTAAAATGACCTTTTAAAAATAATTTAGTAAAACACAATCTATAAAATTGAAAAATTATACATAATACCAACACACAGTTGGCACACATTTGTTTTCCTGACATTTGATAAAATGTGTATCCCTGATTTAAACAGACAATGTGTACCCATGGCATCACCTGTCAGCTAACAAACCTGGCCTTTATTCCTTTTGGAGGGAAATCAGTTAAAAGAAATGAAAAGATCAAAGGGATTTAACCATTGAACTGTTATCAGAGGACTCAAAACAGTTCACAGTTAAAAACTCACTTTCCCATCAATAGCAGCAGCAGCAGCAAAAATGGACACATCATTAGCAGCCTGCCAGGTCCAAAGACTAGCTGGGAAATAGATTCTGAATGTGAAACAGACTAATTAAGCCCAATTGTTCCCTGCTGTCACTCGAAGGAACAGCAGGGACATACAGGCTATGTGCTCAGCTAGGCTGAGTGGCAAACGTGAATCCCTTCACCTCCCAAATGTGAATATAAAGTGTGGACTGTCTGCCAAGGTCAGGAGTACAAGCTAAATCTCTGTATAAACATGCTAATGCAGAAACGGAGGATTAAAGGCACATTAAGATGTTGTGAGGAGGATGAAGAGAGAAGACCACAGCAGAAGGAAAAGCAATGACTGGTGCACGTGTGTCTTTTGCTAATGACCTTTATCTCTTCAAAGCTTCTTATTTCAGTGGATGCCCATTCTGCTTGGGAGCAAAGCTGCTATTGTAAAAAACCCGCACAAAATCACCATTTCCCCCAATGTGAGCGCCCTGCGAGCCTGGAAAAGTCATTCCACTCTGTGTGGCAGAAGCCTCCATTCTGGCCTTGAGGAGGCAAAGCTAGCTCCTCTCATGTGCTGCCACTTTACAGATATTACTGGGACTTGTGTCTTTTAATGACATTGGAATAGGAATGTGGGAGTCCTTTCCTGAACATGCTATTGTACTTCCAAACATGATTTCTTCTGACAGAGTTAGAGGACAGTGTGTTTAGGGAATGAGCTGACATTGCTTTGTCCACTCCAGCAAGATTTTCAGAAGATGAGTAAGCACTGTGCCACTACACACACACACACACACACACACACACACACACACACACATGCACACACGCATGCAAACACATATGCACACACGCCAGCTGGACCCATAGCCCTGCATAGAGGAAAGGCAGTGTACATTCCAACAATGGATCCTCAGGAGCCAAAGGCCACCAGCTAGCAGTGGCAGAACTAAGACACAGGTTTAGGATTCTTGACTCCTTGTCCAACATTCCTTTTCCACTTCACTGGAGTTCTGCCTCTCCACTCACCCAACCCTATTAATGCTGCCCCCAATCCCTAACCCTCAACCCCAATCAAGCAGCAGATGTCAATATAAACTCGGGGGGAGCTTACTTCACAGTTGTTGCTGAATTCTAATGTAAAGATCAGTACTGACCTGTTTAGGAAATTTTGCAAAATGGTCTCTTAAAGTTCCTGGAAGGCAGCAGCAAAGCAAAATGTCAGCATTAATTTGATATGGCTTTTTGTTGAATGCAGAACAGTTCATTAAAACCTTAAACAGGTGGCAGCTTTGGCAGCTCACTGTATGTACTCCACGGACAGATTTATTATGCCTTTCATTGTAAAATATTTATGCAGAAACAGACTCAGTGAGATAAATTATCTTGTTCACAAGAGCATTCTATTTGAGGCTGCTATGATAACTGCCATATCAATCAAATGATGCAATGAAACTTACCATCCATTTTATAATCATCATCAATTATTTATAATAGGAAACTCTTTTCATTACTTCTCCATTTTAATTTCGGAGTCTTCGAGGCAGCTCTGACTTAACTGTGGGGGACCATACCACAAAATGGGGATTGTAGGCAGGACATAACCGCGTTGCTGTTGCTGAGGTTCAGGGTGGGAATGGGACGTGCATTTCAAAGCAAACATAACTGTGTGTGAATAGCATGGGCTCTACCCATCCTCCATGATGACAGTGGGTGAGAGGAAAGCATGTAAACATCAGAGGCATGTTTGAACACTGAAGTTCTGCCTCATCAACTGAGGTGCGCCACGAGCCAATTGAAGCTCCACTTAATGTCAAGTGAAGCAAAGTACACACTCAGAGTCACTAGTGAGTCCTTGAATAATTGTAATGACTCCATGGGCCCACTGTCATCACCTTTCTAGGAGCTGGAAATTTCTACTGATGGCATCTGCCATTTGGGCAAGGTGAGTCTCATCAACTTTAAATATAAGACATTTTCTGCAAGAAGGTTTCCAGATGTGGATCTCCCACTGTCCAGTCTCCCACAGAACTTCCAGATTCTTTTGCTCAGTGCCATGTTTGAAGTATCATACACATTAATCAATGCAACATTCTACCAGCTACTTTCTAGTCTCACAACTGCAGGAGACATGCTGAACCCTCTGTAAGCACACTTTCCTATGGAAAACATGTCAAGGCAGAATAGAAAGGGAAGGTAGTTCTTATTTGGGCACTTGCCCGACTTCCATTAACAAAACCCTGTTTATATCTACTTTCTTAGCCAGGTATCTCAGGGACACAGGTATCTTGGTTTTTCAATTGGCTTCTCACTTATATACTTGCCCTTATCTTTCACTACATGCAGCCTTTAGTTTTCACTTCTGCCAAAGGAAGAAGGCTTACTGATCTTTAGACACTTTCCTTGTCAGAAGTGCCCTCTCCTTCTCTATCCTAGACAACATTAAGTATCCTTCCTCAAAACAGTGCTCAAGAATAACCTTTATGAAGATTTTTCAGCTTAACTCTGATTACAAATTATTACGGCTGCCCTTTTAGCACCTGCAAATAGTTGTGTACAACTTTAATTGAATAGTGATACATTCATTTGTGGTTATTTGGGGCTTTGCTTTTGTCCCCGTCACCTATTACAACTTCTCAAACAGAAGCAAAAAGCCTACCTCAAGGCAGATCCTTCAGGTCAATTCAAGATGGTTTTAAAAGTCTTGGAATGTGAATATTTAAATTAATGTTTTCGGGGCTAATTCTCATATATCCTGCATAGCCAATATTATGCAGACTGACACATTCTATATGACAATGAAAGTTGCCCTGAGGTCATTGATTTTCACTACTAGGCTCTCAAAAGGACATAGGACTTGGAGTCAGAAAAACTGAGTTCTAATCCTTGCCATCTGTGTACTTACTAGCCATATAATTATAAGTCACTTGTGGCCTTAGATAAGGCTCAGCATTTACATCAATAAAATGTGCAAAATGATATTTGCTATGGAAACCTTAAAGGGAGGTTGACTTAAATTATATATGTATTTATTTAGTAAAATATAAAGGGACATATAATATTATTGTTACCACCATATATTAGTCAAAAGATATTTTATCTGAGATAAAAAATAAAATAATACAATTTATAAAATGTTCTTAAAAAGATGAGTACACTTATCTGGCTAGTGTGACTCAGTAGTTGAGCACTGACCCATGAACCAGGTGGTCAGGGTTCAATTCCCAGTCAGGGTACATGCTCAGGTTGTGGGCTCCATCCCCATTGTGGGGTGTGCAGGAGGCAGTCGATCAACGATTCTCTCTCATCACTGATGTTTCTATCCTTCTTTCCCTTTCACTTCCTCTCTCTGAAATTAAAAAAAAAAGATGACTACAACTTAGAAAATAGAAGATAAATCCTCTGAGTTTAATATCAGCAAGACATGTTGAATTTGCCTGCTTTAGTAAGAGAAACAAAACCTGCTACTTCTGCTAGAGCACTAGTTCTTAAAATGTGATCGCTGGTCCCACAGCACCAAGAGCATCTGGGAAGAGTGTTAGAAATGCAAATTATGAAGCCCTACCCCAGACCTACTGAACCATCTCTCCAGGTGCTCTGATGAATGCAGGAGCTGGAGAATCACTACTCTGCTCAATAGTCCAGGGTTTTATCCAGATGCCATGAACTTGGGTGAGCTTGGACTCCACAGCAGGATTAGACATCATGAGAATATGTGCATTAACTACAGCAATAAATTATCTCAGATTTTTAGTCAATGCAGATTTATTGTTTTGTCACCATTTCCATTCAATATGAGCTAGGCAAGAAAATCTGATTTTGTAAAACTTAGTCAGTCTTTTTTTCAATATATGTAAATTCACGTTGCTTTTGTGTGTGTGTGTGCATTCCCAGACCAGAGAACCAGATTTGTTGGTTCCAAAAATATGGCCTCTGCAATTACAGGGGAAAGTCTCTGACTTTAGGTGACAAGCACTAGCCCACATTTAGCCATCAACTCTCAGAGTGCCTTAAGGCAAGTCAGCCTCTCAACAATTAAAGTCTCCTCTGATAAAAGTGAGAGGATTGCACTAAAATGCACCCTATGTACTTCTTCAGCTCTCTCTGAGTTGTAGCCCTCTTCCTTCCTTCCTTCCTTCCTTCCTTTCTTTCTTTCTTTCTTTCTTTCTTTCTTTCTTTCTTCTTTTCTTTCACTCTCATTCTGAAAATTGAATTCTTTAGAACAGAAGGCATAAAGGAAGGGCCAGAGAAAGAAACACTAGCTGAGAATCAGAGGAAAAAGAAAGTATAGAAAGTACTTTCATTTAGCATACCATGAATCAATCAGGATAAAAAACATCATAAAAAATAACTAAAATTGAGCTGTAAAATAAATATAAAACAGATTTTAAGAATTACATAATTAACTGTGTTTATCCTAAGAGAAACCTGCAGAGAGGTAAGGAGGAATGCCTCAAGGAAAGGGATCATGAAGGGGATGAAAAACTGTGTGTGCAGGTATGGGACTCTGCAAACCCAGTCCACTGAATGGAGGTACAGTTTGAGCAAAAGGGAGGGCCAAAGGCAACATAGCTGCTCCTGAGCGAACAAATTCCCTATCTAAATTCATCTTTATAGTATTAAGGGAAAACCTCTTCTCCAGCTTATTCTGTCAAAACCAGGCCAAAACCACTGGCTATCTTTGTACAATGAAACTCACACCCCGCTAATCCTAGAAAGGAGAACTGAACTAAAGGTCTATAAAAATCCAGTGCCCTTAGAGAAAGAATGACATATATTAGTGAAGATAGCATGCTATTACACCATTATGGTTGCCAAACATGAAACTAGCAGACATGAAGAAAATAAGCCCTCCACAGGGGAGATATTTAATTACACGAAGAGGAACAGTCAGACTCTGAATAACAGAATTCACCATTTTTCATTTCCATTTTCCAAATGTTCTTCAATAAAGATTTTCCCCAATTCTCATCCTGACTGATACTCAATAGAACATGTTTCCTTGCCATGAAGATAACCACAGAGCCAACTTCTTCCTGAACCATCAGAACTCAGCTACAACTAGTAGTCTGCCTCTCTTTTTTTGTTTGGAACCAAACTTCACTGCTACAATAGATGGGTCAGCTGACTGGAGAGCCAAGTCTTATCTGCTGATACTGAGCAATAATCAAGCCGCAATGGGAAAGATCCATCTTAACTTACTGCCAAGACCAGTCTCTCCAAGACCAATGGGATAGGTGGGCAAAGAACGCTCAGTACAGTCACTCCCAATTGGTGGGTCCATTGTGACATATATTATATCCTGGAACAGAGGTATGGAGTCCCAGGGAGTTGAGAAACCAATCACATACTCCTAAAGGAAAGCTGTACTAAAAGAAAGCACAAGTTAAATAAAATTCACAAAGAAGGGAGATTTGTAAACGAAAGGCCCCATCTTGCCACAGCATGGCTCAATTAAACATCTTTTCTTCCTTGTTCATTCCAACTCTACACAGATTTTCTCCTGGTGCTCTTCCTCTGTGCACAAGGCTAAGGATTTTTCAGAGAAATTCTATCTACAGGATTTCTTATTTGTTGGTAAACATTAAACACATCAGAATAGCCGCAGAACAGCTACTGATGTGTAAAAAGCTTTCTGGGCCTGTTTCCTCATTAGGAATGGAAAACAGCACTGTGTTTATATTAAACTCATTCATCTTTTTATTGGTTAAAGTTTTGCTAAAAAGCTCAGGTCACAAAAGGACAGAATATGTTGAAAGTTGGTAACTCTGTTCCTTAAAGGGAGAAAAAGCACTTCATTTCAGACCCTAGGTCTTTTGAGGTTTCCCAGGCATGTCCTTAAAGATTTTTCTGCATTTGGTCAGTGGTATATTTGCAGCACATTTTTTAGTGGACATATCAGCAGGTATTTGTTTATATAGGCAATCCTACTCTTCAACTATAATTCCCCAGCCTTAGAATTCAGCATAAGAGAAGTTCTACAGAAAGCTCTGCTTTCAATCATGTAAATGTACTGGGGCATATAAAAAGTGGTTTTGGAGACTCCAGAAGAAAAAGAAGTGTTTTCTTAACAGATGTATATCTTGTGCTCACAATTCAAACACAAAAGGCTGAAGCAAAACCATGTCTCTCTCTCTCTCTCTCTCTGTGTGTGTGTGTGTGTGTGTATGTAATAGCTCCCAGTTTCCTCATCCACTAGCTTTATTGAATCACTTCTATTCATTCACACATTCATTAGTATACTCATACTTTCATTTGACAAACATTTATTTCACTGTAGCTTAGACCCAAATTATTGGAAAATAGAAATTTATATATCATGTTTTATTTCTTAGAAAGAAATATGCAAACAAAAACAACAATCGTATATAATAAAAGACTAAAATGCAAATTGTCTCCTTAAGAGGTCATTCCACTGGGAGTTTGACTGGGAGATGAGGAATTTGACTGCTCCCTATTATGTGCGCTGACCACCAGGGGACATAACAGGCATTGGTGACACAGTGCTGGCAGGAGGAGGCAGTGGAGGTGCTGCAGGCCCCGATGGGAACCAATGGGAGCAGGATCATGGCAGGATGGTGGAGCAGGTGAGGAGATAGTGCCAGGCAAAAACGTGGTGTGAGGCAGGGCTGTAGGACTGTGAGGCTGGGGGCACAAGCTGGGGCCCTATCTCTGAGGGCCACCACGAAGGACCCCATCTATGCACAAATTTGTGCACCAGGCCTCTAATATGGTAATATGCATAACGAATCTATGGACAAGACATAAGGGAATACAGAAAACAGACCTTATAATTCTTGCAGAAAAAGGCAGAAAAGCTTGAAAAAGCTAAGCCAAAAAGAAATGTAGGCTTTTCCCAGGTGGACAATTAAAAAGGGGGCTGTCTAGTCAGAAGTACCATCTAGTGCAAAGGCAACTGAGGAATAAAGGAAAATGTGTTCAAACTAAAAGGCGTTCAGTACTGAGGAAGCAAAAATATATGATATAATCTGAGAATGTCTGAGGCAGGAAATAAATACTGAAGGGCTCTATATGTCATACAAAAAATTAGATTTATGTTATAGGACAGTTATTCTTAACTGGGGATGCCTATTTGAATGACCTTGAGATCCTTCTCTAAGCATTCGCCTTGTCCCTAAACCAAGAGATTTCAATGTCATAGATCTTGGGTAATACCTTTCCCCTATATTTTCTTAAAGTTCCACAGATCCTGTTACATGTCATTGTTTCAGAACTGTTGTAGTGAATGATGGTAAAGCCTCGATCAGCTTGAGTGTTGATAGACTTCTTTGTGGATCATGTGAAGAGGTTTTTGCAAGTTATAAAAGAGAATCTAGGCAAGGCATAGTTTAAGAGGCAATACAAATTGTCAATCAAGAACAAATGAAGTCCTGAGTTAGGTATGGCAAGAAGCAAGGTAAGTGGATTTGAAAGAAACAATGGGGATTAGATCGCTAGGAACTGGTGACCTAAAATTACATCCTTTCCCTAGTTTCTGCCTTGCTAACACCATTCCTGAAAGACATGGAGTGGAGGAGATAAACAAGTGAGTTCAAGTCTCACCTCCTGAGTTGATTGGGTTCAAAACATAATGATGTAGGAGACTGAGAAGGTATTAATTTAATATTCCCTAGTGCTTTCTCCTCTGGAATGTTAGTCATTTAGGCGTGGTTTTATTTAAATTGGCTAACATAGCACTTATTAAGATTTCAGAATTCCAAACACTGTTGGTGAGTTGCAATTCTAATAACTTATAACAAGTAAATGCCAAATAAAATCACCTTATCCTCCTCTGAAGATTGGAAGGGCACTTACATGGCCACCTAACAGACTTGTCCCACTTCCCAATCTTTTCTCTCTGATGGAACCACCAGGCACTGTGGTCCATGCTTATCTTCTTCATGCAACCAAACAAGCTTAGTATTTTATTGGATGAAAAAAAAGTGGCTGAGTTACATAATATTAAAGTAGAAGAAATTGTCTTGGATATGGTCAGATTTGCAGACACCCCATGTCAACCAAGATGAAAATTATTTTCTTCAGTCTCACATCCCTCTTTTCCTCCCTTTACTTTCCCTGGCCCCCTTCCAAGGGTCTGTGATCTTGGAATTTATATTAAAGCTCCAATAAAATGCATTGACATAATTTCCTATATGATGTTGGAATCTAGCTTGCCAACATCCTGGATTTATTTTTCCTGAATTACTGAGAAGATCTACCCACTTGATTGTAGTGTTTTTTTTTTCTTATAATATTCCTATGTGCAGAAGTAGATGCATTAAAATATTTTTCTATTGCTATCTTCTGGGGAGAGTGTAGTTCACTAAAATATATGATTAGATTAAAATTTCATGTATCACATAGAAACTGTGTTCTATGTTTGAAAGTGCAAGGCCAAGGCAATCTATCTTTTTATCCAGATATTATCCAGTATTGGCATTCTTGGGGATGTGGTTTTATTTGAATTAGCTAATAGCACTTACTAAGATTTCACAACTTCTCACACCATGCATAGTCAACTTGCAATGCTAACAATGTATGTCAAGTATAGTACATACAGATTTTAACTGGGTAAAAACACTTGCATATATGATACCTAAATATATACATTTTTATTGCTCCTTATTTCTTTTTAAAGCACTATCCTATTGAAGACTGTTTCTGTGGTTCTCTTTCCAACTTTCTCTTCTCATATGCCTAGCAAAATATGACAGCCCCAGAGAAATTAGGATGGTCCTATTCACTTGTTTATATCCCCCATCCTCCAAATAATTTTTAAATACATGTGTTCTCACAATATGTTGACAACATGGTCCTGATAAGAATTTTTAACTGCATGTGTTGTCACAATATGTTGACAATTGCCGGAAACCAAACCTTGTCTCACTAATAGATGTGAACAGGAGACCATAAGGCTGGTCAACCTTAATTGCTCTAAAAGGTCAGAGCTAATCACTCACTGTTTAGTTGAAACATTGTTAGCTGAAGCAGCCTGTACCTGTTTGTTTCATGTGAATTTCTGTTCTTGTAACTTCCTGCCTAAAGGCTATGGGTGTGTCCCAAAGCCTTAATAAAAGGGAGAAAAAGGCCAGAGCAAGTGGTAATCTTTTCCACTAGAGAAAGGCTCCCACCTGGCCCCCCAATATCACCAAATTAATATTTTCTAGTCTCTCTTTTCATTTGCGTGCGGCCTCTTCCAGAACCTGAACCCTGAACCGGGAACCCTGAGCCACTCAGGATGTGGAAAGGGGCTCTCACATCTGGTGCCCAACAGGGGACGCAGAAAGAGGTGCCCACATCTGGCGCCCAAACAGGGACATGGAAAGGATTTCCTGCCCACATCTGGCGCCTGGCCACGAGACATCTGGAGGAGAACGTATTTTTCGCCTAAGAGCGAAGGAAGGAAAATTCACCAAGGAAAATGGTGAGGGAAAATTCACCTAGGAAAAGGTGAGGGAAATTCAACATATGCAAAGCCCATGGATTAACTGCAGAATCTCGATCTGTAAGTAGGGTGGGAATGTCTTTTGCATCCAGGCTAATGGGGAAGAATTTGGTTATAAATATAAAGTAAACTTTATTATAAACTTTTGGTTTGCATGCTTGAATAATGTGGTTTCTTGTTCAAATTAAAATCTTAGTTTGCATTTGGAATCTGAAATCTGTAATAAGTGAAACTCCACTGCTGAAACCGCCTCTGGTGTGGAGAAATTCAAAGGTGGCAGGAGAGGGTAAGGCTCTCTGCTCTCCTGCAATGAGTTTAGTTAAGGTTTCATTTAAAAATTATAGAAGAACTCACAGGGAAATGCAAATCTTGGCCAAATTAGGTGCTAGTTATTACTTCGGAAAGCGAAAAAGAAAGAAAAAATTTAAGATCTGTCTTTATCTTTTAAGCATGAAAAGAAATTTGGCCAGATCTGTTACTAATGCTTTCCCCTGAGGTAAGCAGGATGTAGGGGAAGGGAGAGACACTGTGGCAATCCAGTATGAAAGCCCACTCTCCCAGAATGCTAATCTAAAGTCTCATTTCTCGCCATGAAAAAGTTTTAAAAATTTAGAGATGTGTCTGGAATTTCTGTACTCATGAGGAGAGAAGCCCGGCTTAAAAAGAAATACTCACAATTGTCCACCTTTTTGGACATATTAGTCAGGGTTTTAAGCTGGAATCTCTCTGCAAAAGCTGCAGAAAAAGAAAAACCCAGAACTGGTCTTTATTTTTTAAGAAAAATGGTGTAAAGGAACCAGAAGATTCTGTGTTATTAATTAAGGTTTTCAGCTAAATGCAAATTAAATTGGGAAAAAATAAAATAAAATTTCTCTAATTAGGAATTCAAAATATGTTGTTTATTGGTCTAATTAAAAACGAATTCTGTGATTTCCAACTGAAAAACTTTAATATAAAAAAAACAGTTTAAAGATATAATTGATATCTTAAGGTAATTATAAAAAGTATTGTAATCTTTAAATCATATATGAATATATATATTTGATGGTTTTTTCAATGTTAAAATTTCAAGGTTTTAACAGAGATCATTCTTGGAAAGCTCCATGGGCCCGGAGTAATACAAGAAATTTGTTCTCTCTTCTTAAAGGAAATCTTTTTAAATTTAACCGATATAATATACTTGAAATTACATGGAAAGCCTTATCAAATAAAAATTGATAACTATATCTTAAATGTTATAAAAGTTTGGCCTCTAAGAAGGGCAAAATGAAGTAACTAATTATTTCTTAAAATTCCAACAGCAGAATTCAAAATGACAAAAAGCCTGTGACTGCCTGTATTCTTAAGCTAGAGGCGGGGCAACATTTGTGGCTTGTGAATCAGACATAAACATTTACTAAATTTGCTTTGCTTTTTAAATGAAGATACCTATTTTAATGAATAAATTAGCTTTTTAAATAAAAATCAAGGTTTTCAGCTAAATAAAAAGCCAATGTCTTTGTAAGCAATTTGATTAAGTATTCTAATAAAGTAACTAAGACCTTGTCTATACAAAAAGAAATTGATAGCCAGTTTGAAATTGAATTGCCATGGCCTAGAACAAAGAATATCCTTACATGATATTATTCTACAATGTCATTATAATTTTTGACAAATATCCCAAACAAACTCACAATCTAATTCTCTGAATATTTGGTAGCAATTTTAAAGATCATGAAAGGAATTAAGGCAGTGAGAAGGCATTTGAGCATTCTATATTGGCTTTTCTTGCTCTTTTTGCCAAGAGGGACCCTCCCACAGCTGTTGCCTGAGCTTTTTGTTCATGCTGAGGTTGAAGCCACATGGTGGCTGGTACCATGGATCTGTCTCTCACTCAGTGGTGTGAGCTGGGCCCTCCCTGGAGAAGAAACCTGGGTTCCCCGAGATATGTGATCAGTGCTGGAACCTCGCCAGCACGCAAGGGGATCCCAAGGCAGGTACTGGACGTGGAGGCCACGGGGGCATAGGCTACCAAGAAGATGGAACTGAACCTCACATCACCCTGCTTGGCTACAGCAGATGGCTGGTTAGCCAGAGATGGGTAAGATTCCTCAGGGAAGGAACAACCTAAGACAGGCACAGTCACAGAGGGGCCATCAGGAGAAAACTTGGGGATCAACATTGCAGGAGCTTGAACCTTCGCCCCTTCTGAGGGAGGTCTCCTGCCCCATGGCTGCTTCGCTTCCCACGCCCAGCTCAGATCGGGACCCAGGTGACAGACAAAGATTTGGCCCAGCTCAGTTTAGGACACAGGTGACAGACAAAGATTTGCTGAAGCTCAGATCAGGACCCAGCAACAGACAGAGACTTGGCCTAAAGCTGCCCTATATTCTAAATCCAGCCTAACACCAGGAATGCTCAGGGCCTACTCAAGAATGCAAATAATCCTTTTCACTAATATTTACAGGATAAAACTAAGATTGTTGTCAGAATATTAAATTTGACAATAAAATAGTAGTTAAGTTTTCAAATCAATTTAAATTGGCTAATTGAAATAAATGAATATTCAAGAAAATTTAATTGTACTGGAAAAAAGTTGTTCCTAAAGTATTAACTAAAATTTCTATTGGTAGTTCATCACATGGTAAAATTGCTTAACATGCAATAAACATAAAGCAGTCATATTTTTGTGCAAAAAAAATTAAATTTTAAAGTCATCAAGACTGTATTATAAAAATTTTCCAAAAGCCTCCTAATAATTAAATAAAAAAAAGAGGGGATAGTACAGTAATATTATGTAAGGAAATGTATCCTGTAATCAAATTAGATTTAGAAAAATTTTTTTTTTTACTTAAGAGCAAGACACCCATGAAAAACATACATAGTATCAAAATAAGCCAAAGGAAAATCATTTGGGCAAAAATGAAAAGGTTCCCAAGTCAAATTTATAGAAAAAAATTCCTTTACTAACTTTTGGTTGAGAATATGTTTGTATATTTTCAGAAAAACAGCTCCAAGACCATGTGAATTCCTACAACAGAGAATGCTTCAGCTATGAAGACAAGAGGAGAAACGGTCCAGAGATAGAAGATGCTGACGACACCTTGCCATCCTAGCAGTCAGCAGCTGTGCATCGATGCAGGTTGCCCAGGACCAAATCAGAGAGGGTTATACCTGCATTGCCACAATTTTTCCACCATCCAGAACTGAAATATCATTGCTAACATGTACACTAAAAAAATTGTTGGACATTGAAACTGGGACTCAAAAGACTGTTGGCCCAGAATGAAACTTACTACAGACTTATTCATTTACCTCTTAGCATAGCCATTGTTGCTTGTCTTATTTTTTTTCTCTTACATGTTTATTTCTAGTCTGCAGATGCAAGATTGCAAGATTTTTTAGAGGAAAGAAAATGGGGGAGATGCCAGAAACCAAACATTGTCTCACTAATAAATGTGAACAGGAGACCATAAGGCTGGTCAACCTTAATTGCTCTAAAAGGTCAGAGCTAATCACTCACTGTTTAGTTGAAACATTGTTAGCTGAAGTAGCCTCTACCTGTTTGTTTCATATGAATTTCTGTTCTTGTAATTTCCTGCCTAAAGGCTATGGGCGTGTCCCAAAGCCTTAATAAAAGGGAGAAAAAGGCCAGAGCAAGTAGTAGTCCTTTCTACTAGAGCAGTGGTTCTCAACCTTCCTAATGTCGCGACCCTTTAATACAGCTCCTCATGTGGTAGTGACCCCCAACCATAAAATTATTTCCGTTGCTACTTCATAACTGTAATTTTGCTACTGTTTTGAACTGTAATGTAAATATCTGATATGCAGGATGTATTTTCATTGTTACAAATTGAACATAATTAAAGCATAGTGATTAATCACAAAAACAATATGTAATTATATATTGTGAAATATTTATTTCTAATTACAAATAAATGAAATTTTGTCTTGAATCGTGGTGTAGCATGGGTAACAGTCTTCATATAACAACAGTAAACTACATTGCTATACTTGGTCTGTTGGTTCCTAAGACCATGGGAAATAGGTGTTTTCCGCTGGTCTTAGGCGACCCCTGTGAAAGGGTCGTTCAACCCCCAAAGGGGTCGCGACCCACAGGTTGAGAATTGCTGTACTAGAGGAAGGCTCTCACCTGGCCCCCCAATATCGCCAAATTAATATTTTCTAGTATCTCTCTTCATTTGTGTGCAGCCTCCTCCAGAACCCGAACCCTGAAACAGGAACCTTGAACCACATGGGACGTGGAAAGGGGCTCCTACAGACAATATAGTCCTACAACCTAAATCGGTCCTATAGCATAGTCATATTAGGGTCAGACTTCTTCAATTAAAAAAACAAATCATGTTGTTTCTCTAAATATATTGCCTTGGAAATGAAGACTGAATTTTGAGACAATTTTCCTCTGGGTGTTGGTATAATAAATGGAATTTGAAGCCTCAATGTTCTTGAATTTTGTACACCCAATCATGAATAGAAAGCATGGCCACTGAGCCAGAAGCTGTGACCACCAAACATTCTAAGTAAATGCTATCACTTCAGGAAGAAATGCCTAAGATAATCATAAGAAAGGCCCTATACAAATGGCAATGTTAGAAATGTTACCACTTAACATAGACTCTAAATCTGTACACTTTCAGCATTGACCTTGGTGTAGACAACCAACATCTCTCTTCTTGAACACTTCACCAGCTTCATAATTGACTACTTTACTCTGGTCTTTCCCCCTTCCTTCTGTTCTGCAAAAGTAGAGCCAGTGTAATCCTTCTAAAGTACATATCCAATACTTCAGCTTCCAGCTTAAAACCCTCCTATGACCCTCCATTGTTCTCTGGATTAAGTTATAAATTTTTAACATAGATTGTAAGACAGGGCTCATCATGAAGGACCACTTTCTACACCCATAGCTTTATTTCCTGAAGCTTCCCCTCTCAAACTCACACAAGGCAAGAGGTTCATAATCCCACACTCTTTGCAAGGACTATCACTTCTTTTCTCTTTCTAGTTAACTCCCAGTGACCTTTTGATCCCAGACTAGAGGTTATTTCTTCTAGAGGAAGATGTCATTAGCCCCTTTTATATGTTACTATACTAACTGTACTTGCTTGTATTTATGTAACACTTTGAAAATGAACTATAATTCTCTATAACTTCCTGTTCTTTTTCATTTGTGCCACCAACTCCTGTTTTATTTTCTTAGTTGCCTCTGTAGCTGTCTCATAGTAAGTTTTCAGTTACTAATTGTGGAAGAGATGAGTGCATAAATGCATCCATGAATAAATAAATGAACAAATAAAGTAACACTGTATACTTTTTGTTTTGTTTTGTTTTAATGGTCTTTGATCTGATAGCAGAGGGGAAAAATTACAAGTCTGGTAAAAGTCTATAAACAAAAGATTAAGGTAAACCAACTGAACCTCTGAGTCGAAATGGATCAAATGTTCTTTAATATGAAATTCACTCTGCTCTGACTCATTTCTTTTTCCTATCATAGTGTCAAGAAGTGCCACCAAATGATAGGGTATTTCAAGAGCATCCCAACTAGTATTTAAATAAATATTGAGATGTCTAACTTCTCCATATTTAAAAAATTGTTAGGATTTATATTATTCACCCATTTATGGAAACTTATTTATTGATTTATCCTTACTAATGATGATTCTTTGGTATTACCAAACTCTTTAATTTTAAGTGTATTTCTTCTTTGTTTTTGAACACAGATGAGAAAAATAATAGTAGTTAAACAATTGTAAACTTCATGAGAATCAGACAAGCCAATAGGTAATTTAAGAACCACTTTTCTGTTTGTCAAACATGGTGCAGTGATTGAGCATCAACCTATGAACCAGAAGGTGACGGTTCGATTCCCGTTTGGGGAAAAGGCCAGGTTGCCAGCTTTATTCCCAGTATGAGGCCTGCAGGAAGCAGCTGATGGAATGGTTCTCTCTTATCATTGATGTTTCTGTCTCTCTCTCTCCTTCTCCCTTCCTCTCTGAAATCAATAAAAATATATTTTTAAAAGGGGAACTCTTTTCTGCCTTTCTGGTAAATTTTTATTTGTCTTTATGGATAACCTTTGATTTTTTAGGATACTGGATACAGAAAAACACAAATATTGACCTTACTTATAGGGAGTTCAGAAAGATAATTTATGGATATTAGGGGAAGAACAGAAAATAAATGGAAAGTTAGGCAGAACCTGTATATTTGATCAGTTAAGTCACATTTTTACATACTTTTTAGTTTCTGAAAATTAAACTAGAGTAATAAAATAAAGGATAACTTAATAAGCAAGCTATAATAGATTAAAATCTATGGACTATTTACTTTAAACTACCAAAGAAAGAGAGTCTGGGAATTGGGTTGCCCTGCCCCTTCCCTATTCTCTAGAACAAGCATGTCAAACTTAAACGCTAACATGGGCCAAGTAAACAAGGTATAAGTTTATGTGGGCCACAAAAAAACAAAAGCTTCAATTTTCATAGATACGTAGGTTTATTTCAATAGAGATGTGCTGAATACAAAGGGCTGAAATAAATGCGTAATCATTGACATACAATAATAGAACATTTTAATAAAAAAATAATATTTTCTTAAACATTAACTTACTAGACACTGAATAACTGCACAAATTAATAAGTGTAATGCAAGTAAACCTATTTTTCTTGTTCTCCAAAGCAAAATATTTCCTGTTGTGCATACCAAACAAGTCAGTTCAAGAGTAATGACGTGGCAATTGGCTGCTAAAATATTCGCTGCTAATATTAGTGGAGAGAAATGGTGCGCCTGCATGTAAGGCACATAAGGGAAATGAATGCAACGTGATTATAGTCATCAGTCAGCAGTGAACGTAGTTAACAATTATGTATAACAGGATATTGTAAAAATTGTTATGTAATTTTATTAAAACATTTCTTCCATACCGTTATATTGGCTGGGCCACAAAAATATTTGTCTGCAAGTTTGACATACTTGCTCTAGAAAGATTCATTCCCCAGTTACCCAGTTTAAGTAACTGGACTATTTTCCTTCTTTTCTGATTATTAACTAGTCACAATCTGTATTTTTTATTTCTGACATTATCTATTCATTACCTTCAATTCCAGGAAGATGTATCTACACATTAATTTTGTTATAAAACATGTTTACAGTGAAATCCTTGCACACTCACAATGACTACTCTAGATTTGCAACACACATCAATCATCCTTGTAATGTTTCTGATCAAATGTCTGAATTTAGATATCTTCATAAGAAATAATAAAATAGAAGTCACCTGCATCATAGCATTCGTCTATTTCTATTTCTGAAGTCGTAATAAAAGTGAACATGAACCAAAACTCTCAAAATACCAAGTGGACCAGAAATTGAAACTCTAAAAATAATACAGACAATTATGGCTCACAAGAGCTTTCTAAAGAAACCCCTTGTACAGATTATTTTTTAACTTAATTCAGCCAACTCCTCTTCCTTTGATGAGTCTCACCATTTTACTACTTGCAGCCCTGGCATTTGGACTATTGACATCAGTAGCTGTGAATTAATTATCTTCGTTGTTTTGTTCTAATCACATGGAAGATGCATTCTAAAGCTACTTTAACAAGGTATTTCAAGAGACAAATTGGCATTTTGGAAATAATAAAAATGGGAAGTATTGAGCAATGTTAACTAATGTGTGATAATTAATTTAATCATTGACACCTATATTTTTCTTGCTTCATGGCTGGTGAGCAGGTCTAGGGCATTTACTGATTAGTGAGCTTCCCCCAGAGAAGAGAATGCATATAAGGAGAGAATGACAGGGACAGTAACAACTTAGAAGTTAATTTAAAAATTCAATTTCAGACTCTCAACTGCAAAGTCAAAAGACTAAAATCATAGCATAAGCACATTCCATTTTTTCCACCTTACCCATCTAGCTTGGGAGAGAAGTAACAAAGTCAACTTCCCCTAGCAACAGGTCACACTGCCCTTATAGCTACTGTTCAGCTACAAGCATTCTGGACTTAAAGAAAAAAAGAGAACTATTTTGAAAGCCTAATTGGTAAAAAGAAACCAATGATATTTAGGGGTAGCATGAAAATAATATCTTCCAAGCTATCAGAAATGTTGCTCTAGATCCTAAGCAAGAAAACATGTCCAAAGTAAAGATCCCTAAGATAATCTTTTTTCCCCCTCATTTTTCTAGCATGAATTTTTTCTCTGCATAAAAATCAGACTGAGCAAGGGGAGAAAAATGCACTAGAGAACATATTAATTATAATTGTCATATTTTAGTTATGAAGTTTGTTTAACTGAATGATGAGACAAAATTTTCTAATACTAGAAGTATATCATTTTAAATAGTATGATAGAACTGGCAGAGAGAAAATGAATATGGCTACTATATTAATGATGTCTATTTGAAATACTGAAACCTATGTAAAGACCTTTGAAGACAGTAATAGTTTGAGACACTCTTTCTATTCTACAGAAATTTAATTTCTAAAGGCACTATTTAAAAATAACTTTTTAAAACATAAACTTTAATCCCATTTTTATCTTATGACATTTTAATATTTGAAATCGGTTTCCTAAAAATAAAAAAACACCCAAAAAGACAGCATTCCTAATTTCGCTTCCTTAAACTACTCCACTGGTAGCCTCCTCATTCTGTTCCAAGCAACTCCATCCTTTTAGCCACTCAGACCAGAGTTTGCCTGCTTCAGCAGTATTGTTGACATTTGGGGCTGAATAATTCTTTTTTTTTTATATATATATTTATTGATTTCAGAGAGGAAGAGAGAGAGACAGAAATATCAATGATGAGAGAGATCCATTGATTGGCTGCCTCCTGCACATCCCCTACTTGGGATCAAGCCTACAACTTAGGTATATGCCCTTGACTGGAATTGAACCTGGGACCCTTCCTTCCACAGGCTGACACTCTACCCACTGAGCCAAACCAGTTAGGGCCTGAATAATTCTTTGTTAGCAAGAGTTGTCCTATGCCTCACAAGATGTGTAACAGCACCTGTGGCCTCTGTCAACTAGACATGTATAGCACCCTCCCCAGCTGTGACAATCCAATATGTCTCCGGACATTGTCAAATAGTCCTAGGGGCCCATAACACCAGACAGTCAGATACTATTAAAATGTTATAAACTTCTCTATACAATGTCTTCCAGTGGATGTCAGTCCACAATGAGTAAAAGCCAAAGTTATTTAAAAGGCTTTTCTGTTGTCATCTCATTCCACTCCAATAACACTGACCTCCTTACTCTTTCAGGGCTCTTCAGGCATGATTCTGCCTCTGGGCCTTTATACCTGCTATTTCCTCTGCCTGTCAGATTCATTCCAAGTCTTTGCTTAAATTATCTCTGAGTTAGGTCATCCTTGACAACTGGATTTGAAAATGTATCCCTCTGCCCCCATTCTTTATTCCTTCCCTTTGTTTATTTTTCTCCAAAGTGCTTCTCATATTACTGTGTCAACACACTTAGTTATTTTGTTTATTTTCTGATTCTTCCCACTAGGTTTTATGTTCCAAAATGACAGCACTTTCTACCATTTAACTAAGAACAACAGTTACTGGCCCATTATTGAGAGGCTGTAAATCAAAATATATTGAATGAATGGCCTTTGCAGGGTTACTATTGAAGACTATCAAGTAGATCTTTTAGGGTTTTCAAAATCATTTATTGCCGAGACCGGTTTGGCTCAGTGAATAGAGCGTCGGCCTGCGGACTGAAGGGTCCCAGGTTTGATTCTGGTCGGGGGCATGTACCTTGGTTGCGGGCACATCTCCAGTATGGGGCATGTAGGAGGCAGCTGATCAATGTCTCTCTCTCATCGATGTTTCTGACTTTCTATCCCTCTCCCTTCCTCTCTGTAAAAAATCAATAAAAAATATATTTTTTTAAAAATAATTTATTTACATTTGATTATTCAATTTGGAGAATTATAATGTAAAACTTGTGTTTGTGATCAGTGTGTGTTCAAATTTTTGAAACTATTTTGAGGTATTAGGAACAACTTTTATTATGTTCCTGAATTTGACAAGCAAGGTGTAATCTGAATTACTGCCCTCACAAAAGTCCAAAAATTGTTTTTCAGAATTTATTACACTTGTCAGTTAAAACTATGCAAATCTTTAGCAAAAATCATTTAGTCAAAATTGAAACAATATTTTTTGACACAATCTGGAACCACAAGTTTCTTAATTACTTCATTCAACCTATATCAAATTGTAAACCTCAACTGTGTGCAAAATATAATGCTTGATGTTGCCAAATGATGCATCTTATAATTTGAGAAAATCCAACTTTAATTTCTACCAAAAAGCTTTTTCTCATTTTTGTCTTGGGTGACCTGAGCTGATAGCAATGCGACTGGTACTTATCTACCTTAGGACCATTCTTTTCTTGTTAATTCTTTTTCTAAATCAAAGTAAATAAAGAGGAAATATTTTCAATTGCTTAAATGCTGAAAACACTTGAGAATAGTTTAATTTTTTCATGTAGTTTGTTTATAAGGGAATATATTTATGTTTAATTAGTTTTACTCTTAATTTCCTTTTGGGAGTGTCATATATGAGAGGTTGGAGGGCTTGAATTTCTCCGCTTACCTCACTGGTCGGGTGAGACTGTCTTTCCCACATATGCTTGCCAGCACCGTACTCAGAGAGCCTGTTAAAAGGAGATCTATGACTTGGCCAACCACACAGTAAAAATGGCTTCAAAGATTCCCCATGGCCCATATTTATTACTCAGCTGTGTGAGAACATGCTAATATAACAGTGAAGATGGTTCTGGGAAAATGAGTCTAGTGTTATGGTGCTGAACCAAATTACATCTCACATAATCAAATACTTCTCCATGCAGAGTGGCCTTCTACTAAAGTAACTTGGGGTTCAAATAATATTTATACAAATGTTTCTACTTTGTGCCACAAACAACAAGTTGATAATAGCAATTTTTACTAGGGTAATTTTCTAGCAAATGGTTAAAAAACTTTCTGAAAAGCTCTCTTAATTGATTTTTATGGAAAGAACACTAAGTGCTGACTTAACCTTAGAGTCCCAGGTAATACATTTTAAAGAAAGACCAACTGTACGTTCCTTTGTTACAGGCAATTAGGTAGATGTGAGCAGAACAAGGATGATGGGCCAGGTACAGAAGGTCACTAGGGTGGAATGCCCTGGGTGCCTAGCAAGGGACAAAATGGGAAAAACCAGAATCTTCCCCCAGGGTAACCTTTTCTTCCCTAAAATATTGCTAGTCACATGGTTTGGACCTCCTGACCTTTCATATAGCTAGTCATGTGGTTTAGATCCCCTGACCTTTCCTCCCTCAAGATAATATCTAGGTATCAGTTGTATTCCAGCTCCAGGCCCAGAAAAGCAGCAAAACAAGACCAGTGATGTTGTGGCTGCCTCAGGATCCCCTGCCTTGGCACCAACCAATCAGTGGGGACTATGATCCTGAAAGAGCACACCTGGAAAGCTGAGGAATATTTTATTGAGACCCTTTCCTGAGATCTCCCCTAAGATTCCCACCAGCCAGAGAGAGATAAACACCCTCAACATAAAAGACCCAGCACAAGCTCTCCTCCAGGGAAGCATGCCCTTGCCATTCCCTTTACCCTTCTCTTCCCCCCAGGCACATATACCCAAAAAAATCTAAGGGACCCCAGGAAATTTGCAACTAGGAGAGCAATGGTCAGTGGTAATTCATTCCTGGCTAAACCATTGAACCTGTCTCTAAGGGCCCCTTTTCGTTGACTTCTCTGTGAGCCAAAGCAGCCCAGTCTAGGCTCCCCTGTTGCTTCTTCTATGCCCTTCCTTGTTTCACTGTCCTAAGTGTGTTTTTGCTGTGGCTAATAAATTCTTGGTTCCTTTGAGGCATTTTGACTCTTGATTGAAATCTTTCCTTCAAGAAGATAAGAACTGATATTTCGCCTTGCCAATAAACCTTTACATTTAATAATTTTGCTTTGCTTGCCAAGATAACAAAGGGTGGGCTGGGGTAGTAGATCCAAGAGTCCCATCAGTGATGACTTGAGTTGATTTAATTATTAAATGTATTCTATATACACTTTATATAGGAGTTTCTATAGACACTTTACATAAGAGCAGCAGAGAGGAAGGAGTGTGTTCCTCCTTTTTGTCAGTGACAAAAGAAAATCTTGACAAACTGAGCAGCGGGAATGCAATTATAAGTGAAGAATAACTGGAGCTAAGTTATTTTATATATATAGCCATGAGTAGAAATTCTCTCCATTGTATACTTTCATAAATTGAGGTTTGAAAGATGAAAAAAATTCAAAGCCCTGAAAAAATTTAAAAGGTAAATGAAAAAACAAAAATCCAGTTCTATTCATGTCTAAAAACAGAGATTAAAATAAAGACAAGACAAAAATTATTTCCTTGTTTTATTCAATAGAAAACTCTTCTAAAACACTACTGAAATGTTAGATTTGTATTATTTATGTCCTTTTTAATGTTGACCAAATTTTGCAATATTTTATTTGAGTTGTTGCAAACTTTTTTACTAATCTATACTTTTCCCAAGAATAGTCCCAGGGAATTATTGAAAAGAGCAAGGTTTGTTAAACACTAGAACTGTAAGCTAGGCCACCAGAGTATGAAACTCATATGATGAGTATGGATAAATGTGGATATAGGCCATGATTATCATGCTTGCGTTTATTAAAAAGCCAATTACTTAATAATAAGCTTATTAAATAATTCACATGAGCTAAAATAATTGACTCTAAAATATGATCCATCTTTTTGTAATTTTATGTATTGAAGTATTTTTATGGCAAAACATTTCAGGCAAAATAAAAAATTCTCATTTTCTTAAAGTGTCATTTAAATTTCTTCCATTATAATTTCAAATTAAATGGTTGCACAAATTGTTTCTAGCTTTCATTTTATAACAAGCAGTATTTTTGAATATATCTCTGAATTGCCTCTAAAGAAAATTAAGTAATTTCTGGTCTATGGTTTCCACCTTATCTTATATAAATAAATGATTCACAGACTATGCTTTGACCCCAGCGTATGGGATCATAAGTGTCAGCAGACTGCAATAACTGTAGGGAAATTCTAAACTGAGATTTGCAAGGAGATTTGCAACTTGAATTTATCCAGCAGTACAGGAGACAGCATATTTATTCTATTGAGAAGCAGAGCAATAAAAGATTTGGCATCAGCTACTGAGTGAAACTGCTTTATTTTATTTTGATAATAAGTTTCAAACATCTTTTTCAAGTGTACAGCACATTGATTCTCTAAAGGCATGGTCTAACCAAACTTCCATTTTAAAGCTTCACTTTCTGTGACGGAGAGTTATGCATAAAGAATGTCCTCTGGCAGTTATTAGACTAAATTATTAAAATGAATATGAATTAAAATTCCCTATTCAGTTCATTTCATATAAAAGTTACTTTGCAGTAGCAAGTCCCTAAAGGACATTACTCAACAACAATATTAAAACAATATGATAGTATAAGAAACTTAATAAAATGTCCATCAGATACAACAGGATTTACGAAAAACAGTTACCTAATTGTAAGGGCATTTATCATCCTACGCCCTTGAGCACAGTTAGCTCTTGCAATCTGACTGTTAGTAATCTAGACTGAATACTATGTTGCAGCAAAGAATGTTCATATGCCCCCCAAAAAAGTTGCCAAAAAGCTATATGTTATTAATAAAAAATATCCAAAAAGTAAGAAATATTTTAAGAATAAACACTTCAATTGAGTTAAACTCTTTTGTGCAAGTAAATGAATGATAAAATATTAAAAACAGACTATATTATAAAATTATAGCTGATTGTTATATTCAATTTAATTTTGTATGAATTACAATGTATGCAAATATTTCTTATATTCAAAACTTGTACACTCTAGTCTTCATTTATTAATTCTAAGGCAATATATAATGTATACATTTACATCATAATATATCTTATCCATTGTCATGAATCTGACTTTATAACAGTTTTTCCTTTCATTGTATCCTCATATTATTTTTAAATTGTGGTTAAATTGGTATATACAGTTATATATATATTTCAGGTATACAACATTATAGGTCAATATTTGCATACACTATACAGTGTTCATCTCTGTAAGTCTAGTTTCCATCTATCACCATACAATTAAAACCCTGGCCCCCTTTTGCCCTTTCTTCATTCTTCCCCTTTGATAACCACCAGTCTGTCCTCCACCCATGAATTTTTGTCTTGTTTTGTTTACGCATTGCCTTGGTGTAGATTCCACCATAAGTGAAATCATACAGTATTTGCCTTTTTTTTTTTTTTTGTCTGAGTTATTTCACTCATCCTGATACCCGCAAGGTCTATCTACAATGTCACAAATGGAAGATTTCCTTCCCAGTTCTATACATTTTTAAAGTGTCCATGGCTAAGATAAGAATCTGTAGCCAAATGTCCCCCAACCCTCATGCTCCGATTCATTAAGATATAGGTTTCCATCACTTACATAAGTAGCTTCAGATTTTCTATTTGCAAAATGTAAATTAAAATGTTTTTATTTATTCATGAATCCATTTATAATTAAAGTTTACATATAAGAAATAACATGGTATAAAGCATGAGAGAGGCCTGGATTGAATCCCATCTTTTTTTTAAAAAAAATATATTTTATTTAATTTTTACAGAGAGGAAGGGAGAGGGATAGAAAGTCAGAAACATCGATGAGAGAGACATCGATCAGCCGCCTCCTGCACGCCCCCTACTGGAGTTGTGCCCGCAAGCAAGGTACATGCCCCTGACCAGAATCGAACCTGGGACCTTTCAGTCCGCAGGCCAACACTCTATCCACTGAGTCAAACCGGTCTCGGCTGAATCCCATCTTTATCTACTAATTTTTTCATCATGGCCATGGTTTCCTCATGTGTAGAGTAATGAGGCCTACATTGTAGGTCTTCTTTAAGCATCCATAAATGTTAAATCCATACATATATGTTAAAATATGTATGTCTGATGCATACTCTAGTACCAAAGTATTAGTTTCCTTTGTATTATAATTATACTTATTATTAATAGTAAAATAAGAGATGAGGGAACATATCTAAGTTGTATCTAGAGGATCAGTGCCCAATAGAATATTCTGTTATTATGGGAATATTTTGGAACCTGTGCTGTCCATTTTGTGACCACTAGGCATATGACCATTAAGCTATGAAATATAAACAGTGCAATTGGAGAACTGAATTCTTAATTTTACATAATTTATTAAGTAATAAATTTTTTATTTTAACAAATTATGTTTATGTTCAAACAATTTATGTGTAAATAATCACATATGTCTAGTGGTGACAGTATCAGACAACTAAATCTAGCATGCTTACATCTATTCAGGACACTCATTATGTTCAGCTTTTACTAACTTTTTATACCACATAATACATAAAGTGACTTCTCTAGATCTGTTTCTAAAAGTACCATAATTAGTATAAAAAATTCTTCACTGACTTTATCTTTATTCATACATATAAAATACAGTATAACTTCTCTATCTACAACAGGGATGTGTTCTTGTTTTATTCAGTTCTGTATAATCAAAGGTCATATAATTAAACAGTAATATTGCATTGTATATTAATATTTTTATTTGGAAATTTTATCAGATTCTCCCTTGCCTTTTGAACATAATTTAGCTTTGTTTGAAGTCATTATGAATATCATTTATACGAGAAAATATTTTACTATCATATATTTATCATGTGTCTCAAAAGTGTTTAGAATATTGAGACAAAATAAAAATTCAAACAAAATCAGCACAAAAAGATATTAAAAAAACAAGGATGAAACTTATGCTCAACTTTAAAATAAACAATATACAAAAAAAAAATCACAAAAATCCTTGGTAACAATTATCACATAAATATATGGGTTCTTTCAAAGTTCCCCCTTTACCCAACCACTCAAGACAAACCAGTTGTTTATGCAACAATTACCCTTTGTAGTGGAAGCACACCAAATACACCACCAACACTTGGCCCTCCAAAAATCTATAGTTTCTGCATCCCTCAAACAGTGGTGCATCTTCCTGTCCACTTGTTTTACATTATTGCTTGGAGAAAAGGAGCATTATCACTCATGTCTATAAGAACTGGTGCCAGAATGTCTCAGGAAGTTTTTCCTTTATAAAACTTAAATTTATCTTTCTCCATTTTCATTGTCATTAGATACTTTTGCAGACATGAGAATTTTTGCTATGCCTTAAAAAATGTTTGCCTTAATAAAATTTTAGGCACATAAAATGGGAATAATAATATTAATGACCTTGAAAACCACAATTTGCATTCTAATAAATATTAACTTCTTATGGGTTTCTTCAATAAATAGAATTTCATATTCTGAATTATATCTTATTTCATAGACTGAGTCAATAAACTAATGTTGTAGGATAATAAGATATTACAACTATCTCTAATCAATAACTATTTTTTATGTGGAGTAATATCACTCTCACTTTTGTTTGTGACATTTCACTAAAAGTATTACAAAGTTAAAAAAGTCAAAATTACTTAATTCCTCTTTATCTCATTATTGAATAACATATAAATGTAGAACACTTAAAATCTCTAATATAAATACTGGTCATTCATTATATGAATATTGTAATATAGCATGCATACAAAGACATGTTTTGCTGTAACACTAAAAAATACTAGTTGAAATTGAAGAAAGCAAGAAAAACAATAGATCAGTTTCATTGCTATTTTAAAATTTCAAGACTATAAGATGTTCTAAGAAAAGAGTTTTCTGAGAAAGATATTAACTTATTCACTATCAGAATTTTTTAACAATTTTCATAACTCCAAGTCCATCTTAATATTGTGTCTAATTTGGGAAGATCAAAACTATCCTTTTAAAAACCAAATCTGGTTTAGTCAATGATCCTTTTCATTAATCTTAATTAAAATGGCTAATTTATTAGAGATATGACCCTGAGGGAATATGTGTGTGTGTGTGTGTGTGTGTGTGTGTGTGTTTATGTAGTCATCAAATTTATTAAATTATATAAAGAGGCAAAATAATGTAAGGCAACTTATATGACTTATTAATAAGTGAAAACAAAAAATCCAACTACATATATACTATATTCACCATATAAAAACTACAAATTTGGATAAGGCTAGAAAAGAGTATTGAAAAATGAAACCCTAGTAATTATGATACATTTTAATATTTAAATATTATTTTTATAATTTTTAAAATGTAACCTGAATCACAAACACATGACTTTTCCATTTCAGTGAATACAGCAAATAAAAATATTGGGGAAAAACTAAGAGTTTTCCTGATTCCTCTGTGGCCCTCATGCCTCAGATTCAAATAAATCCATCAGCAAGTCTGGTGAAAGAAAACTTTATATACATTAAATGCCAAAGAGAATACCAAGTCATTAAGGAAGAGGACTGGGTATAGTAAAATAATCCCTAGACTTAGAATAGAAATACTTGGTTTGGGGTTCTTGTTGTGTAATTCATAATTTTGTATAAAAATTAAACACATTGAAACTGTTTCCTCAATGCTAAAATGGTCACACATATCTCATCAGGACTATTGTGAATTTTAAATATGATAGTATATTTAAAACACAATACCTAGCTAATATGCTAATTACACTTGCTAATGAGCCAGTCAAAATTTGGGAAACTGGTTACTGAACTGAAGCCATTCTGGACTAGGAAGTGGATTGTTCTTATAAAATGTAGACGTTTAGTAAATGTGTAGAATTAAAGTACATAACAAAGAAAGTCCTTTTCATTATATCTGCCAAATAATCACCTAGTTCCATGGTTGGCAAACTGCAGTTCACAAGCCTCAGGTGGCTCTTTGGGCTCCTTGAGTGTGGCTCTTCAACGAAATACCATTGCCCGGGTGTGTCTATGTTAAAAAAGTGGTGTTAGAAGAAGTTTAAGTTTAAAAAATTTGGCTCTCAAAAGAAATTTCAATTGTTTTACTGTTGATATTTGGTTCTGTTGACTAATGAGTTTGACAACCACCGACCTAGTTCATTTGTAGCCATTTTTAGCATTTTACTTCAGAAATGGAATCCTATATAATAAAAGGCTAATATGCAAACTATCCCCTCAACTGGGATTTTGACTGGGAGTTCCACAGGGAGTTTGACCAGGAGGTGGGGCTGGCCAACCACCTGTGACTCCTCTCCCTCCCGGGGCCTGATTATCAGGGCTGGCTGGACCCTACCTATGCACAAATTCATGCACTGAGCCTCTAGTATAAATATATTTTTTTAAGATCCAGAGTTCTGAATGCACATATGTGACACAGTTGTAAACTCCTTTTAGGAAAGTTAATTTCTAATTGGCAACTTTTTTAAATGCCAAATTTTAATATTTTCTATTTTAGGACACTTTTTAACTGCTTGTACTGTTAAAATACAAATATGTAGGGAAACTGAGTGGCAGATATTGAGAAGCTCCCCAAGGATACAGTAATTAAGTTCCAGGAGGCAAGGGTGACTACTTCCAGAAAGAAAAATAAAGCTAATTTTTTATAAATAAACTATATCAAACTGGCAGGAAATTCACAAGCTGAGACACACTTTTAAAATTTTCTGTTCATAAATCACTAGCTATATCTGATGAAAAATCTTCCAATTAAAATCTAGGACACAAATAACAATTCTCACTTGCCTAACACATTTGGTTTTAGGATATATGGTAATAAATGGCAGTATTACATCTTTTCTCTTCAAAGTTGTCTGTTCTATCATTGGTGATCTGTGAAATGCATCTAGCGTATCTATTTGAAAAAATGCCAATGTATAATATATAAATATTCCTGTGTTTGCAAAGAACACTCATTGCCATTTTTTTATGTGTAAATCTTTTCATTTCTTCCTCAACTAGTTTTAACTAACTGATATACAAATAAACCTCAAACTCAGTACAAACTATATTAAACTCATTTCTATAAATACAATTGTATATCTAATAATATGCACTACACAGTATGATGACAGCATAGCAGAGAGAAAGTTTTCTCATCTCAGGACTTTTCTTGGCAGGACCTCTGTGAGACACAACTGACAAAACTTTACCTACTGCTCCTCCAATGTGGCATGGGGCAGGGGTTTGTACATTTAAAATAACTAGGTTAAGGTTTTGTTGCTGGAGATAATTTGTAAATGCATCTGTGTTGCCTAGGTTGAGTATGAACAAGTCAGCATAAAGGATATTCAGCTGACTACGTAGACAGATGTACCTAAAGTCATTTATGCACTTATTCAATAATTAAAAAAAAACATATTCAGATAATGACAGTCACTTTCCCAGGCAGTAGTGATATAGCAGTGAACAAAGTAGAAGAAAATCCCTTCCCGCACAAAGCTTACATGCTAGTTGGGGATGAATAAGTAAAATGTATAAGAAATGGTGATAAGTTCCATGGACAAAAATAAAGCAGAAATGAATAAAGTTTGTTTCATGGGGAGGATGGCAATTTGTCACTAAGATGACATATGAGCAAAGATCTCTTGGCATCTGAGTATTCGGTGCATTGACATGGTACCACCACAACCCTGTCACAGTGGGCAGCACCCTCATCGTCAACTTTTATGTAGTTGTTATGATTGAAGATCATTTTTATATCCATTCTGGTATTTCATTCTTTGAGGAAGGTATAATTTTCTATGTGAAGATAATAGAATGACGAGTGTTTTAATAACCTACACTTGGGAAAGGTAGGGTTAGGACTTCAACTCAACCCAGGTTGTTTGACTCTCAAGCTTACACCCTATTACTGTACCACAATGACTTTGAGGGTGGGACACCACAGCTGAATGTCTCAGGACATTGTTAAGTGACAAACTCAAGTGAAGGACACCAAAAAGAAAAGTGAAAGAATTTGAGATAATTTTGCTCAATTTGCTACTTTGCTATGATTTGGTCATATTTGTTTTCACAAATATACCTCAGTAATTAAGTAGAGTACTATGCAAAGTAAAGACACTTTATAAAATGTTAATTATAATAATCCAATTTCACAGGTAGAATAATTAAATTACTTAACCCCCTGCAACTAGTCAGATCTCAGTCTTAAACCTAATATGATATTTTCTTCATTAAATTACCCCCTCAAAATAATAATTACACCAATATCTGATGATTATCAAGTGGTTGTCATGTGCCACGCCCTGTTCTAAGCTCTTTACTCATTTAGTCTTTACAATTACCAATCAGGTAAGTAGTAGTTTCACCATTTTATAGAGAAGGAAACTGAGACAGCAAAGTTTAAGTCATTTACCGTTCAGATAACTAGGAAGACATTGAACTGTTTTAGACTGGGAATGATGGCTCCAGGGTCCTTGCTTTCAACCAATAGACACTATTGTATTTAATAATAGATACATTTCTCCTCAAGGATTTCACCAAGAGTGAGGTCAATAGGTACCATCTTTGACTGAGATTAATCTCCAATCTGATACTTAATAATACTATAATTAAAGATAATTAAAGCAGCCTTCAATCTAATCTTTCTGGACTTATTTGGGAGACTCAAACTCACAATTGTCAGTGACAATTTACAAATAACGTTTGAATTCACATTGATTAATTAATTAACTTGTCCGTCCCTTCAACAAATACTTATTAAAAGCCTACTGTTAACCAGAAACTCTACTAGAGAATGAAACAAAGATTTCTGATCTCATAAACTTGTGCTCTTTGTGGGAAATAAACAATAAACATGATAAAAGTAAATTTTGTATTATATTTTAAGTTCACAAATAGTGTGAACAGAAAAAGAAAAGCCCCTAGTTGGTTTGGCTCAGTGGACTGAGCATCAGACCATGGACTAAAGAATCACGAGTTACATTCCAGTCAAGGGCACATACCTTGGTTGTAGGCTCGATCCCTGGCTGGCCTGGTAGGGGTGTGTGCTGGGGGCAACCAACTAATATATCTCTCTCATATCTATGTTTCTCTCTGTGTGTCTCTCCCCCTCTCTTCCACTCTCTCTAAAAATTAATAAAAAATATCCTTGATTGAGAATTAACAAAAAAGAAAAAGGAAAGTAGAATTTGATAAGTGTGAGAAGAAGATAGTTTGCAATTTTAAAAAAATCACTTTCTTTAATATTCAAGAAACACAACAAAGAAAGCTCTCAGTTCTAGAGTTGGTAGTTCAGGGAAAATCAAAGAAAATTTGCCTTTCCAGTCTCCTATGGAAAAAGGGGGTGAGAGAATTCAGAATATCACTAGTGTGATACAGATGAGCTCTTTGGTAAAGTGACATTTGAGTAAAGACATAATGAAGGAAAGAGAGTTAACCATGGAGCAGAAGGGAATAGCTACTATAAAGCCCACAAGTATGATTATGACTGCAATTCCGATCCCAGGCTGTAGAGGGATCAAGGGAGAGAAAAGTGGGAAACACTAAGAGAAATACATATGGACCAGATGGTGAAGGATCTTACAGGCCACTACAAAGACTCTGGTTTCTGTTTAAGTATCACAAGGAACATTGCTAGAGTCTTAGCAAAGGACTGACACGGTCTGACATTAAGTTTTAGAAGAATTGCTCTGTCTGCTTCGTTAAAAATAGACTGTAGTGAGATAAGAACAGAAACAGGGACGAGCAGTGGGGTTTTGGAGTAATTTAGGTAAGAAATTATAGTGGTTCAGATCAGGGCAGGAATAGCAGTTATAAAAGTGGTAAAGTTTTTAGTATATTTTTAAAGTGGAGCCTACAATTTTTTAATGTCTTGAATATTAGATATATGAGATATGAAAGACTGAAAATAACCAAACATTACTCTAATTTTATTTAACTGAATAAGTATGAAGAATGAAACTTCCACTAACAAAAGTGAGGGAGGCTATGGTTGAAGCTGGTTTAGGGGTAAGAGCAGTAGTTCAATTTTAGGCATGTTAAGTTTAAGATATCCAATAGTCATTGAGTAGATTGTTGGAAGCAGATGAATAAATAAATCTAGAAGTCCAGAAGAAAATTTATATTTGGGAGCCATTGAAATATATATGGAATTAAAATTACGGTTCTGGACCCCAATAAAAACAGAAAGTAAATAGAGAATAGAATAGTACTGAACACTCACTTGCAATATTATATAGCAAAGTGGTTGAGTAAAAATTAAAAAGAGAATTGGCAAAAGAGAATGAGAAATGAGATAGAAGAAAACAAAGAGATTATGTGACCTGAATGCCAAGTGAAATTTATCAATTGTGTCAAATTCTATTCATAGTTCTATTAAGAAGGGGAATGAAAATTGACCATTGGAATTAGCCTCATGAGAGTACTAGTCATTTTGACCAATAATGGAATGGCAACAGGTAGAAGTGAGAAAAACTGTATTCTAATATTACTTTATTCTAATTATTCTCATTATTAATTTCATGTATATGTCTCCTCATCAGTTTTTGAGCTTATGGAGAAAGAAGTCATACTTTATTTATATTGATATTCTTCAGGCTTGATAAACAGTTTCTGATCAATATCCAGTGTTCAGGAATTTTTACCATTGAATGGATGAATAAAAATATTTGTATGTCCAACAGTTTTATCTTTAATGAAACTTAACTATATAGCTGAAGAAACAAAAATCTGATTAAAACTCAAACTATTACAGCCGTTTAGAGGAAGGTGCATTCTTTAAAGACTGAGTGGTTAATTAAAAAAATAGGATTTGAGTTGGACTTTAAAGAAGTGTGTCAATATGAAAAAAACAAAAAGCCTTTTATTTACTCTCTATGACTATGTGCACTATCATTTTGCTTAATGACAACCTCTCTCAAAAAAAAAAGGAAGAAAACAAATTGTCATTTACCAGTTAATTTGCTAAAATATTGATTTTCTTTAAAACTCTATTGCAATGCAGTATGGTATGTACTAGAAATCAAAAAGAGATTAACAAAAGAACTTATATGCATATATTCATAACCCATGGACACAAACAATAGTGCACTGAAGGCCTGGGAGTAGAGCAGGGTAAAAGGGTTAATGGGGGAAAAGGGGGATATTTTTAATACTTTCAAAATTAAGACAAATTATTTTAAAAATAATAAATAAAAACTCAGATTCACTTCTTACTTTTAGCTCAACAATATGTAATGTATTATGGGCTGAATTTTGTCCTCTACTCCCCCCTCACCCTCCAAAAAATAAACTCCACAAATTCATGAATAAGTCCTAAGCACCAGTATTTTAGAACATGACTATGGTTTGAGATAGGATCTTCATAGAGTTTATTAGGTTAAAATGAAGTCATTGGGTGGGCCCTAATTCAATATGATGGCTGTCTTTATAAGAAGAGAACATTTGGACAAAGACATATACAGAGGAAAGACCATGTGAAGACACAGGGAGAAGATGGCCATCTACAAGCCATGAACAGATTCCCTCTCACAAACATCAGAAGGAACCAGCTCTGTTGACACCTTGATTTTGGATTCAGGCTTCAGAATTGTGAGGAAATACATTTTTGGTTTTTAAGCCACACACTTTGTTACAAAAGCCCTAGAAAACTTGCAGAGAGCATAAAACTAACATGGCTCCTCTTTTGTATTTATCTACAAAGAGAAAGGAAGATTCCCCAAGAGCACGGAAGGTAAACTAGGAAGTTGTGCAGTTTCTTCTGTTAGCAATGACTTTCCTATTTGCTTGAATGCTGCAGTCCTGAATTAGCTTGTACAGTGTTCAACTGTACAGAAGTTGTACACACTGAGAAGGAAGATTCATTTGATGTGAACCCCAATGACAAATTAGTCTGTTGAGATGGACTCTCCACTTATTATTTATAAATAATAAAAGTCTAGTAGCCATTTGCTAATAGGTGCTCTTCACATACTCTGTATACTTGGGAAACCTTCAGACTGAACTATGGAAAGAAATGGGGGAAGCAAGATAAGCAAGTTTGGGATTAGCTAGATTGGATAATTTCAGTGGGCTCGGGGTTATAAAGGCTGTTAGTGGTTGTATGATACTTGGCTCTGGGGTGATTAGGACAAGGGGATAGTGGTCCTGGAGTAAAAGAGTGTGATACAGGAGGTGGTTGGGTATGAATTCTGGATTAGTTTGTTTGGATTGAAAGGGATGTTTGGGGGCAAGTCCTGTACTAATTTGAGATATTAGCTAATCCAATGAGGATCTGTCCTTCCAGGATCAGCAAGGTCTCTGAGGTCAAAGTAGCAGAATACATAAAATAAAAAGACACCTTAATACATAGGAATTGCTTCCCTTCCTAGTAATTTTCTTAGTATGGACAAAAAGAGGGTTACATATTAAACCTGACAAAGTCAAGGGAGGCCCTACAAACTCAGAGATTGGAAGTAACCACATAGGATGATCTCAACATAAAATTCCTAACTGAAAGCAGGACATGGCTGGTAGTGACGTCCTAAGCCTGTAGCTTTCTTGACCAAGGTCAATCTTTACCTTAAATGAGCCTGTCTACTGTCTTTTTTGCATCTAAGATAATATATCTTTGAAATGTCAGAGTAATCTTTTACAGACTCTTTAGGGCACAACCACTACACCAGAGCAAGAGACCACAGAATGCCTCATTGTTATCTCATTCCCAGCATACCATCTCTATGTGCTGTAAATGTTCATTGTTAACTATCCTGTACCCATCAATGCAAAAGAAGTATTTGTCTCTGTCTTACTCTTTATCCAACCTCAGAGATTTCCTCATTTTGCTTTCTCCTATCCCCTTAATCTACCATCAACGGATATCCTGTAGCCTTCTTTAACTCTCCTCCTTTTATTCTAATGTGTACAATTGTCCTTCTCCGGAGCATTTTCCCAATACATAGGAAACCAAAGGAGTGGACCTAATGGGAACTTGAACACCAGAACCCTTTAAGAAGCAAAGAGTTCATTATCCAGGGATATCTGTGCTAATGCCCTTTTCCCAGGTCCTCCAACTAAATCTTGCCCCACTAGCATTTCCACAGACCTGTTCCCACCTAAACCCTTAAAAACTGCCCGAACACTGGATGGGTAGTTTGGGCTTTTGAATATTACCTTCCGTTCAAAATAAAATAGCCCATCTTTCTCTGCCATAATTCTTGATCTTTAGTGTTTGTCTCTGCTAGTGCCAGGTGGGTCAACTCTTTCTGTTTGGTAACAAATTAAACTATGTAAATATCTTAGAGCCAGCTTTGAGAGTTCATTAGCTATTTAGGCTTGTTGAACAAAATACAAAGAATTCCATTTTCCTTTCTGCTTTTGCCTGATATTGAGATCAAGTGCCTTTGCTTCAATACCATCCGGATGATTTATTTCTTCGAATGAAATACTCAGGATAACACCAGCCATAAAAACGTAGGCTCTTAAAATGTACTGAGATTATAGAATTTACTGAAACAGAGAATAGTAGAGTTATATCAGTCAATTTGTCCTAAAGTTGCAGAGTAAAAAGTAGGTTTTTATCCAAGACTGTGATTAAAGACAAGCGAGTCATGTCTGATTCTCATTTCCATGTGCTACATTCCCATCTTGTGGGTGACACTAGGACACGTTGAGAAATAATCAACAAAAATAGAAATTTCTGGTATGAAATCATAAAATAGATTGCTGTTTCATTAGGTATCTATTAGAAGCAACTATCTAAAATTATTAAAATTAAAAATATTCAGAGGATATATCCTATCTGCTTATGATAATATACTCTTGTAATAAAATGCAAATTGTAATTTAATTTAAAAAAAGAACCTCTGGAGACTAGCCCTAGTTTGATTCAGTGGATAGAGCACTGGCCTATGGACTGAAGAGTCCCAGGTTCGATTCTGGTGAAGGGAATGTGCCCGGGTTGGGAGCTGGATCTCCAGAAGGGGATATGCAGAAGGCAGCTGATCAATGATTCTCTCTCATCATTGATATTTCTCTCTCTCTCTCTCCCTTTCCCAGCCTCTCCGAAATCAATAAAAATGTATTTAAATAAATGAATAGATAGATAGATAGATAGATAGATGATAGATAAATAGAAACTCTGGAGACTCTTTGTGCTCACTGATCTGGATTGACAAAGTGCCTTACACATTGTGGGAGCAAATATTCACACGCACACAAACACACATAAAATTAAAATAAATGTTAACGCTAGAGGGGAAGGGAAAGGAAAAAGAACATAGAGTCCTGTTAAATTCATTGTTATGGAGCATCTTCAGGTTTAAAATAAGCTGCTATCATTTATAGAATTTCTCTTCCCATAACTACTGGAGGATTTTGAAGAAGCCACATGTCAGTTGAAAAATGTATCCCTTTACTTTTTCAAGTGGTGCCAAAAGGTGTTAAGAAAGAATATTAAATTGCAACAGGCTCTTCTCTAAATTCATTAGAACAGCTGAACTAAAACCACTAAGTCAAGCAGAACCTTACTCAGAAGGAGTTGTATCATATTACATGTACAAGTCTAGTATCATTAAATGTGATATTTATATTTAAAATAAAGTACCAGAAGACTAGCACAAAATTATTTCTCTAGCTAAATAACTACTGCAGTTCTTCATAAATCAAGGTGAAACTGGAGTTATGAACATACAGAAAACTATCATGATTAGTAAGAAGGGGTAGAGATGAGATAAGTTATTGCAAAGCTATGCCACATTCCTGGCCTGCCATGGTACTGATTACTAAGGATATGGACTAGGACAACAGTGTGGTGTGACTGAGATGATGTGTGGTGTAGAAGAAGCTTCTGTTCAGGAGATGAGGCAAAAAGAGTGTAGATTTTGGATAAACCCTCATAGGAATGTAAACCACAGCCGTAGGTCTTAATAGTCATCTTCTATGTTAATATGTGTTCCTATTTGAAAGAAAACCTCAAATATCTTTTTGATCTAGATTAGCACTCTCCAATGGAAATAGGATGTGAGCCAACTTTTTGATTTAACATTTTCTAGTAGCTACATCAAAAAAAGTAAAAAGGAAACAAGTGAAATGAATATTAATTATTCATTTTACTTAATGTAACAAAGCCAAAACATTCAACATGCTTATGCATTGAAATTATTGAGATATTTTACCTTCTTTTTTTCATTCAAATTTTTTAAATCAAATGTTTTTTTACACTTAAAGCACATATCAATACAGATTAGCCACATTTCAATCCTCAATAGCCATATGTGGTTAGTGGTTACCATTTGTGGTTATTGACAATACATATAAAGATATTGGAAGCTATTTTGAAGAATCCTTAGAAGGCAAATGTACATTTTAAAAAAGAAAAACAAGTGAAACCTAATGAATATTGTGTATCAACCTAAAACTTCTACTCTTGGTGACACCTACCCATATTTGTTGCCAAAATTTGAGATTTTTAGAGACAATAAATTGATGTGAAAGATCTTTGGACTCTCACTCTGGCTCTAAACTCGGCTGAGATCAGCTTCTTTGTTAGTGATCTGAACTATCTATGATTATGGTTATACTAGCCATGTAGAGAATCCAGGGAACTCATCCCAGTATCAGATACCTTATGAGTATGCATTGATTCACAACTAAACTCTTAAGACCAAACAACAAAATAAACTGACTTCTAGGTAACACTGATTATCTATGCAACTCATGTATTCAATTAATGTAACTTGTACATTTTTCCAGTTACACTGGGCTCCACATTCAATTTTGCTGACATATTTATGCAGAAAATTATGGTGTCCATAACTGTGACACTTTGGGATTTGTTAAAGATTTTAATCTTTCCTTCACTCAAAAATTTATTTAAGAAGTGCTTAGCACTGAAACTGGTTTGGCTCAGTGGATAGAGCATCGGCCTATGGACTGAAAGATCCCCAGTTCAATTCCGGTCATGGGCATGTACCTTGGCTGCGGGCACATCCCCAGTAGGGGGTGTGCAAGAGGCAGCTGATTAATGTTTCTCTCTCATCCTTGTTTCTAACTCTCTATCCCTCTCCTTTCCTCAATCAATAAAATATATTTAGAAAAAAAAAAGTGCTTACCATGTTCATAGATAGCAAAACACTAGAAGCAAAACAAGAGAAGTATGAATTTGTCACTAGTCACAGTTTGGTTTAGAGAAAGATACACATCAAATTAATGTATATTATTAGAGTAAAAATTACATTAAAAGAAAAGAGAGAGCCGAGACTGGTTGGCTCAGTGGATAGAGCATCGGCCTGCAGACTGAAAGGTCCAAGGTTCGATTCCGGTCGGGGGCATGTACCTTGCTTGCGGGCACATCTCCAGTGTGGAGCATGCAGGAGGCGGCTGATCAATGTCTCTCTCTCATCGATGTTTCTGACTTTCTATCCCTCTCCCTTCCTCTCTGTAAAAAATCAATAAAATATATTAAAAAGAAAAGAAAAGGGAGAAATTCATTAGCCTTGGATTTATCAGGAAAGACTTCATGGAGAAATTCAAACTTAAAATGGTCACAAGGATAATTTGGATGGATTGACAATTTAGGACTGTGGAAAGAGTTTTAATAGAGACATGAAATTGATTCTTTCCACTGTATTTTCAGTGGATGGTGATAAGAACAGCCTAATTTAATTGGAATGTTTTGTCAAGGGATAATGACAATGGTTAGTATTGAATGTATGAATGAATATACATTTGTGAATTCATAAATATACATTTATGAATGAATATATACAATATTCACAACAAGCCTATAAAACCTACTATTAATATTTCCTTTTTATAGATGAAAAAACTTAAGTATGAAGATGTTAAATATCTAAGTTTTTTTTTTAGAGCTGAAAGATATATAATGAGTTTGGGTTGGCACTTTGAATTCAGAGTAATGGTAAAAAATTCAAATGTCAAAGGCGTATGAAAGGAGAACATCCATATAAGATTGAGAGTAGAAATGTTATCTTGGGAATAAAGTTTATATTATTAATTAACTATAAGAAAGCATTTAAAGAGAAGAATAGTGAAGGTCAAGGTCTGTGCTATGAAAAATGTTCACAGTTGGAAAAGGAATTAAAGAGATAGGAAAGATAAGATGGCCCACAAGGCAAGTACAATATGATAAAATCCAAGGAAGGAATAATGGAAAACTATATAACTGATGCATGAAGACCAACAAGAATAGGTTAAAAAAGAAAAACCACTAAAAAATCCGTGGGATCTATTTAAAAGAAAAGAGGAATTCAATAGAATGTGAAGGCAGTTCTCAGTGAAATAGAAAAAAAATGGAATGTAAGTAAGGGAGAAATGAGAATAAACCTTAGTCTTAGAATTCTGGTAACAAAGAAGAGAAGTGTAAAGCTAAAGAAATAGTGACACCTCTGAAAAACTTCATTAACAAACTATATCAACAAATAGTTATTGAATGATTGGGGATGAATGTGTTAGCTAGGTCCTACAAGTTACTTCTTTAAGCACAGAAAGGAAGATGAAAAGAAATGGTAGGAAATGGTGGCAGACACATTAGTAGAAAGAGGGCAGTCTATGCTGCCTGTAGAGAAAGTATGCTTGTTTTTTTTTTTTTAATCTTCACCTGAGGATATGTTTTTATTAATTTTTAAGGAGAGTGGGAAGGGGAAGAGAGAAGAAGATATCCATGTCAGAGAGAAATATCGACTGGACTGGGGGGTTGAACCTGCAACCTAAGTATGTGTCCAGACCTGGAATTGAACCTGCAACCATTGGTGTGCTGGACAATGCTCCAATCAACTGAGCCACCCAGCCAGGATGAGAAATTTAGTTAAGACCATTGAGTGGGATTGGGAAATTATTTAATAAAAAAACTGATAGACAATTGATATGAATAAATAAATTATTGTTGAATATTGGGAAATGTTTAACTGTGATTTGACATCATGCTTTCATAGCAGGTAACTTCTTGTGGCTTTCCATTTTCCCCAACAAAAGTTTCAACTAGAAATGGAAGGAGAAAGTGGCAGTTAAAAAGTAGTTCACCCTGAGTGCTCCTCAGTGGTTAGAGCATCAACCAGTGCAGCAAAGGGTCACAGGTTCGATTCCCAGTCAAGAGCCTGTACCTGCATATGAGGCAACCAAACAATCTCAATCTCTCTCTCTCTCCCCCTCCCCCACTTCCTTCTATCCCTTTCAATTTTCTAAAAATCAATGGGAAAATATTATTGGATGAGGAATAACAATAATAGCAAAAAAGTTCATGTACTCGCTGTAAAAAAGCTTTATATAGAGTAATCATATAATAACCTAGTAAGCAGAAATAAATAATTGACAATCATAGGTTGCTTTGAAATATTATGCTGTTTTCCAACTATTCTCCATCTGATCTGAAGGTATATCCATCTAAGGATTCAGGGATATTTGATTAGATTTTAAACGTATGATTATATTTATTTAAGTCATAGGAGAAGAGAATATATTTTTTCAAGGAGGTAGGCGAGTCAAAAGGTATGAATAATTCTGAGTATCTCAGGGTCTGTCACTGAAAAGGTGTTTTTGGCCCATGCTCACAACCCTGAGATGTAAGACAAAAACAAAAAGAAAAAGAGTGAAACTTGAAAGATTTTACTATTAGTGGTACTTTCCCTGAGGATAGGAATATCTTAAGAACACAGGTCAAGTTCAACACTACTGGATTGTCAGTAGTAATATGACAAATATGAACAATAGTGCCTTTTGTGAGCAGAATTAAATGTGAGAGATAATGCAAAAAGAAATTCAAGAAAGGAAGAAATTGACAGTATCTATTTGAAATCAAAGAAATACCTCATTGAACATACTCTAGACATATTCTGAGAATAGTCATGAATCTTTGGACATAGTTGAAGATGCTAAGGTTCCTGAAAATCAAGAGAAAACTGAACTTTTATTTGACTATTCTGACCATAATTACCTCTAGGCTTAAGTTAGAAAATAAGTTAATTAAGCAATATTAGTTGTAATTAGAGGCAGAAAAAATTTATTAACCTGAGTAACTACAGAATATTTGGCATGGAGATCATAAATTCTTAAAACTGTTAATACTTAGATAATATATTATTTTATTTCTCCATTTTATATTGAGTACATTAATACACAAAGCTCACTGACTGGAAGGGAACCAAACCACTTGTTAATTTTTTTCATTTCTTAGTTAGACTGCTAATTACTACATGCAAAATATCAGTTGCACAATTACACTGAAGTATAATGTCAAGTCACTTAAATCAAAGAAATCATAAAAATAGTAATTTATATCTTCAGAAGGGTGAATGCTTCTGCAGTATGCAGCTGAGGAAAAAATTAAAGACCTATCTATAAAAAAATTTTTTTAAAAATCAAGTTGATTTGTAAGGGCCAGAACCAGAAGCATCTGGTTGCCAATTAAATCTAATGAAACAAGGAAAGGCTCCCAAAATCATTTTTAAAAATTACACCTATTCTAAAAGTATTTTTTGAATTATTGATTAATAATTGTTAATTAAAAAAGACTAAAACTATGGTTGTTAGCTAAAATTACATTTTACCTTCCTAGATCTTGGTGAGTGAGTAGAATAAGGTAAACAAGTAAGAAGCCAAAGGCTATAATATCACTCTCTAGCGAAACTTTGGGGTGAGAAATCATGTATTTCATATAAGACAAAATAAATAGAGGTTGGTTCAAGGGGCAATTGCATTAACATTTTAGAACTCTTCAGATGTCTTGAGTTATAAGAAATTGCCCAATTTAAACACATCGTAGCACAGTTCTATACTTATAGGAGAAACCAAGTAAATACTTACTAAGGAATGACTAGATCCCATACTAATTTGTCCAAAATGCTTTCCTTATGTGTGTAATTTATCATTAGATCAACAGATAACCAAAAAGATACACATCAAGAGAAAAAGAGACTCAGAGAGGCAGCCAAAGAAATGCCAGACAGTGAGAAAAGCAAAGGAAAACACAGACAGCCAGTCAGATAAACTGTTAATAAGAGAACCAAGATTTCCATATGGGCAGTGCAGTAATACTGTATGTAGATGTACACTAAGCATTTTAATGGCCAAATTTTACTAGAAACTGAAAACAGCAGATACCAGACAACAGTGTGTTCCTTATTATTTTTCTTTAGGCCAAACACACCTATAAAAGGGGGAGTGGAGAATGCTATCCATTGGAGCAAAACCAAAAGGGAAAATTTTTAATGAGTTTAATATATCCCAAGAAAATGATAGTTTCTAGAATAATTAGCATCTTAGAACATCTGTTATCTCATCAGAGAAAACAAACTCTAATTTTATCTCCTGATATTCTAAAACATTTGTAAACATCCAAATGATATCTTCGTGCTGTGAAGAAATATATAGTGCAAGGTAATTGCAGTTGCAAAGCTAAATGGAGCTGGGAGAGGCAAGTATTTTATTGGACATTGCTATTAGACATTAATTTGCTATTAATTAATGAAGACTTGGCAGCTGGGCTGGATACCTGTGAGTAAAAAATTGAACCATAAATCCCTATTGTGTATATATGTGATAAAATCTTAAAAACACAGTAAGACCACAGGAATATTTTCATTTTGTATGTCCTTTAACAACTTGTGTAACATACCGTGGGTTCTCTCATTATGTAAAATCCAGTGAGATGAAACTCTGAGGCCTTGCACCTCAGAGACACAAAAACATGACTCCTGTCCCAATAAAAGATGGTAGTTCTTCAGGTAACACATGTTCCCAGTCCCCCAGTTATGTGACACTTAGCTTAGGACAAAAAAAATTTCTCTACAGAAGGCAGTCTCCCAATATGTATTTTCTCATTCTTGTAAATAGTAATATAAGCCAAATTTTATCTGGGCACATGGCTATATAAGAGAGACTAGAGAACAGATGGTGAGAAAACAAAAATAGATAGATCATGAGCTGATAAAGTTCAGGAAAGGAAGGGGAGAAAATAATAAAAACACCAGACAAATTAAGACAAAATTAGACACTACATTGCAAAGCATGGGAGTACTGGAATATAAAAGAGAGTGCAATGGGTTTTATGAAAATGATATATATGAAAATCAGACAAAGGAATACACAAAATAGTAAAATATAAATTACAAAGAAATTTTCCAAAAATAGAGAAGGAATTAAATTTATGGATACAAATGACACACTATATACCAGGACCATTTCATAGTGAAATGTATCATAATTACATTATTATTTTGTAAAATCAAGAAAAATTCTCTAGGTTAATAGGCAGCATATCTGAATAATTTCTATGTGGCTAAATATCAGTCTGATCTTAGTTTTCTCTACTACAATACCCAACATTAAAAAAAATAGCAGAAAAAAATGATGACAAGTTCCACAAAAACAATCATCCAAAAATTAACACCCATATTTTTGAACAAGCAAAACCAAGGAATATTGCTATGAGCTCATCTTGACAGTGATCTGGGTAGTAAGTTTTCCAACAGGAAAAATATGGGAAAATTACAGCAAAGTGATTAAAATAAACATTGACTTTATCTAACTAAAATACATGGGAAGACAGGGTTATAGAACTTTTTATAAATGTTATACATCTCGACAATATAATAGTTGAGCAAAACAGGCAAGTGAAGAAAAAGAGATTGGATAATATTTTTAAATGTAAAGTTACTTTTCTCTTATAGCTAGTTAAAAAACTATATACTTTAAAATCAATTAATTGGATAAGTTTCAGTATATGTTCAGCAACATATAAGTACACAATAAGAAATATCACACGGTTAACTAAATTGGGTGAGGAGGACAAACATGATAAAATAATCATTGCCCCTTCTAGAGTAAATAACCATTAAACAAGATGAGGAAAAGGAGTTAAGAAACTAGAAATGTAAAACAAATTACCTTTCTTTTCAAAAAACACAAGTGAAAGATGAAATCAACACTAAAATTTTAGAATATGTACATAAATATCAGAATTAAAATAATTGCCTAGCAAAACTCATGGGAGATACCTGGTAAAGCCTTGAAGAATAATTCTATTTTAAATATTTATGTTATAACCACAAAATTAAAATAAACAACTACATATAAAAATTTTGAAAAAGCATAGCAACAAAATCCAGGAAAAGCAATTGAGGAATAAATAAAAATACAAATTGAAATAAATGAACTAGTAAAAAACTATTAGATAAAATTGGTAGGAATCATTATTGGAAATAACAATAAAATAAACCATTAGCTAAATGAAGGGGGGGAAGATTCATGAGAAATAACTTTATGAAAATACATTTTAAAATCTGGATAATGTGATTAATATTCTATATAATATAATTTGTCAATGTCATTAAAAAAATAGAAAATTTTAACCACTCCTTTATATAAAAAATATAAAGAAGCTGTCAGAATACTACCATGACAATAGTACCACATGGTTATACAAGTCATTCTAAAAATGATTCCAAAGTGGTTCACTAACTTTAGTGTATATAAGAATCATTTGGAAAGCTTGTTAAAACACAGATGGCTGACCCCAATCCCAGAGATTCTGACCTAATATGTCTAGGATGAGGCCATGAATTTGTATTTTGTCCAAGTTTCTATATCAGTGGTTCTCAACAGGTGGAGCTTCTGCCCAGCAAAGGCCACTTGTCTATGTTTGGCAATTATTATTTTTTTGTTGTTGTACTGAAGGTGTGGAAAGGTACTAATGGCTTTTGGTAGGAAGAGGCCAGAGATGCTGCTAAACACCATATCATGCACAGAACAGTCCTTACAACATAGAATTATTTGGCCCAAAATGATAACAGTGTTGAAATTCTAGGTGTTGCTAATTCTACTGGTCTCTACATGATATTGAATAGTACTGTTCTAGAGCAAGAGGCAACAAACATTTTCTCTAAAAAATCAGAGGCAAATATTTTAAGACTTGTGGGTGACATACAGGTTCTGTTGCACACTGCTTATTTTTACTATCTTTTAAAAACATAAAAACTATTCTTAGCTAACAGATTGTATCAAAACAGATCCTTTTATAAATAGTAGGAATACAAATTTGATTGTAGAATACAGATACAAATAATATAAATTCTTCCATAAAATGATAAAAATATATTTTACACTTAAACTTAGTTATCAAGATTAATGCAAATTGTAGCGGGTCATTAAAATAAGAGACAATGAAAGCCTCTTCATTATCACCACTTTTATTCACATTTCTAGTGATGGTAACCAATGTAATTATACAAAATAAATTCTTCTTCTAAAAGTTGTCAAGCAAAATATAGTAGAAACAGCTGAATGATCACCATATATATTTTTCTTACTTTTCTTGTGTACATATATAAGGTACATTTCCCAAAAGGTAAGGCCATATAGTTGAGTTTTACAAAGCAGAACATGAGCAGAAGTGAAGTGTACTAATTCCAAGTCTGTCTAATAAAAACATTTCAAGTCATCATTGGTTCTTTCTTCCCACATCTGCCTACTGGATACAGAAAATCCAGTGTAGCATTCTGAGGCTTGAGAATGGGAGTTGGCAAACTATGGCTCATGGGCCAGATTTGGCCCCCACCTGTTGTTAATTAGGTTTTATTGCACAGCCATGCTTTTTCATTTATGTATTGTCTGTGGCTGTTTTCAAGTTACAACAATTATTGAGAAGTTATGGTAGAGATTGCATGCTCAGCAAAGCCTAAAATATTAACTGGCCCTGTAGAGTAAAAATAATAATAATAATAAATAAAAATTAAAAACGCACGCTCTAAGATAATGGAAATAGAAAATAAAAGAAGCCTATATTCCTGAATTACTCCTTGAGTAGAGCTGTTTGACCTTATCATACTATATCTGTGCATGTAGTAAAATAAAACTTCATTTAGTTAAGTCACTGAGATTTACTGTTTATTTCAGAAGCCAACTAATGCTGACTACTTTGGGAAGGCAAACTTATGAGCAAATATGATTGCTTATCTATAATATTCAGAGAAATCAACTAAATGTTTGTGAAAAATGAGAAAAATATATATGAAAGCAAATGGATACAAAATTAATTAAAAGAATCAATAATATCCATACATATGTAATAATCCATTATATATATACACATATATATGTGTATATATATACACATATATATATATATATGTATGTATATATATATAGTCACCAGTAATGGTTTAAAAAAAAGAACCTTCTCCATAAAATTGCAACAAAAACAAGAAGTAGCTACATTAAATTTAACATGAATTTGGAAGATCTATTTGAATAAAACATTGCTTGGAGAAGAATTGGGACATATATCTTGATTAAAATATTTATTTTAAAAAGTCCATTTTTTTTCATGTCTCACTGTCTTTGATCCATTTTTTTTTTATCAAAATTAGTTGTCCAAAGTGATTTGGCCTTTATGGAATTTAAGTTTATGCCACAGGTTTCTTCTCTTCTGTGGTGGGTTTCCTTTCTGCAGGCTTCTCGGCTGCTGGTTTCTTGGTAGCTGTAGCCTTTTTCCCACCAAAGGCTGCTGCTTCGTAAGGCCAACAGCCTTCTTTCCTCCCATCCCTCTCACAGGCTTCTTGCCTGCAACCCCCTTCTCATCTGTTTTGGCTTCAAACGCTGCTGCTGCTGCTTTATCAGCCCGAGTAGTGGTTCTTAGCCTGGAGAAGAATGGGGTTCCGGTGCATGGGCCAGGGTTTATAGAGGCTTAGCTTCAATACAATTCTCAGATTTTCCAGTGGGTTCTTCTTCAGGACTCTGCAATGAACCTACTTGTGTGGTGTTCGGTGGGCTCTTTGGGTCTCTGGGCTTTTCACGATTCTGCTCAGGTCTGTATGGGGCATCTTGTGCATGGGAAGGTGGTAGTTACTCTTGAGGGAGGCAGCTTTACTTCAGGTGCCATACAAATCCTCTAACTTGCTGGAAGCACTTTCAGTCCAAACTAAGAAACATGCCCACATGCCACCAGGAGCAAATTTCAAATGTTCAACTTCCTTACATTAAGCAGAGTAATTCCAGGGATGTTTCTGAAGGCTTTAATGATACCATTGTCTTCCTTATAGATAATGCAAAGTCTCTTGCACTGGATAGGGATATGGTTTCTCATGTTGCCTTTGCTAGTTCTCATTCACCGAGGGGCAGAGACCTTTTTGATATCATTCCAGGCCTTAAGTTTCATAAGAAGCATAAGAGCCTCCTTGGTTTTTTTTGAAGCCTTCAAATTTATCTTCAATCACCAAAGGACGTTCAGAAACTTCCTCAACATGATGACCTTTAGACATGACTAGTGCTGGTAGGGCTGAGGCAGCTGGGCAGAGAAGATGTATATTTGCTTCTGTGTTGTGTTCACTCTGCGGTGCCAGGTTTTGGTTGGTGCAAGCATGTGGTGCCCATAACACATGTCCCAAACCACCCTGGCCATAACGATGAATCTCACCACCAGGAACTCTAGGAATTCGAGCCATAGCTCTGCCAGTACCCTAAGACTCAGCATTGGTTTGATGACCTGCCACTTCACTGACCAGATAGAGCTGTCTATTTATTTTGCACAAATTGGTGAGAACAAAGCTCATAATATCTGATCAATGGGAGTTTTGAACAAAGTAGGCTCTGTGTACATTGATGTCAATGGATGAGCACACGCCATGGTGTAGAGAGAAGGCCACACTCATTTCAACTTGGTAGCTCCCACAGGAAAAGACCAAAGATATCAATTTTTACTAAGTCATTGTAGAAATTTAACTTCTTGGGTTATCCCCCTCTATACAATTAGACAAGCTTATTATGTACTTTATACAGAAAAAGCAACATGCATAAATAATTAGCCTTACATCTTATACTAGATGGATCAATGAAGTTAAACTGGAAAAAGAAAACATAAAAGTACTAGAAGATACCGTGAAAACCATCTTTTAATAATTTCAGAATGTGGAAGACTTTCCTAGATATGATACAAAACTCAGAATCCACAATAAAAGAGAGAAAAAAATGAAAATTTAAACTCTAGAAACACCTCCCATATCTGTTTATCTCTTTCATATATACATGTAGAGATAGTACAAATACACATAGACACACTCATCATACACATGTATGTGTATGATAGCATAAACTCTCAAAGAAAAAAACAACAAATTAGAAAATATATTAGCAATAGATACCATAGACAAAGGCTCATTTCCTTAATGTAGCAAAAAGTTCCTAGAAATCAAATAAAAATAAATATTTTAAAAAGGGAATTAAATATGCAAAAATGTTTAATCTCATTTATAATAAAAATATAATAAATGGCTTAAATATTTTTCCATAAATCAAATTTTCAAAAATAAAAATTGGGACAACACACAATGTTGTAGAGGGTATGAATAAAAATACTCAAATACATGGCTAATGGTAGTGTAAAAAATTGATGAAATTCCTACAGGTGACTATTTGCAAAAATCTATCTTATTAAAAATTACTCTCCATTTTTAGGAATATATCTTAGTAATACATTTTACATGTGCAAAATTATGCAAAAGTATTATTTGTAATTGCAGAATATTGCAAATAATCAAATGCTCATCATGACAGGGCTAATTTATTAATTTAGGGTACATATATATAATAAAATGTTATATAGTAGCTATAGAAATGATGAAGGCCGTTGTATGGAGATAGATCAATAGATAGATAGATAAGTACCTAATAACACAAACTCAAAGACATATTTTTATGGGAAATAAAAACAAGGTAAAGAATAAAATCTTTAGTGTGTTGCATCTTTATAAAAAGAGGAAAAACACACATGTATGTCTGGGTATACACTGACTAGCTCCAGAAGGATATATAAGTAAGTACTAACAGGGATTATCTCTGAGAGGAAAACTAGTTGGCTCAGGTAATATTTCACTGCATGCTCTTTTGAACATTTAAAATTTTGTTTTAAAAAGTTAAATATATTTAGAAGTCCCTATATACAGAATAGACTTAACAAGTAGCTATATTACATTTAAAATTGATATATTTAACATAGATATGTAGATACATGAAACAATGTTTATGTTTTCCTATAACTCATTGGTATGTAAATATATGCACAGGTTTGCTTTTTATAATTTGAGATTTACAGAAAAAGTAAACTAGATTTTGCCCCGAAATCTGTAAAAGACATTATCTTGAAATAGATACTTTAATAATTATGTTTCCAATATAAATAATATAAATAATACTTTCAGTGACCACATAGTTTTATATGTTTACACTCTATGGTGTAGAAAGAAGGCCACACTCCTTTCCACTTGGTAGCTCCCACAGGAAAAGGCTTGTTGTCTAATAAAATGGGTCCTTTCAACTGACTGACTTTCATGAATTCCTTGTAAGGAGGATTCTCACATTAACTGTTAATTGGCAATCAATATGAGAAGCTGTATAATCACTAGTCTGCTCTCAACAAGTCTACATTCGCTTAAAGTTTCGTAATCACAACGTATTTTATTCTACATCATGGGTTTATACGTATATCCTCAGTGTTTTTTGTTATCAAAAATATCATCTAGAAATTTTAAAGATGGCTATGAGCTATGATACACGTCTTAAGTAACTGAGAATTGGGGAGAAGATTCTGGCACCCACAATATGCAGACCAGATGAGCAGCAAGCCTTGTACATTGGTGCTCTGGTGGCTTCATTTACTTCTGTTCAGGTGGCAGTATATTAAATTACTGAATATCAAGAAAATCAATACCAATTATTATCATTTCTTCCAGTAATCAGTGATAAATTTTTTACTTTTCTTTGTTTTAAGGAGAGTTTAATGTAAGATTTGTTTTAAAGATTAAAAAATAGAGCAAAGTAAAATAAAGGTAAGACGGTTGAGATGAATGAAAATGAGGAAAGGAAAACAAAATGAAATATGAAGGAAGTTAGTATATGTTGTACATTGCTTGCTCTAAAACCTGTGCACTAATCAAACAGTAAATGTCTGAGAAAACTGATAGTGTCTGTAAAGCAAATACAAATTGATAGTCATGTAAAGAAAAATTACACTCTCTTTTCTTTAATGAAACTGAAGAGAAGTTTCTTCTGCAGAGTGTTTTTGAGAATGGAATTGTAATGTGATAAACAAAATCCTGACAATAAATACAGTGACAATTTTGTTTTCACAAGTCCTTTTCTTATAGTGTTTCTAGATATAGATACGTGATCATTTCAAATTACATTTCAATAAAAACAATGCTGCAATGAGAAGAACCATCTATTAACAAGTATCTATGTTGCTCTCTATGGCCTAATTTAGTGATAGCATCTATGAGCATTTTTTAATAACAGGGTTATAAGGGATGATTAATCTCCTAATATCTGATGTTATCAAAAGGAGTTAATGTGACATTTAAGTGCTTTAAAGGCATGGAAAGTTTATCATGGGGCATTATATAATGGAGAGCAATTGACCAAATGTGTATAATATGCTCTGTGATTGGTGCCTAGGCTCAGAATCAGTGTACATGCATTCTGGCTCTGGATGGCCCAGGATAGATGGTCCTGAGGAAATTAGGGCTATTCTGAAAGGATATAGTACATCCTTCTATACTTGATCACAATAAAGCTGCCTAACACTGAGTCATGGTTTAGCGGTTATGGATATAGAAGGTTAGACTTTGGAACATTTTTTATCCTGAAAGGTCCTCCATAGCAGCTTGCAAATGGTTATTTGCCTTCTTATATAAGGTTGTTTGTCCCTTTTTTAGAGACAAAATGAAGTGTGTTATTTCATCTCAGGATTTCGCAAAATAAAATAATGAACTAGACACCAAAGTAGACTTTTACTTAATCTCTTCCTACTTTATCCATTTCTCCAAGACAGATTTTAGTCTTCAATTCATTTTCTCTACTTCCATGTTTCACAGATAGTTATAAGGTAGCTTGCATTGAATTTGCTCATTATTTGGTCTCTTTTTTTATAAGGAAATACAAAGAAATATCCCTTATTTTTCTCTAAAATTAGAGTTAAGTTTTTGTGATGATTCCACTTTAATAGTTCCTCAGAAAAGAAAATACTTAATTGAGAAATATGTTGTTGTCAAAATACACAATAAAACTTTAAAAAAAATTTCCAACAGTTCTTATTTCCAATGACTCTACCATTTTCTCAGAAATCATAACAATTTCAGTACTGATTCTGACATTTTGTATATTCAGTGGTTACCACAGAAGCTAATCCTAAAGTCCAGTACAGTTTAGGCACCTGAGTGCGAATCTACTTGTTCAAGGAAGATTAGAGGTATACAGGTATCTATGTGGCAGTTGAATCAATTATATCAGATTCATACTGTTCATGAGTTCTTCAGCACATGAAATCAATCTCAACAACCTCTGCTTATTATATTTTAAACTAGTAGCCTATCGGCTACTACCACTGGGAGCTGTGCTGCTTCCACAGGAGACAGGAGGGACCCATGTTTATTCCGCAAGAAGCGGGCCCACAGTCTCCTCTCCAGTCCTGTGCTTGGCCACAGGGGGAGCAGGCCAGGCCCCTGTCCCTGTATTGTGTCCGCTGCAGCTCCAGGGGGCTAGCCCAAGCTGGGCATGGCAACGAAGCAAGCATTTTGCCAGGCCAATCATGCTGCCTGCTCTTATCAGCTGCTCCCCCTGGGGGACTCTAGCGGGGCTGAGAGGACTGTGTGCAGCCATCTTGTGGCTATAGGCACTACCATCTTTGTGATGGAGTGGCAGTTAATTTGCATATTACCTTTTTATTAGATATGACCTCCCCCACCAGAAAAAATGTGCCAATATGCAACCAACATGGTATACATACTTTGCTAATCTAATCAGACACCACTGGTGAGTTGACTATAAACATGCACTGCTCCAATTCCATAGCATGCTTTGTGCTTTCTTGTTTATATCATATCACTAATCATTTTATTTCTATCAAAGAAGAAATTTGGGGACCTAAGATTTTTTGTTTGTTTGTTTTCTTCCTAAAGATTCCTTTGTGAACAGAGAAGGCAGAATTCTTTACTGAGGTATACTAGTTTCATCAATATAATAATATTATATGTTTTGCCACTGAGATTTTAATGAAGAGGTGCAGCCACATGGTTGAAAAACATTAAAAAAGAAAATTCAAATTCAGATTTCTTATTCTGACTCTATGCTTGGTCCATTTGTCTTTCCTGTCTTCATTTCCTTTGGTCTAAAATGGATAATTATGTTTATTTGTTTCTCACAAGAAAAGCAGTGAGGATAACCTGGCTCTAAAAGATACATATTACACATACTAATTAGTACTACTATTTATTAGTACTATTATTAGCAGTATTAATTTTCTATGACTATGTCTAATTTTTTACATTAAATTTTGGGGAAATAATTGAAGTTGTAAGGTTTTTAGAAGAAAGAGCATAATTCTGGAGACCTAAAGATGTGGATACATTTCCTGGATTTTCTACTTCCTAAGCAAATTAGTTACCTCTTCTAAGTCTTAGCTTTCTTGTTTAAAAAAATAGAGATAATGATACAAAGCTCATGATGGAAGCTGGAGAATTATGTATGCATGTGTAAAGCACCTATTGCAGTATCAGGCACACAGGAAGCAATCAGTTAAAATATTCTTTCCTCTTGTGGGCTATCACATTATTTGTCTTCTTTACTCCTCCCCTGTACATAATTTGCCATGAGACTTTGGGTACCCTTTCCTGCCTCTTGACCTTAGGCTTTAACCAATGGGATGATAGCAGACATGATGTAAACAGATGATGCTTATGTTACTGACTGATTTATTTGGGCCTTCGGTGATTACCAAGAAAAGGTCAAGTCCCAATGAGTCTATGGTCTAAGAAAGAAAAAAAAGGCATATGGAACAGAACTGGATTCAACCTGCAGTTTGCAATTCAGCCTAGCCAAATTCAGACTAGAGCAGCCAGTCTTTACATGTGAAAATCCAATGTGAATGCAAGAATGATTGATGATTGGTATAAGACACTGACTATTGTGATGGATTGTTATGCAATATTTTGGCAAAAGATCAGTATATAGAAATAGGTACCTAGAATTAAAGTACTGTTATGCCAAAACCCCAATATATGTGGCACTGGTTTTCAGATCACATATTGAATGATAATAAACTACTATAGGAGCCTAGGTAAAATATTTGTTTAAAAATGTTGCCTGTGATAACTTGGAGATAGAAAATATGCCTAACAAATTGTTAACTTAGGGAAGCAGATGTCTAACTTGAATATTAGAAGAATGAGCAAGCTTTTGGTAGAAGTAGTTACCTAAGTGTTCCAGGAAATAGACAAACTTGACAACGAACTGTAGGTTTGCAAACAGAGTAAGAGGACATTCAGTAAGCTCAGAAATGGTAGGTTTTGCTGGGCAGAAACATAATTTTTTCCTATTCTAGCCTCATCAATCAGTAAAATACCATCAAATTAAGGTTTAACCTGGGACAAAAATCAAATATCTATCATGATGCCCAAAACTTGGAGGCATTCAATAATTTAAGATCTCTTGGCCCTGGTTGGGTAGCTCAGTTGGTTAGAATGCCATTCCCAATATGCCAAGGTTGTGCGTTCGATCTCCAGTCAGAACACATACGATTCAACCAATGAATGCTTACATAAGTGAAGCAACAAATGGATGTTTTTCTGTATGTGTGTGTGTGTGTGTGTGTGTGTGTCTCTATCTCTCCTCTCCTTCCTCTCTCATGCTCTAAAAAATATTAAAATTTAATATCTCATAACAGAAGTGGTTTTATATAATGTAATACTATAAAGCACTGAAAATCAATGAACTAAATTTTAAATGTATTATCATTGATAAAATTTTAAAACATAATACTGAGTGATAAAGGCAAACTCTGAAAGGAGTTATAGATCATGATGAAATTTATTAAACTTTTAAAACATACACTTAGTTGTTTATGGGTACACACACATATATAAATATATAAAAAATCATGCCTGAATATTAAATACATCAACTTCAGGAGTAGTTAACTCGAATGTGAAAAGGAGAGGACAGAGCTTTCACTGTGTTTGTAACATTTTACTCCTTTATAAAAATGCAATCTGAAGAAAATATAGAGGAAGGTTAATTCTGTTAAATATGGGTGGTGAGGACATAGATTATTTTTAAGTTGGTTTACATGATTAAAACTAAAAATAATATTAAGTGGAATAAAAGTAAAGAGTGTGTCTTTTAGTATGTAACTACATACTAGTCATTCATAATTAAGATAATATTCAAATATTAAATTATGCACTTTGCCTCTTGGATCATCTTGCTGTGCATTGGCTTAAAGTAAAATTTTCACAATCTGAGACAAGGGTCTAGAAATTAGCATATTGTCCCTTGCACATTGTGTGTGAATATAATGAAAGAGAACTCAATTAGCCATATATTTGACTGACTAGCCACCAACACCAAAGAACTATAACCCTAATTATTTTACCAGTTATTTTTTAAGGGTCTCTTGCCAGTACATGCAATCAGGTACCACATACCTACTGGTAACTATAACAAAACCTGGAGGAAAGCACAGGTCCAGTAGAGGATTATAATTAAATATCTTAATGAAGAAAGAATGTGTCTGCCACATGAAGCCAAGAGAGAGTTAGAAAACAAGAAAGTTGTTGTGCTCACATTTTTCCTGCATAACCCATCTAGTTTCAACAAGTAGGCAGTGCATACTTTCATCAGACTTTTACCACTGACTCATGAATAATCTCAATTTTCAACCGTACTCTGCATTTCTGAGACTCATATGCCTAAACTGTTTTCCTTGGAAAAGAACATTGAGAGAGGAAGAAATCAGGCCATGGTGGGAGGGAGAGAGAGTAGGAATGGTACTACCAATAAACAGCTCATGTAATGAATTACTGACTTTTGTAGTACTGATGAATAAATTCAAATTTTTCCATAAACTAAACTTTTTTTTTTAAATCAGAAGAGCTAACTGCAATTTCTAAAGCCTTAAAAATGCAGACACTTTTTAAAGCCATCATTTTTCTCAGATAGGTAAGTGTCTTGGGATCCAGTGGAGATGCATGCTTACTATTACATAATGGCTCTCATTTACCCCACATTATAAAATATGTGTCCTGTGCATATTAGTTTATCCACATAATAACTTCAGGCAAGTTTTTTTAATTTGAAAATTTATTACCCAAGTCCCTATGCCAACAAGGTCACATTGGGCAGCAAAGACTTTGATAATACAAAATATTCCCTTACTCACAGACCTGAAAGGTTAATCCCGATTCAAATATTCTTCCCAGGTCCGAAAATAGCAGTAGCACATAGTTACAAATATGAAATGATTCATATTAGACAAAATATGCTCATTTATATAACCTTATTTCAAGAAAAAGTCCTAAAAAAAACTTGTTTATTATTATAAAACTAGAGGCCCGATGCATGAAATTTGTGCAAGGGACTCAGCTCTCACAGACTTGGCTTTGCCCACAAGGTTGTTTGGCTGTCCAGTTAATTAGCATATTATGCTTTTATTATTATAGATGAGGTTTTTCTTTTAAATTGATTGATCTTTTCTTATGTCAAATTTTCTTTAATAATGAGCATCCTCTGTTCTAGTATTATCATAATTTTTAGATGAATAACTGATGGCAAAGGCAGTCTTTCTCAATTTCTCTCATGTTTATAGAACACTACACCAAGAACCTTTACAAATCCAGACCTAAATGACTTCCAAGTTAATGCTTTCAAGCATTATGTAGTCTAATTTTTTCAGGAGAAAATAATAAGAGCCACCATATATAATGCACAGTAGTACAGGGTCCTAAAGAGAGTGAAACACACAGTAATTGTGAGTGGAAACCATGGGAGCTACTAACATAAACAAGACCTTTGAAACTGAGAACACCTGCTCACCATAGCAGCAAGAATTACTACAAGTATGCCACTTTTTCCTAAGGAGCTAGAAACCAATTTGAGAGATTGAGTTCCGATATTCTTAAATTCATCTTCATCCTTTGCATCTGATCTACTTCTGTTGAAGATATTGAGCCAAATCCATTAAAATGTATTATTCTGTCTGGTAACCTATAGGTGTTACCAAGGGCGTAGCATCCTATGTTACCCCTTCAATTCAACACACCAATGCAAACGCTCTGCTAGACATGAGCAATAATAAATTGATTCAGATTTGATCTATGCCCCCAGGGTGCTCACAGAGATAAGCAATGTTCACTAAATTTCCCCATGTCCCAATCATGATGTAGCCTAAAACTATGCACTATGAAGAGACTAAAAATTAGATATGCTATTGCAGATAAAGTACAGTTTGATGGTATTTAAGCTGAAAGTGCCATAATGCTAAGCCATGAAGGACCTCTTTTTAGTTCATAACCCAATCAAAAACTTCATTCTACTCTACAAAGGGAATGCATTGGTTTGTCTTCCGAACTATTGTAAAGATAACAACAGAGAAGGCACAAAAGCAAAAACCACTCAAGTTTGAAAGAAATGAAAGCATTCCAGGTTAGTTTTGTTTTTTTGTTTTTTAAGTAAGAGCATGCATTTCCAGGACATGTTAAAGGAGAACAAAATTGCCTTAGAAATTGACTAATATTGGACTGACAATGAATTTGGAGCATTTGCAGAAGCAGTGACAAAAACTTGGCCCCAAAATGAAGTAACAGTGCTATTCCAGAAGAGGGTGGGGCATGCAGAGAAGGATCAATTGGACTAAGACAAAGCAAAATGTTCTGATTAGCACAGAAATAATGTCACTGTTCCCACTGGCTAATGGTGTTTACCAATTTCTCAATGAAGAAAAAATTCAGTTTATAGCAGCACCTTATACATACTATTAATATTATTCAATCTACATTTAATGAAATAGATCATTGCATAGGGTTCTCATTTTAGAATGTGACTTATTCAACTCCTAATTAAATAACAGTCACATTATTCTAGTACTTACTGTATGCTAATCACTTTACTATATTCTTTATATATGATTTATTTATCACTGTAATTCTTTGCTGTAGGCAATATTATTTTTCTCATTTTACAGATGGGAAATTGGAACCACGGAAAGGTCAAGTAACAAGTTGAAGGTCACAGGTAATGGGTGGAGAAGCCTGTGTTCAAACAAGGCAATTTGACTCCAGAATTCATCCCTTCATACTGTGCTGCCCATCTTTCTAAAGAAAACCCACAAGTTTGATTACAATAATGAATTAATCTCAAAAATATTAATTGAACCAGATATTGTATTAAGCATGTGGCTACAGAGATGCATACTACTGGGTACATGTTTATATGTAAACAATAAATGCAAAAGCTCTCACTATATATGTGACATCAGTGCAGGGAATAAAGTAGAGTGATCAGCATATTATAAACTGTTTGGCTACTTGCACTGACTGTAGCACTTAACTCTGTTGCCTCTATTGACAAAAATAGGGGAACATTAAGTAATTAGCATTCTTTAAAAAGTTCCATATTAACATATTTATTTTCTTAAGTGCTACATATTACAACAGTTCTCTTCCTTCCCTCCTTTTTTGCTCCCTCTTCTTTCCTTTCTACTTAAAATTAAGTCATATTTCTTGAACAAACACTAGAACAGACCCTTTCTGCTTATCCTATATAATAAAAACCTAATATGCAAATTGACCAAATGGTGGAACAACTGGTCACTATGATCTGCACTGACCACCAGGAGGCAGATGCTCAATGCAGGAGCTGCTCCCAGCCCACAGGCCCCAGGCCTCATACCAGCCAAGGCAGGTGCCAGTGGGAGCCCCCTGATTGCCCCACTGGTAGCCCTGCAGTTCAGCCCTCATCACCAACCAGGCCTACGGACCATATCAATGCATAGTTTTCATGCACCAGGCCTCTAGGTCATTATAAATATGTAATACATCTGTTAAAGACAAAAAAAGAAAAGGTCTTAGATAGAAGACATCTTTAAATAACTCAGAAATTTTCATTTCATTCTTGGCTTTCTCTTACTCCTGACACATTTAATAGCTTCCTTTTTATAACTGAAGATCCACAGACAGGAAGAGGAGGCACACCTGCATAAACACCAAGCCTGGAGCTTAGAGCTTGGAGCTGGTCTGCAGCCAGCACCAGGCCTCCTGCTCTCATATTCCCTCTCACTTGATCCCCATCAACACCTGTGGGAAATCACATGGCCCAAGAACAAACCCTGAGAAACTTGGCAAGTAAGGCCAGGGCTCCAACACCTGGGCTGAATGAGGAAGTATTGAAATTAATATGCAACTGTTTTCAGAAACTTTCATTTTTCTTTCCTATAATTGAATATTCATATCAGGGTGGCTGAAGAGAGACAAATCCACAGAGAAATATCTAGGTGAGATTAAAATGAACTCAATTTACTAAAGATATTAGGAAAGGGGTACAGAGGTAATTGATGGTTGACCTTTTTTAGTGATAATTGATAATCTGATATCAGTGAACTTTTAGGTTGTGTGAATTTTTGTTTTGGGATAATTCTTACTTTTTGGGGGGAAGATATTTATGGTTAAAAATAAAAGAGACCTAAAGGGGCACTCACTGATGCCAAGGGCACAGCTGCCCAGAAGGAGTGTTATTATGTGTACTAGTATGTAATTTATTAGGTTCACTTAGCCAGAATGGAAATGGCCTGACCATTGTGGCTCTGAGGAAAGTTCTATTATTCTTATTCCATTTATTTACAATGTCTATTCCATCTCCAAAGAGAGAATTCTCTTAGATAAAGAGAGCTAAACTCAGGCCCTGTCTTAGAAAAGGCAAAAGAGAGCTTCACAGAACTACAGAGAAGATATCATTCTACATTTGCAAAACCCTATCACACAATTCTAATAACCCAGTGAAGGAAGTAAGGCATTTACTATTATCATCTCTCATTTCCTTCAAGACTTCCTCAATTGTCACCACATTGGTCTTTCTTTGGCAACTCTTTATAAAAGAGCAACCATCTTTCATCTTGCCTTCCAGCCACTCCTATTTCCTTGCTGGTTTAAGTTTTCATCATAGTGTTTCACTCCATCTGGCATATTATGTATTTATGTATTTACTAGTAGCCCTGCACACGAATCCATGCTCTAGTAGCTCACTGCCACCCTCCAGTAGCTCTCTGCCTGCTGCCCTGCTCCCTCCTGTGGCTCTCCTTCGCCTGCTTGTAGCTCACTGATCCACCCTCCTGCTGATGCGTAACCCTGGTCATTACTTGGTCGGTCATTACACTTCACACCGTAATGACTATTTGCATATTACATCTTTATTATATAGGATATATTATCAGTTTCACTCTACTAGAATGAGAAGAGTAACTTTGTTTTGTTTTCTGGTTTATCCTTGAGGCTTAGAATAGTTCCTGTCAAATTTAGTCAATATCTGTTGAATGAATAAATGAATGAATATAAGAAGACTTAGACTTGCTCAAGTTATAAAGCTAATTGGTAAAAAACTCTAGACTCAGACTTGTGTCTTAGAAATCTATATCTTATGGTCTTTCTATAGAAATCCTAATGCCCCTTTGAGGCCTGATGCCCCAAAGGGTGAAGATATTTCATGAGGTGTTTAACATGTAGTAAGTACTCACTAAACGTTCTTGTCTCTGAATAACTGAGAATGCTACCCACCATGTAAATGTTTTGATTTTTCACTTTTCTGAAAGTCTTTGAAAGAACTTCAAGAGAATAATGGTTTTATAAGGAAGTCCAAAGTGAATAAGAAAAGGAGGTCAGCTACTGCAAATACTCTAAAATTCTGAAGGAATGCATTGCAATCTCCATAAACACCCTGGTGACTACACATACCCAACCTGATTCTCCCTAGTAGTTTTTTCAGGGTGAAATGTACTTTTGTTGTTGTTGAACTTAATGCATGCTTTTTTGTAGAAATTCAGAAATGCACAGAAAAACACATGGGAGAAAATCTAAATCTCCTGCACGCAATTCTTCTGTTCAGGAAAATAACTATGACACCCCTCTGCATACATTTTTATTTCTATCATATACATGTATATAATGCATTAAGGTTTTCATGTACATACTGCTTCACACCTGCTTTTAAAAAACTTAATAATGATCATTACCATTTTTCATTTCATTGAGTATTCTTATAATATGAGTTTAAATGACTGCATATAGATTTTTTGTATAAATGCAATATATTTTATTTAACCATTTCATATTTGTAGATATTTTACTATTCCTAATTATTTACTCTTATAAATAAAACAATGAAAGTGTAATATAAATAAATGTTTGTAAAATTCTCTGATTATTTTCTTAGAGTGAAACCCTTATTTTGGAATTGCTGGCTAAAGAGTATAAACACTTTTGAGGTATACTGTGGACCTTATATCTATCTGGGAAGATTATATTACCTTAAACTCTCTTTAACAATATAGTTCCCTGAAGTTTTACCAATATTTTGTTATTAAAAATATATTTTCCAACTTGATAGGCAAAAAATAATCTCTCATCCTTTATAACATTTTTATGACAAAAAATGTGTTTGTTACAGAAAACATGAAAAATCTAGTCATGAAAAAGAATAAAATAAAAATTACCCATATTCTAATACACACAAATAAATACTGTTAATATTGGCATGAATACATTCAGCTTTGGTTCTTTGTGTGCATATATGAATAGCTATAGTCATATATCTAAATAAAATAACAATTGTTAAGTGGGATGGCCTCCATATCTTTTAAACTAATAATATCAAGAACATTTTAATGGCTGCTTAGTGTTCCAGCATACAAAAGAATTTAGCTTTCCAGGTCCCCTCTTACTATGAAGCTTAATTCCAATCATATCATTTGAAGCTTATTTAATATGATAAATGGATTTTTCATTGATTTAGTGACCATGCGTAATTCTTTAATGATTTGTCTCACCTATATATATATATAATTTTTTTTTTCAAAAGATATGTCCATTGTTTTCTTGTAAGCATTGCATAGCTGGAGATCCCTAAATCAGGCAGGATAAGCAACAGGTCACGGAGGCGCTTTTCACATGGACATGAGAGAACAGCATTGTTGTCACCCCCGTTCAAAGAATATCATGCAAGCCTAATGAGTCATCTAAGCCTGTTACTGGAAAACAGGAAGTTTCCATTTCCAATCCAATTTTGACATCATCTGCTTTAGTAGTCTAAGACATCTTGTTCTACAGACTTCATTCTGCCCAATAGATGGGATAGGTACTGAACTGCCTTACCAAAATTTGCAAAGATGTGCACCATCTTTTTAGCAGCCCTGAAAATACTAGGCAAGGAGAATGAGTCTCTGTTTGCTCAGTGTATTACCAGATATCAACTTAAAAATAATAATGTTTCTGAATGGAAGCTTCAACTTTGAAGACAAAAATGATATGGATACCTAACTGATTCAAAGAGACTAGCCCATCATCCCTAATAACCTAACTAACTTTCTGACTGAAAAACAAAAGAACAGTTCCTACACAGATACATTTGGAAGGTAATCAACCACCTCCAATATGTTCTTATAATTTCAGCCTTCAAATAAATGACATTATCAAAGACAATTTATTATCTGTGTTTTCTTAACCCCCAAATTAATAGAGGACAAAGGGCCATGTTAATTAAATAAAAGTTTAACTTTAGTTTCTTTTGAAAACAGAAAATTTTAGCTTGCTTACAATGATTAAAACAGTTTACTTTCTCACTGTGCCATGGGCTTGTGCATTTGGAAAAGCAGCACCTTGCCCATAAATGTGGCTGAAAGTAGGTTTTTATGAGATTGAAATAGAAAATTATCCCTAATATATTAGACATTTATTTAAACAAGACAGCCTGATACAAAAAGGTGACAATGATTCATCAGATACTTTTCTCAATTTCATGACAAAATGCTTACTGAAAGATTTCTCTCTAAAATCTAATATTTGTCACATACAATGGAAGTCCTTTTTATCAAGAAACATCAAGAGAAAGATAATCAGAACTTTCTATGGCAACCAAAGAGAGGCTACTTTGTGATCCCCCAAAGCAGCTGAATTAAAAATACCACTGAGGATTTAGTATAAGACATTAAATTATATAATTTTAAATTTATTTGTGCATTATTGTGCCATTTGTTTTCACTTATAATACCTTAATTTAAAATAATATTGTAAAATAATTTTAATATAGACTAATATGTGAACTACATGAGTTAAAAAATTGTATTGTGGTGAGCAGGGAGGATATGATAGTAACACTACTAGATTTTTGTATGATAATTAGTCTATTGAATGCCAGTAACATATTTGTATAACTTAATTCTGTTTGAAAGCAGCCAGACATTCTTACAAAATAGAATTATGACTGCTTCCTTTACTAGTAAAACTTGTAAAACAAAATAGTTGGTGGAAGAATGATTAATAATTCTGTAAGCTTTGAAGTTACTTTCTCTCTAATGCCACTCAAATGTTTCCTTAAACTTGTGTTTCTTTAGAAAAAGCAAGCCACATAAGCTATCTATCTGGTCATTTGCTTTAATGATCACATTTTGCCTCGGAAATAATGTGAGATATGACATATTTTCCCCTTCAAATGCTACTCCTTTTTCAAATTTAATGCAGAGTTTTATCTGGAAATAGTAAGGTAAACATCTCACTAGAAGCCTTATTACATAAAAGATTCTGGCTATCTTCCCTTATCCTTACTTAGAAAAGCCATGCTTCCCAACTCAATTTATAGATTTAATACAATCTCAATCAAAATCCCAGCAAGTCATTTTGTGGATATCTACAAATCAAGTTTATACAAGAGTACAAAGACACAGAAAAGCCAACACAACATGATACTAAAAGAGAACAATAAAGTCAGAAGATGGAGACTACCTGACTTCAAGACTGACTACAAAGCTATGGTAATCAAGACAGTATGATATCGACAAAAGAATTGATGAAGAAATCAATGCAACAAAAGGGAAAGTGCAGAAATAGACCTCCAAGAACACAGACAATTGATCTTTGACATGGGAGCAAAGACAACACAATAGAGAAAGGACAGTCTCTTCAAAAAAAAATGGTGCTGGGACAACTAAACATCCACATGCAAAAAAAAAAAAAAAAGTTACTAGACACAGCCATTACACCCTTCACAAAAATTAATTTCAAATGGATCACAGACCCTAATGTAAAACAAAAAATTATAAAATGTCTAGAGCACACTATAGGAGGGTATCGTCATACCTTTTTAGATACAATACCAAAGACACAATCCATGAAAGAAATACTTGATAAGCTGAACTTCATTGAAATTAAAAAACTTCTGCTCTGTGTAAGATAATGTAAAGAAAATGAGATAAAAAGCCACAAACAGGGAGAAAATACTTTCAATAGACACATGGATAAAGAAATTATCCAAAATATACAAAGGACTATTGATATTCTACCATAATCTGATTTTAAAATGGGCTAAAGATCTTAACACCTCACCAAAGACATACAGATAGAAAATGAGTCTATCAAATGATGCTCCATATCATTAGTTCTCAGAGAAATGCAACTTAAAGCAACAATGAGATATCACTACACACCTCTTAGTATAGCCAACACTGACAGCACCAAATGCTGGCTACACTGTAGAGCTCTCTGCTGCTGGGAATGCAAAAATGGTAGTCATTTTAGAAGACAGTTTTGCAGTTTATTACAAAACTAAACATATTATTTTCATATGGTCCAGGAATCATGCCAAAATTTCACTAAAAATGACAAAATTTAGTATTAACTGCCTTAGAACGAAGGTATTTTCAACATTGTTAATATGCATATCATGAAAATAATTCTTCAAGAGTTCTCAACTGAAGGCACTTGGCAATGTCTGGAGACATTTTTGTTTGTCACAACCTGGGGAGGGAGAGCTACTGGCATCTGGTGAGTAGAGGCCAAGAATGCTGCCAATCACCCTGACATGCACACACAGCAAAGAATTGTCCAGCCTCAAATGCCAATACTGAAGTTGAAAAACCCTGCTTTAATAAAGCGGGTTAAAGGGGGTGGGAGGTGATTCAAATAGAAGAAGTTGCTTCTTGTAACACTGGGCAAATAGTTATATAGTGAATGAGTTTTGACCTAGGAGGAATATCAAAGTTTTCAAGTGTATATTTAGTCACTCATTTACTTAACAAATATTTTTTGAGCACCTATTATGTGCCAAGAACTCCATTAGTCCCTAGGGATACAACCTTAAACAGGATACAATTTTGCTTTCACAAAATTTACATTTTAGTTAAGAAATAGAAAACAAAATAATAAATTAAAAAATATTGACTGTAATGAATGGCATAAAGTATAGAAACAAAAGGGGCTCTTACAGAATATTGAAAAGAATTAATTAAAATGAACACCATGTCATAATATCACTGCAGTGTTTGGGTGAAATACATGCATTCTTTTGTGCTATAAAAGACACCTTAACAGTGTATTCAAATCTTATTCACCACTTACCAATAATCTTGCTGAGGAAGAAAGACTGATTTGAGTATCCACCTCTTAAATCTTTTTATCACCAGAAAGCAAAACCAAAAAGACTTTTCAAGCCTCACATAATCTGAATACATTGCCCCAGGAATGTTAAAAAAAAATATTTTCATGGGAGTTGCTAACAGAGTTGAATAAATATAGTATATTATGTGCGCCTTGCATGAAAAGCATATTGATTGAAATCACATTACCAAGGAGAAACAATACAAGTTCTTCAAGTGAGTAGCTCAGCCCAGAAATGCCTGAACTGTGAATATACTTCACACATGGGGTTTTGCCTTCCCACGAAAGATAAGTGCTTTCTCTGAGGCACTTCAATGCCACGATTATTCTATGTCAAATTTGAATGTGCTGTGCCTTCTAGATTTTTCACTGTGATAGATACAGGCCCCATCTCCTCTCTCCTTACCCAGAGTTACACAGTGGCCTTTCTATTTCTTGCTTTTCTGAAACCTATCCTCTACATAGTAACCACAGTAAAATTTTTAACATATATTCGATCATATCACTTCCCGTCTTAAAAGTCTTCAATACATTTTCCTGTTACATAATATCCTTAATGTGCTTAACAAGGGCCTAGATGATCTGATCTCTGCCTATAGCTCCACAGGTTTCTGCCTCTGTCACTGAAGTGCTCTGCATCAATCACAGTTTCTCCTTTCTGTGACTATAACAAACACCCCAACCTCTTTTCCACTCCATGGCCTTTGCACCTGCTGTTTCCTTTTACCATCTGAACCTTAAATCTGTAACCCCATCTCCTAATTCTCTATTTCAGTACACTGGTTTCTTTTTCCTCATTACAACACTTAACACAATTTATAACTATATATTTATCAAATGAGATGCTAGCTCCATGAGCCAGAATCCTGCCACCTGATCCTCAATTTTAGTTTCAGCATCTAACAGGTTGTTGGGTATACCAAAAGGGTGAAATGTATTATTAACTTAATGAATTCATTTTTTTAAAAATGGTGTTCCCTTTGCAGAGCACAGTTTGCAAAACATCTACCATTACATACTTACAGAATGTATTAAGGGCATCCTATACAATAGTGGTCAGCACACAGCGGCTAGCGAGCCACATGCAGCTCACGAGTCACGTGAGCTGTGGTTTGTAGTTCTGTTGACTGAGTTTGCTGACTACTGCTATATAATAAAAGCCTAATATGCTAAGTGTCTGGCCATCTGGTGACTGGTGGACTGTTCAACCAATCAAAGCATAATATGCTCATGATGAGACCGTCAAACCTCAGAGGGAAGGCAAGGGAGAGTTCGGGGAAGGGGAAGAGATCAACAAAGGACTTGTATGCATGCATATAAGCCTAACCAATGGACACAGATACTAAGAGGGTGAGGGCATGAGCTGAGGGGTGGGAGAGGAAATAAAGGGATAAGGACACAGATGTAATGCCTTAATCAACAGAGAAAAATAATCTTTATAAAAAAAATTAAATTCCTGATGTGGGTTGCATTTGTGACCTGCATTATATATTTATTGAATAGCCTGAGATAGTTTTTTTGTCTTCAAACTTGAATATCCAAGTTTCTATAAATCTATGCTTATATAATCAAATGGGATTATTATTATAGGTTACCATTAAATACTATATTATTGCAATACTAAATTCAACCTGTTGATTGATCCTATTCATATTTTTTTCAAATAATCATTTCAAGCACCAAAAATCAAAAGTAGTTTCCATACTTTATTATCTTGATGAGCTACTGAGGAACATGAAATTACAGTTTGGCCAGGAAGTAAACACACACACATACCCAAACACACACACATACACCACGCACACGCGCGCGCGCACACACACACAGACACACATACATACAGCATGCCACTAAACACTTTGGGACAAGATATTTATCCTTCTTAGCCTCAGTTTCCTTACATAGAAAATAATGGAGGAGTTTAGAAGGAATTAAAATCAGCCACCATAAGTCTGATATTTCTACGTATGAAATGAATAGTTAGAATGGGATATGTACTAGTAACTGTAGAGTGTGATAATGCCTCCATAATTGGACCTAATGACTTCAGACTCTTTTGGTAGCTTAAGACCTTATAGTCATTCATTCATTGGACAGTATATAGCTAAAACTTTACCTCATTTATAAAATAAAACAAATGAACTTTCAAAAATAGAAAGATGAAATAAAATTCATCTTTGGAAAAGTCATGACATTTCTCCTTTTTTGCATTATAATGTGGCTGCATAATAAGGATTTTTGTAATATTATAAATTTTAACATATTCATCCCTTAGGATAGCTTGAAATCATTCTCCAAGTTAAAATGAAGAATGAAAGGTATATTTGATAATTTCTTAAATGTCACGATACCATCATATGCCATAATTATGAATTCACAAGCTCTTAGATATCTTTAATGATCTTTTAATTAGGAAATTGCTTTATTTCATGTTACATCTAAAATGTGGTAGGTTTAATTTGTAGAATATTCTGAAAGTTGTGAGCACTGTCATCTTGTGAGGGTGTAATAGTCAATTTGCATATTACCTCTTTATTATATAGGATTGAAAAACCATTCCAGATGGAAACTACCAAGGTATTTATAACAGCTATAATAATCCACTTCTTTACATATATAATATTCTCATTAAGAAAACATTTATTTAATACCTCCTATACATCAGTGTATATATAGAAAAAATATTTACTCCCAGATGGAGCATAAAGTTTATATTTTCAAAGAGATTCAATGTAGCCCTAGCCAGTTTGGCTCATTGGATAGAGTGTTGGCCTGCTAGAAACTGTGTTGAACTGTTTTACATATAAATTTTATTCCATTTGTACTTCAGAATAACATTCTAGATTTCAGCCCTTTGGGTTTGCCATTTTCTATTGTAGAAAACCTGGTCTTAAAATTGAAGTACAAGTAAGATTATGGGGATGAAAATGCATGTAGGATTTTAACTGTCTCCCTTAGAGCCACAGGCATCCCAAGCTAAACCAGAAAAGAATTCTTTGAAGCTGTGAAAAGTCTCGATCTTTCTTCTCTTCTCTTACCTCATCCAGCACTCATCTAACGATCAGTGTGACACAATATTGTTTCAGGAAGGCAAAGCAGAAACTGGGAAATGCCCACTCATCAGTTGTTTCTAAATAGCTATAGTTTAGGGCTGAGGACCTTGAATCCTAATCTTTTTGGCTTCCCACTCTCTACTTAATGCTTGACCTTCAATGCTGTCACAATTCTGGCTCCATTCCCAAAAGCACAAAAGACTGCAAGGCATATAGGCCTTAGCATCCTTGAATAAAACTGAACTCATAAACATGCTTCACAGTTTTCTTCAAAGAAAATTAAAGCACATTTCTGGAATTATGTGGTTTATACTTGTAATATTCCATTCTGTTTATACCAAAAAGCTTTATAAGGGCACCAATGGTGATACTCCAAAGGTAGAAAAACTAAGTTTTCATGTGTAAAATGATATTAAATTTTCACATACATAGATGTTTATTACTGCAGTGGTAAATACTATAAAACCAACAAAAATCCTGAATCCAGGTTATGTTAGTTTACTTGGAGGGATTTACCCAGGTATTGTTAATGAAAACAGCAGGATGGAGAAAAGTAGGAATGACATGATACATTATTTGATAAGGAACATACATCCCTATATTTGTGGATACTAGGAGTTCTGGTAGGTATGATTATTCATACATGTGTGTGAATATAGAAAAATATGAAAAAATAGGACTAGCTTATTAACATAGGACATTGTTCACTGAGGAGAAGATGAAAAGAAAAAAGGAGAGAGGAGTATCAAAAAAATATCGTAATTCAAAAGTCACAAACATACTTCCTAGCATTGGAAAGTAAACATGGACGACTTTGCTAAGAAGAGATGGGAGTGTGGTGATGGCTGGATGAGGAAGATTCCATTTACATACATATCAGGAACCCAGCATGTGATTCGAAATCACGTGGCACTGCCCACCCTGGAGTCGCCAGTTCGGCCCTGGCTCACTCTCTGGCCCTTGAAGCAGCTGCGGCCATTGCTGATCAGGCCCTCCCCCAGTGCAGGCACATGGAGGTTCCTGCTGCTCCACTCCCCCGACACTGAGTGCTCAACCTCCTCCTCAATCCATTATGGCATCCCGTTTAATTATCATACTTCTCTTTTATACATGATAGATGATAGATAGATAGATGATAGATAGATAGATAGATAGATAGATAGATAGATAGATAGATAGATGTAAAATTACTAGTATGTAAACAGGCATATTTACAAAATTTTTAAAAATGTGATGAAAAATAGTGTCTTTGGTCTTTCTGTAAAATATCTCAGCAATGTCTTCATTGAATGATGAGTGATTTCATACTAGTGTGGCTGTTTAGACACATTAATCCATCCTCCTTTGTTGTATTTCTCTGCCAAACCCAGTTATTCAACAGAAACTTTCCATTATGCTCCCCAAAGTCTTTTTACATAAACCACAGAGAAAAAGAAGATACTGATTTTCTAATTCAGCAGTTATTTGCATTTCTGAGCAAATGCTAACACTGAACTTTAGTAAAATATAAAACAAGTAGAGGTCCGGTGCACAAAATTCATGCATAGGTGGGGGTTCCCTCAGCCCAGTCTTCACCTTCCCTGCAGGAATTGGGCCTAAACCAGCAGTCAGACATCCCTCTCCCAATCTGGGACCGCTGGCTCCTAACCACTCACCTGCCTGCCTGATTATCCCTAACTGCTTCTGCCTCTGGCTTTGTCTAGAAGAACATCCAGAAAGGCATCCAGAAAGTCATTCAGCTGTTCAGTCTAACTAGCATATTATACTTTTATTATTATAAATGAATCTTGCCCTAGGAAATTTTGGCATGGCTCTTCAAGGAAACATTGCCACTTTGTCCCATGCCTACCAGATAACTATAGCTACTACCTTATTTGCATATATTTAAGTGCTTTATGTTATCACTTTTTAGGTGTAATATGAACTGGGTACAAAATAAACAACCTACCCACTGTAGCCAAGAAATACTCATTTCTAGTGGGATCTTCTTATATTGGGTGTCTGAATGGAAAGCAGCTTCCCATTGCCTGATATACTCTATCAACCTGAGAAAGAGATTATTTTTTTGCTGTGTTTGGGTTAGTAGTTCAATATACACCAGTTGTTTGGAGGAATGTTTCCAAGTTCTGCAAGGTTTATTCAATACATGAGGTACATTATTTGTTCAAAACATACTTTAGAGAGAATGGGCCACTATTACTTTCTGATGACTCTTAATGTTTTCATTCTTGTACTCAGAACAGATGGATCTTGTGTTAGCAAGTACTCTGAAATAAAAAAATAAGATTCCTTTCCTTATATATCGATTAAAAGGTCAAGTTGATATCTACTAAATCTAAGTCCAAGCTGGCAGATAAATATCATCTTTCATTCAAACTCTAAACAATTTTATTTTAAAATCCTCACCTGAGGATATGCTTTCATTAATATTTTTTTAGAGAAAGGAAGGGAGGGAAGGAGGGAGAAACGGGGTGGGGGAGGAAGGAGAGAGGAACATTAATGTGAGAAACATTGACTAGTTTCCTCCCGTTCATGCCCTGACTGACTCCACAAATCAAACTCACAATACACCTAGCCAAGGCACTCTGACTGTGGCTGTTCTGGAATGTTAGATTAAAAAAGATTTCAAAGATATTTATCAGGCTAACGGAAGGAGTGCTTAGATGGAGTAGGTAAGTCTGCCATAGGAAAAAAAGGACAGATGTGACTACATTTGCAAAACGTAGCCTAAGATCACAGATTAGGCTGTATGTCTGGTGAAAGGTCTTCAAACATATTTTTGTTTCTGCCCTGATACATCTAATGGACATTAAAGCCAATAAAAACATAAGTTTGTTGTGTTGTTGTAGGTGGTGATGCTAGTTGGATGTGGTATGGTAATACTACTAACTAATATTTACTTAATATTTTCTACATTCTAGATATTTCATACCAAGTAGTTCACTTAATGCTCAAAACAATCCTTTTACATAGTGTCCATAGCTGCAAGTCCTTCCCTCTTTCTTCCAGTGAAGAAATGTCAGAGTACAAGTGAGTATTGCAGAGATAATCTTGAGTGTACTGAAATTTATAAAAAGTAAATTTGCCTGAGGTTTAACTATTTTAACTAATGACATGGCATGCCTCATAACTAATTATAACAGGCTAGCATGTGATCCCCAAAGTTTTGCACTCCAGTATTATTCTTTGCCATTCTGGTTTTCCAGATTTGCTTGCTAATTCCAAAATGAACACCATGGAGATGTGTGTGTTTTGATAAACATGAAAGATAATAATTGGTAGAAATATGATTATCAATCCCCCAACCGTGCTAGCAAATCAGTTAAAAATCCAGATCCTACAGCTGAGTGGGGCTGCATGGAGTTTTATAAAATTACCTCTGTCAATTCTTTTAATTTTGCAGATGTAAAAACTAAGACCAATGGTTTTCATTTATATTTGATTACTCTTTATAACTTTTCCCCCCCATACACATTTCTAAGAATTGTGGCAAACTGGTTGAAAACAGTGAAGGTATTTATATTATATTTAAATAAACTTATATTAAGGTCTATTTAAAAATGCATTAATAAATTTTGATAAAAGTTGTAGGGGGCTTCTAACAGTAAAATTAGGTCTACAATAAAGAAGGTCTTGAAAGATAAGCATGGTAGATAATTGGCAGATACTCCATGAATATTCATATCAATTTTAAAAAGAAGGAAAGAAGGAAGGGAGATCTGGAAGAAGGTAGAGAAGAAAAAGTTTAACTATTCAAAACAAAATAAAATCTCATTTTCATTAGATAGTCATTTTCCAAACATTAGCATCTTTGAACTAACAATTCACTGTCTTGTAGTCATACATTAAGCACTGCCTTAAGAGGGAAGTCTCCTTCTCTTCTTAAAAAGGGAATAATCCAAATTAACATGCAAAATTTACATTACAGTAATTGGCACAAAATGGGATGTAATATGAAAATCTGTAGCAATGTCTTTGAAAAATAACCAGACCTAACTTCCAAGTTTATAGCTGGAAGGAAACATTTGTCAAATAAAAGTCCACATTTTATTATTTTCCAACTCCTGAGTCTATTTTGAAAGCATTCTTTAGCATATAGAATTAATATGTGCTGCATATGTGTAGCAAAGTTTTTTTTTGCTAATTGCTGTCTCAAAACTGAAACCTCAAATAAAAGGTCCAAAAAACCCACAAAATACAAAATGTCATCCCCAAATTCACAGTGTCCTGTACTGTTGCTGTGAAGGCTAAAATGCCTCTGTGGCAAATTAACCAAAAAAAACTTGAGTTGGCTTCCTTTGAATCACATCCAGCCTCTATTCTAACCAAGCCAATATGTCTCTAGCTATAGCTAAAGACAAATTATTAAGCTCAAAAGAGAGGATCAAAGGCAAGGATAACTTGATATTGTGAACCAAAGGAAATGAAAGCTTTATACATCTTTGGCTAATGGATTAGCCAGAGGTGCAGATGCTGTTAACAGGAACCAGATTCATTACTTAGTTAGTTTTCAGACATACCCCCAAACTGGTGATTATCATGATTATATGATAAAAAGAACTTGTTCAAATATTAAATTAAAAAAATAAAAAGTCCTTCCCTCAGTCAAGTTTACCAGTGCTACAATGATATCCTCTGACTTTTTCTTTTTTTTTCATCAATAAGGTAATAGAATTCATAAAAGGTATATTTCAACAGTTTTCAAAATTCAAACTAGAAGAAATATTTGATGTTTTTCAATGCAAACTATTTCTTGTTTAAGAAGAGAAAATGAGGCTCTACAGTCATTAATTGTTCAGGTTTTAAATAATAGAGTTAAGACTAAAATCCAGGTCCTCTGATCCCTGCAAGCCACCAATTTTATTTGTTATAAAAAATAATTCATATCCATGCAAATGCCCACAGAAGCTTTGCTCTGAAAAGCTAAAAGGAGGTGTGAGTTGACAGAATCTCTGTCCATCATATGCCAATGCCTCTGAGGCCCAATGCAATTTCTTTTACAAAGTCATTTCCCCTGCAAGCTTCACCTTGCAGGTGATTTATGTCTTTGAATATCACTTGGTGACCTTTAGAGAGGAGACAGCTTCTTATGCTTTTCCACTTTAAATCAGTTAACATTAAATTAGAAATTTTATGTGTCAAAGGAAAAGTTAAGTATTCAAGGTACAAAAACTTCCATAATCATGGCCTTAATAGTCCTTCCTAAGAATGTTACAAACCTCTCATTGGCAATAACAATAAGGCTAAAGTTTTGTTTGTTTTTAATATATTTTTATTGATTTCAGAAAGAGGAAGGGAGAGGGAGAGAGAGATAGAAACATCAATGATGAAAGAGAATCATTGATTGGCTGCCTCCTGCATGCCCCTGACTGGGGATCAAGCCCACAACCCAGGCATGTGCCCTCACCAGGAATCAAACCCTGACCACCATGTTCATAGTTTAATGCTCAACCATTGAGCAACACGAGATGAGCATAAGGCTCAAGTTTTAAAACTTTGGAAATGTGTAGTGAGCTAGCACGGCCATGGTATACTCAACCCCAGGGTGCCTTATGTGCCATGCCAGCTCAGCCAGGTTCAGTGACCCTGAGAGGTGGGGGATGAAAGGCTTAGAAAAGATAGATAAGAGAATGAAAGCTGGGTGGCGGTGGGATGCTGCTTCCTGAGAGAGAGTGCTGATGCCCACAAGCCAATTCTTTAGAGCAGATGCCATGAGGCAAAGTAAGGGCGTGGTCAAGATGTTTACAACATTCTTGCTAGTTTCACTCCTACTCAAGTACATGCACCTGATCAAACTTTGTTTACTTGCAGCCCATATCACTTAGGCACGTGGGGCCACCATGTTTGGATCACAGATTCAAGTTTAAAACTATAGCTCTTTGGCTATAATTGTGCTGACCAGGCTGGGACTTGCACATGGTCATGAGAGAACTGTGCCCTCTCATCAGTCCAAAACTTGGACCTGTCCAAACACTGTAGCCGTGCCCCAAAGAAATGAAATGAAGATTTTGTTTATTTGAACTCCCATTATTAATCTCAGTTGTAAAAGTGGAGAGTCATCACTCTGAGAAATGTGTACTCCTGCATAATTATTTTTATAACTGTACACTTTGAAGAATCAAATGGTCATGTCAAATATGAGTTTATGATGCCTTCAGTCATTAGATGTGAATTAAGTACACACTGTGTGCCAGTGTGCTACATGAGAAGGTATTTGGACTCAAGGAGTCACTATAAGACAGGATGTGCTATCAATCAGATGTTCACTGGATTCTACAGAAATTCACAGGAGGAAGCCACTAATTTCCACTCCTATCCCCCAAGCTGATCAGAGAATATAGAAGTGAATTGTGGAAGAGCAGAGTAATGTGATACATACTTTTATTTTCTCTTAAGCAAATAAACAAATAGTAGCTGTTACATTAGACAGCACAAGGAATTTAGAAAGCGGGAAATCAGCAATCTAGGATTCAAAAGCAACAGGGGGCTTTCATGGAGAGTACAATCATGTGCACACATAGCATTAAGTGACTGACTGATGGAGAAAAGCAAATTGCCTGTTGGTTGGGCTGAAACCATTTCCAAAATAAAGGTAATGAGAACCAGAAACCCCTTGCTAACAACGCTATTAGCACTCTGGCCTGTTTTCTCTCTTCTCTTTGAATGACTAGGTCTTTGTCATTGTTCAGCACCCAGTACCACCACCACAACTATCACATGTCAGTGTTGTCTCTCTAGATATCTATTCATTTCCTTCACACAGCATTTCACTGTCTCCCTCATCAAAGCTGAGCTTCACAAGGCTTGTTTTATAGCAAGCACTATACCTGCCATATGTCATCATGCATATATCTATTCATGAATTAATACAGAAGGAAGGCAGGGAAGGGAAAAGAGGCCAAGAGTCCTATTCTATCAAGTCTGAGGGGTCAGTCCAACTATATTTATTTCACACATTCACATGTTGCTTCCTTAGATCACTATTTGTCAAATAGAGGTACTTCCAAAGGAAAACAATTTTAAATACAGGGTGGGGCAAAAGTAGATTTGCAGTTGTAAGTATGTAAAACAGATTTTATTATTTCTTGCTAGAAATGCCCAAATCTATTTTCCAACACAGTATCATCAGGTGTTTAAGCTTCATGGCCTTTTGGTCTTCTAAATCCATAACCCTAAAATGGACATGCAGTTTAAAAGAGCACCTTTCCCCTGGATCCTTTCAGGCTCCTTTCAGACACCAAAGAGTCATTTCAGATTTGTCTCCAGAGAATCCACAAAAATGAGTGAGAGTTGGGTTTGATAGACCAGTGCATGCCCTCCTCAGTTCCCTGTCACATGGCCAAGAAGACCATCCCCAGTACACATCCTTATTTGCCATTTCTATTTTAGGTATCATAGTAATTTAGCAGACATTCATCAGCCACTGCTCTGCATCACTTGTGTCTTGTGTCAGAAATGGAATGTATCACATCTGCTTTGTCCATGAATCCTCTTCACTGTATAATTTTATAAAGACAGCCAGAGATAAAGCCCAGGTTTATATTAGATGGCGCTGATGGATTAGAGTAGTGTAATGTGAAACAAATACAACCGGGGACCACCTGCAAATGCCTACAGAGCTAACAGAGGTTCCTTTCATGAATGGTTGCAAAAACTGAGTATTAGGTGTATGTAGATGTATTTTAGCAGGATCTGCAGCCAATCACAGATACATACTCTTTGAACATACCACCAAATCAGCCAATTATCACCCAGAGAAGGCCAACACTCCTCTCCTAGAACTTCTCCCTAAAAAGTATGAGTTATTAACATAATCCCTAGAACTCCATGGATGCCACTAAATTGTCATCTTTATTTAAAAAGTATAGGGTTCTGCTTGGCCAGTGTTGCTCAGTGGTTGAGTGTCAACCCATGAACCAAGAGGTCACTGGTTCGATTCCTGGTCAGGACACATGCTCAGGTTGCAGGCTAGATTACCAGTAGTGGGCATGTGGGAGGCAGTTGATCAATGTTTCTTTCTCACTGAAGTTTCTATTCTTTTCCCTTCCTCTCTTTCTCAAATCAATAAAAACACATTAAAAAAAAGTATAGGGTTCTTCTCTATGAAAACTATATTCCTATTTATTAAAGTAAGTGTCCATGTCTTCTTTTTTTGTTCTATTTGATAATTATAAAAACTCAAAAACCTCTTGACTGTTGTTTGTCCACCTCCTCAGAACATTTTGCCCACCATCCTGGCCATATATTATTTCCATCACTGTTCTTCCTAGTTTTGTCAATTGTTAGCCTTGGTGCATATATTTTTTAACCTTTCCAAAATGTAGTCTCTGCATCTATAAATAAAACAAACAAACACAAACTACACATAGTACTGCTATGAGAATTAGAATTAATAAGAGAATAATGTCAGTAGAGTACTCAGCACAGAGCATAACATAACAGTTTGTAATAAATATCTATTCCCTTTCATCTTTAATTTTTATTAGTTGAAACTACTGTTAATTGCCACTCTAATAAAAAAATTAAAGAATGGCTTTGAGTTAATCTCAAAAATAAGAAAGCTTATTCTCTTATAACCCCTCAAGATTTCAGAAGACTGCTAATATATTTTACAAGAGAAAATCTGAAAATCTCAGTCATCCAAACAGAAACTTAGAAAAGTAACAACTGTGTGAAATCCACATAATAAAAGTCCTCAGGGATAGACAGCATTGCACAACTCCTGTTTCACAATCTAGAATCTAAGAGGGGAAAAGGTCAGAAACAAAAATGCAATTTCTATTAAAGTTGCTGCTCAGGAACACGTAAATTTAAAATGACAAAAAATATTACCTCTGAAAATTATTATTCCTATGATCAAAACAAATTATGTGGTTCAAATATATCTATTTAAAAAATGACACAATTTTCAACCCAGGGTATTACTTAACATACGTAAGTATTTTGAAAGTTTATTTATCCCCCATATTATAATGTGTTATAAGAATTGGAAAATTAATGCCCTATATTTAAATTGACCCAGTTGTAAAGGTTTTGGATAGTGATACAAAGAATGTCCTCGGTCTTTGCTTTGAAAAATGAATTCATTGAGCCCTAACTGGTTTGGTTCACTGGATAGAGCATCGGCCTGCGGACTCAAGGGTCCCAGGTTTGATCTGGTATAGGGCATGTATCTTGGTTGTGGGCACATACCCAATAGGAAGTGGGCAGGAGGCAGCTGATCAATGTTTCTCTCTCATTGATGTTTCTAACTCTCTATCCTTCTTCCTTCCTCTCTGTAAGAAAACCAATAAAATATATTAAAGAAAAAGAAAAATGAATTCATTGATAGAATTTTAAGCAGTAAACAACAGTCTGATGGATGACTTAAGTATGTTTTTAAAAAAAAAACCAAACATGTTTCCTATATTTTGTATCTCATAATTTTGGAAGGAAAGGACTTTGGAGTGAGCAAACTTAGTTGTATCTTTAGATTCTCAATTATTTTTTAAAAGTCAGAAAGAGAAACATTTCCAATAAACACTGCCTTTGTAGTATAATTGCTTGTGAAACTATGAGACTTTAAAGAGGATGTTTTGAAAACTGGGTATTTTAGATAAGCAATTATGTCACCGCCAGTGGTAATGACTAAAACTGCCTTCACCAAAGATTTTTGCCTAAATATTCAAAATGCAGACTAACATAAACCACTGAGAACATTTATGAAATCTTTGTGTAGTTTGAAAATGGAGTTGCTGCTCATTTTCCCTCAGGATACTCTAAAAATAAGTTGCCCATTTCTAAAATAATCTAGGGATATTACAATGCACATTTTACAGGCAAATGCAATGTGTTAGGAAATAAAAGTAGTAGCTCCTGGAAGAATCATGAGACTTTACACTTTAGAAGGCAGGAGTGTCTGTGTGGCTAAGCAAAACTTCTAGAATCTTGGGATCGAGAAGCAATGTAAAATCACTGATGTCATCTCTTTATTTGGTAGAGGAAGCACAGGAGAAGTTACTAATGCAAGATGAATGTACCTCATTAATGGAAGAATAAAGTCATAACCCAGGAGAACCTTTGGCTCTTGTACTACCATATCTATTATGAAAAACAAAAATTAACAAAATGTGGAAATGTCCTTTAAAATATAGAGCAAAATGTATACATTTAAAAAAAAACACTAAAAAAAGATTCAAAATTCATAAAGGAATCTGCACCCAAAGCTAATTAAAAATGTATTAGCATCTTAACTGAGGATGTTTCCTGTCTTCCTTGGAGGAGATTATAAATGAATGTTAAGTAACACAATTAATTTAGGATTACTGTTGGTTTATTTAAATAACCTGTGCATACTGCAAGCTAGGCCAGGACTATAGTATATTTAACCCTCAACTAGGGCACTGAACTTATAGCTACAGATTCAGTTCTTTATTCAATTATCCATATTACAGTTTCTTAAGATTGACCATGAGTAAATCAAGTAAAAGTTGTGCATCTATTTATCTAAACATTTTTTTTTATTTTAGTGAAGGATGATGTATTATTTAAGCATTTGTGATCCCATACCTAGAAAAATATTTTTACATAAAAATCCAGGTTCAAAAAGATGAACTGAGGGTTCTGTTAATAAATGAAACTGATTTTATTAATCTCTTCTAATGACTGTGACACAAACAGGATCAATGAATTAGGAGAAAATATTATCACAAGTTAGAATCTATATCTTTAGTGCTTTAGAATTTTACAATATTAAGAATATTATGTATATGTCAAGGTAAGTTAATAAGCATAGGAAATCAGACACATGAAGGACTTTGACAATCTCTAGAATATATATATGCAAAGTGTCCCTGTGGGAGTTCAACCCAAAGCTCAGGAGTCCTATCACTTGCTATGATATGTGCTGACCACCAGGAAGTGGCACAGAATGAAGGAAGGCCCTGGCAGGCAGCTAGCAGCCAGGGGAGGGAGGCCCCAGCTGGAAGCTGGGGAAGGGAGGCCTTGGCTGGCAGCTGGGAGGGCCCAGTTAGCCCGGCCAAGGGAACCTACCTGTGCATAAATTTCATGCAGCAAGCCTCTAGTTGTTAATGAGAGAATGTTAGTCCCATTTATCTGGGAGAAAAATGAATGTACATTTGACTGGGAGTTGTAGTTGAAAAAAATGTAGAAGTATAAGTTTTTATAATAAGGTGCTGAGTAAGAATTATCCTATTGTCCCAGGATGATTTCTGCAATATAAAACCAGAAATAAAGATATGCTAAGTGCCCTGCTGTTCTAAGAGACAACAGAATAGAATCCAACCCAACCAGATACCACCACTGTGGCCAGCACCACACCTGTCTTCTGCTTCCCATCTGTGAAAAGATGTATTTGAGAAGCCCTGACTCTCTCAGGTCAAGGGAAAAAAAAAAAAAAACCACCAGGAGAACCACTGCAGCTGGGCAGTCTGGCAGCTTACTTCTCAGTTTGTCATTCTTGGGCTGTTCTGCACCTATCCCTGAGTAATGGATGAAAGAACTAGAGAAAGATGCAGGGAAGATAAAATCCTGTGGCCATGTGGAGGAGGCTGCAATACCACATTTGTCATGGCAGCAAGGAATGAATTTCCAGGAGCTCACATTGAACCAAGGAAGGTAGGTCTCAAGGTAATGAGATTCCAGTAAGTATACTCCCCATTCTAAGAGCTAAAGCAGGGAAAAAAGGTCTACACAAAAACTTGTTTGTAAATGTTCAAAATATTATTTATAATATTACAAAAGTAGAAACAACCCAAGTGTATGTCAACTGAAGAATGGATAAACAAAATGTAGATTGTTGATACAATGGAATATTATTCCACCATATAAAGAAAGGAAGTATGAATACATGCTACACCATGGCTGAACCTTGAAGAAATTATGCTAAGGGAAAGGATCCAAATTCCAGAAAGTGGGAATAAGAACTCCTGCATCTGGGATTTAATCCTTTAACATAAAATGTGATCAAATGTTTTCTAAATTACAGTGTATGTAGTTTACAATTGATAAATTGCCATTGAATGAATGAACACATGGTAATAGTGCTAGTGCTAGAGAAAATAAAGAGCAACTGGATTTGGAAAGGATAAAGCTAAAGAAGAAAAGATAGGAAGATAACATGCCCAAAAGAAATCTAAAAAAATAAGTTGCACCATTCAAAATACCCTAAGTTTGGGCCGGGGGGGGATAAACCAAATAAACCAATAAACATATATGCATAACCCATGGACACAGACAATAGTATAGTGAAGACCTGAGGGAGGCTAGAAGGGGTCAATGTAGAAAAAAAGGGGGACATATGCAATAATACTTTCAACAATAAAGATTTTCCTTAAAGCAACTTTTTAAAAATATATACTCTAAACACTAAAAATGTAAATATTCAAATTGCATTTTCACTCATTCTTTTCCTCCCAAAATTTTTTCTTCTCCACTACTTGGGGTAATTGAAATATGCCTATTATTCTATTAAGATAAAGTCCATCTCTGAATTATTTGGTTCTGTATATTGAACTGCATCACAAATACAAAAATCTTCAGTCAATATGAGTAAATGTTAGAAGCAAAACTCAAGGCACTCTACTCCAGTAGTTCTTTATGCAAATTGGTATTGAATGGATACATGTGCTTACTTGGGTACATGCTGTGCATGAGGCAAGAAAACCAGGGCTGCCTCTCTCTGGGAGGTCCAGTTTTGCAAAGGGAACCCTTCAAGTCTCTTTGGCTGTCATCATAATCATTTTAATAAGCTTTGAAGGAGCCCAAAATGTAATTTAAGCAAAAAAAATAAGACATACTACAAAGGTGAGTATTGTGTTTTTTTAATACTCTTTCCATGAGTTCAGTGTTTTGGCAGCATAGGTCACAAGTGAAAACAAGTTCTCCTTTGCTCTGAGGTTAGTGTTACTTCGTTACTTACATGAACTGATCATTGGTTATTTCCTTCATTATTCAAGTAATAAGGTGTATATTACAAATCCTGACTTCTAAACTGCTGTGTCAGGGTATCTTTATGGTCAAAGATGATAAAAATACTGGTGATGATAATGACAGTAACAACAGTTAATATTTACTGAGTGTTGAATATATGGATAGGTACTGTGTAAGTATTCTGGAAACATCATTTCATGTTTGCTAACAATTACTTTGTGAGATAGGTACTATTATATTTACATCTTTCAGAGAAATAATTTACCAAGTAAGTAACAAGTAACTTAACCAAGGTGTATAATAGTGATGGAGTTGTGAGTTAATGGAAAATAGATATATTGGTCTTTGCTCCTGATTCCTGGAACAGAGTTCCTAAAACCCTTGTAATTCCCTCAAGTGATAAGATTACTAGCAGCATATTTTGTTATAATATTTGGGCTCTGACTCTGGTTCCTGATAAGAATACTAGTAATTTCATGGTTGATAGAAATATCTCTTATTCTAATAAAGCTACTCTGTGTAGACTTCTACATGGCTCCAGACTGGAGCTATCGCCAGAAACACCAAGCCATGATTGGAAGTTTAGGATTTTCAGCCCAACCCTCTATCCACCAAAGGGGAGATTGGAGCTTGAAATAAAGTTAATAATTGATTAGGCCTGAAAGATGAAGCTTCCATGGCTGTTCATCTGTATCTTTTATTATATCCTTTAATAAACTGGTAAATATTTTTAAATGTTTCCCTCAGATTTACAAGCTGCTTTAGCAAGTTAATCAAACCCAAGAAGGTGACTTATGGGAACTTCCCATTTGTAGTCAAGCCAGACAAAAGTTGTGAGTAACCTGAGGACCAACTCCTTACAATTAGCATCTAAAGTGGTGGGGGACTAAGATGGGGTCTTAGAGAACTTCTTGGTGTAGAGGAACCTCCAACCCCAAATTTGGTGACCAGAAGTGTAAGAAATGAGAGCTCTTTGTGAGTAGTAAAGGACACATCCTGGTGGAAACCTGAGTGCTATTCCTCTTTGACTATAGACTGAGCCCAGGCAGTCTGACTCCTGAATTTGTACATAAAAAAAAAAAAAAAAAAAAACTGAGCTCAACTGCTTCCCAGGGAAATGCCCATTCTGGATCAATAGTTCTGGAGAAAATTATGATTATGATATGTCTCTCACACTGTGGTCCCTCTGACCACCATGCCCCTCCCATTTTTTTTTTATGATATTCCACCTTTATTTATTGTTGTTCAATTTGTTGACATGTAGTTGTTTGTAATATTTTCTTTCTTTTTTTTTCTTTTTCTTTTTTTTATTACATTTTTATACATATCTCCCCATTGCCCCCCCTCCCAGACATACCCCAACCCCCCAGTGTCTATGTTCATTGCTTATGCTTATATGCATGCATACAAGTCCTTTGATTGATCTCTTATTTACATCACCTAACTTTAATCTTCCTGCTGTAATTTCACAGTCTGTTTAAAGTTTTACTGTCTCTGTATCTATCCTTTTGTTCATCAGTTTATAATGTTCTTTATTATCCACAAATGACATGCCCCTCCCATTAATTCTTGCCTTTGTCCGAGAAAGATATCCTCTGTTGCTCTTCACCACGGGTGCCCTCTCCAGCAGCCACAGAGCTTCTCAGTTCTTCCTGTTATAGTCAAAAGTGACTTGGCCAGCATTCCCACAATTCTTATTTAGATAATAAGAGGTGCTAGAGGCATGTATCTGTAGCACAGTTGCTTTTTAATTACCTTTCCAGAGATTATATCATAAGACAAAGTAGGCAGTACTAACCAGGAATACCAGACAAAATTGCAGGATTGTCAGCAGAGGCCTTTTTGGATAGGTGGGCATTTTTAATTCCTTTACAATAAATGATACATAAAATGATCCCTATATTAAATGCTAAGTGGGCAAATCAAGGAAAAAGGCACATAAATGCAGGGGAAATGCAAAATGTCAAGATAAAATATATAATCCTTAACATGTTTTACTGGACTCATACTTTCTGTGCTTACTTCTCCAAATTCATCTTTCATCACTCTTTGACTTATTCTTGAGTACTGAAATACTTGGCCATTGTCAATTCCCCAAAAATCTACTGAAGGACTATGGCCTACACCTTTTAGTCTGCTACATACCACATCCTTGCCAAAAGCTTGTGATAAAGCTATATCCTCCTCCAATTCTCAAGTTAAATATATATTCTTTTGAAAAGCTCTCCCTGATCCTTAAAATAGTTATAAGTGCCTCTATGATGGCCTCCAATCATTCCTTGCATTTTCCTTATTAAAATACTCAAATGCATTGTATAGTACTGCAATTATCTATAACATCCTTTGAAATTTAACACCATCTTCATGGATGTTTGGAATGATTTGGTCACCTGAGGCAAAAACTGCTAACTCTTTTTCAATACCCATGTTCTCCTCTGTTCCCAGGATAAAGCTAGGCTACATGTCCATCCTTCTATGCCATTAAGTATGATCATGTACTCAGTTCTATCCAACAGAATATGCACAGAAGTGATAAGAGCTATCACCATACCTGGTCCATCTAAACCTTCTATGCAATACTTCTTTTTATATCCCCTTTTCTAAATCTGGGAAGGAAATGACCCGATGGTGAACTTAGAGGCCAAAAGTTAAAATTGCAAAATCACTGGCAGTCTAAGTTTCTAAACAATCATTTAAAGCAGACTCCTTTCACTTAACCTAGAATCACTTTGGATTTTCACTTGAGAAAGAAATAAGCTTCTTCTTTTTAAATCTTTACAGCATTGGTAAATACATTAGAAATTTATAAATATATGATGAATAAAAAATACACACAAGTGAATGAATGAGTAGTTGAATACTTTAAGAAATAAATTATATTTTTGTCATACTTATATATAAAATGGCTAATATTTATTTTATGCTTATTATATGCTACTGCTTTCTAAGATCCTTTGCATAGATTATTTTATTTAATACTCTTAATGATATCCCAAGATATGTATTATTATTATCTCATTGTAAAGTTTAGTAAATTAAAGCTTAAATTGGCTTATTCAGTGCCCAATGCATCAGAATTATTAAGTGGTGAATTAAGATTCAACACAAACAATTAGACTCAAAAACCAAAGTTTTGACCACTCCAAAATAAATAAATCCCATACCTAAATAACTTCTGCAAGCAATAAAAAATTGTCCACCTATTAACAGAATAAAATGATATTTTATGTTAATAATACACTCTCTTGATATAATCATATTCAGGAAAGAACTAAGAATGATGATGAAGTAACAATCTTGTGTCCTTTTAAGTACAAGAAACTTAAATGATACATAGAAATTGAGTTTTAGATTTGAAGATAAAATCCAAGTTTTAAGGATTTTAGTGTTATTTTAATCACATAAACTGTTTTGGCTTCTTCTGGCTCATATATTTTAAAAGAGAACAGCAGTTGCCTCAGAGAATTCTACATTTCATTAACTCGCCAGTTTCATTAAATATATAAAATTAGAGCTTATTCTTAAATCAGTAATCAATTCATGCACATTTAGAGGTCAGCCCTCAAGTTAAAATTCATTCAAAATCACTTTGTTCTCTTAAGTTAAGAAAATCCACTGTGATCTAACAGTGTCATCTTCATCATGTCCAGGAAAACCTCCCCACACAGTTGGATCAATATCTATTGTAGAAAGTCTAGACTAGATTAATTGGGTTGGTGCCTATTTGGATTTTAGTCATTTTATTAGGAGTCTTAGACTGGCTTGTAAAAATCAATGCTTTCCAGTGTCAAATTCTAGTACCAACGATATGTCAGAAATATTTACTAATTTGATACTTAGCTATTATTTAAGTAACAATACATGTCATGAAAGAAGTAAAACAGATGGTTCCAAAAAGACACTAGATATTTATCACTGGATTCATTTAACAATACCTACACTTATTTAGGATAACTATAATAAACATACTTTGCCTCTGACTCAGTTGATTCTCACATTATAGTATATATAATTAAGGCAACAGTCATTTATCATAATTATTCAAAAAATAGCCAAAAAGATACTATTACAAATCCAGTTTAAGTCTATTTTTAAAACTATTTAAATAGCTATTCAAAACCCAAAGGATGCATCTGTAGATGGGAGATCCTTTTTTTATGGGTTTTTTGTTTTTTTTTTTTTGGTTTTAGTGAGAGAAACAATGTGAGAAACATGGATGGGCTGTATGTCCCCTATTAGGGATTGACTATTCCCACAACCTGGGAATCAAATTGTCTAATATTTTGGTGCATGGAATGCTGCTCAACCAACTGATCCACAATGTCCAAGGTGGGAGATCTTTTTAAAATAGCTACTTCTCTACAGTATAATTTTAATTTGTTTTCAAATATAAATATCAATAGAATTTTTAATTAAAAATTAAAATGTAAAATTGCTTAATATGTAATGCACCGAAAACAGGCATATTTGTGTGCAAAAAGTTAAAATTTAAAGTTATCAAGATTGCATTAAAAATTTTTTACCAAATTCTCCATCAATCACAAAAAAGGGGAGGGAGAGTAGGATAATATCATGTAAGAAAAAATATCTGGTAAGTAAATTACATTTAGAAAATTTTCACTTTAGAAAATTAATTTCTATTTGTAATGCTAACAGCAAGACACCCATGAAAAACACACAAGGAAAAGCAGGTAGGCAAAAATAAAAAGGACCCCAAGTCAATTTTATAGAAAAGATTCCTGTATTAACTTTGGTTGAGAATATGTTTATATACTTTCAGAAAACAACTCCAAGACCAAGTGGACTCCTGCAACAGAGAGGAACTGACAGGTCTGCGCCAAACAAGAAGGCAGGAGGAGAAACAGTTCACAGATGGAAGACGCTGAGGACGCCTTGCCATGTGAGCAGTTAGCAGCTGAGCATCACTACAGGATGCCCAGGACCAAACCAGAGAGGGTCGGACCAGCATCGCCACCATCTGTCCAGTATCCAGATTCTATTGATGACATGTACACATAAGGAACTGTCTGACATTGAAACTGGGACTCAAAGCTATCAGACATTGAAATTGGGACTCAATCATTTTTCTTTTGCTCTGGTGGGTTTATTTCTAGCCTACAGGGGCAAGATGTTTTTAAAGACAATAATCAGGGGGTGAAGGAGGGGAAGCAGATGCAAAGGCAAAGAAGCAATGAATGAACTGTTGTGCTACAGTGGGAAGGCAGGGGATGTTGGGAAGCAGGGGCCTATAGGAGATCAACGGAAGGACTTGTATGCATGTGTGTGTAGGCATAGCCAGTGGACATAGGGCAATGGGGGAAGGCGGGGGCGGGGACGGATGAGGGCATGTACTGGGGGGTGGGAAGGACAATAGGGGGAAAATAATAATAAATAAATAAAATTTAAAAAAATTAAAAAATAAATAATGCAATAATAAATAATTAATACAAGATTAAAAAACAAATATAAATGTGGCTTTATTTTAGAGATTAAAAAACAAAATAAAATGTTACCTAAATGCTGGGAAAATATAGTAGTGTAAATTCTTATGGTGGTGCCCTATGAGTGATAGATATTATGAATGTATTAATGTATGTTGAAAAATTGGCTGCATGCAGTACATCATTTTTCTGTATTTGGCTTTTCATGAACAACCAAATTCAACTTTATTTTTAAAATCAGTTGTGAATACAATCTGTAAGTGTAAACACTGTAGAAAGTAGTTTCTGGGGAGAGTTTTGGCCCTGCAGAACTGAAGTGTTTTCTATTTTTAAAATTACAGAATACTAAACATTTTAGCTTAGTTTATCTTAAATACAAATAGTTCCATCTGGGGGCACCCTGGCTAAAATCTGGAAAGTCTTATTTACAAATCAGTCACTCTCTCCTGAGAGAGAAGAACCTAGAATCACTTTTAACTTTTGCTCAAAAAGAACATACAAGAATAGTGGCCATGAGACTTTCTGGGTTCTCATACTTGTGCAAGTTAAGGTACAATTTGAAAAAGAACAAGTAATTAAGCATATAATGCAGTAAAACAGATACATTAGGTTCTAGAAGACATAAAAGTTGATGCTATAAGTGGAAAGAAAACCTAAGTGAAAAATTATATTCCTCCGCATAGTTTTACAACATATAAAGTGTTATGTAGTGAATTGTGCTCTCCTACTGCAAATCACATGTTGAAGCCAAAATACCTTTAAGTGGCTGTGTTTGTAGATAGGGCCTCTAAAATGATAATTAAGTTAAATGAAACATTAATGGTGAGGCCAGTCTACTAATATTTCTGTCCTTATAAGCAGAAGAGATATCAGAGCAATCTTACTCTCCCATGCTCCGAGAAAAGGCCATGTGAGGACACAGAGGGAAAGAAAAAGAGAGTCCTCACGAGAAACCAACTCTGGAAGCACCTTGATCTTGGACTTCCAGCCTCCACAACTGTGAGAGAATAAATTCCCGTTAATCAAGTCCCCCCAGTCTATGGTATTTTGTAATGGCAGCCTTGCAGACTAATACAACAGGAAACAGCTGCCATTATTTCTTTCTAACAAATTAGTGCAGTTTTGTAGCTTGACCAGCACAGATGTTATGAAAATAACTTTGCATTACTTACCAGAGAATCTGTTCTCTTCGTGCAACACATGCATCCCACTGTGTGTGGCTCCACCTATCTCTCTAACCCCATTTCTTGTCTTTTCACTACCTTTTCAATATGCAACTACCAAGAGATGTTAACTTTATAACTCCATGCCTTTCCTCTATTCTGAATTCTTTTCTGAATTCATGTACTTGGAAAACGCCCACCAACCCAGGTAAGGGTCACTCTTACTTTGTGCAGCCTTTCCCATCCCCTTTAGACAGAGTCACCCACAACTCACTCCTGGCACTAATTATACCTGTGTTTTCAGAGCCTTCAGTACTTACATGGTAGCCTGTCCAATTATAATTTTGCTTATACAGAGTGAGGTAAAACTATGTTTACAGTTGTGAGTATGTGAGACACAGAGTTTAATATTGTATTCTTAGTTATTAATTATTGTATTATTTTCCATATGAACACTATAAACTTTTTGCCCCACCCTACATGTTTTCCTCAACAGCTGGGCAATTTTTAATAACAAGCTTAATGATAGAATTTCCTCTCTTTACTGAGTTGTTGAGAAACTCAGTGAAAGTTCTATTATATTGGAGAAAGTTCTATTATATTTCTAGTTCCCCATCTGCCATTCATTACTACCTGTTGGCCAATACACTCATATATACACACAAACACATACACACATGAATGCATATATACACTGTCTATAAAATGAGGGATTTTATGACAACTTATTTCCCAATGTAAACATTTTTCAAGGAATTCATTTGTTCTGCATTGAGATGATCAATTCTTTAAAAGTTATTCTATAATTATCACTACAGAATTTATTTAATGTGATTTAAACATTCTTGTTGTAAATACAGAGTTGTTTTTGATGTATGAAGCTGAAAATAGTCAATACTACTCACAGTGCCTGGTTCTGGTCTCCCCCCACAGAGCTATGACTTTTACTGACTCACTCACCAACTAATCCAAAGATATGTTTTAGCACTTGCAGTGTGACAAGCACCCACCCTCACTTAAAGAATCTACTTTAAAGAAAGGAATTAGTCCATGCATAGGCAAGAATATGGTTATTTAAACTGACTAAGTGTCCTATGATTTAGAAATTGCTGGTTTTTAATCTGATTCTATTTGCACGTGTTTAAACATCAATGTGAAAGATTAAAATTTAAAAGTACAATGTTTAAGCAGCTTAGTAATCAATACAGTTCTTGAGGCATTTTACAGAGAGAGCATTGAGAATGTGCCACACCTGTCCCACAGCTGCCCCCGGGGCAAAGTTTTGACCCTTCCCATTGGACCCAAAGAATTGAGACTTGACTGGACTTTGAATACTGGAACCCTTTCAAAAGCAAAGGATCCAGGAAGATCCAGTATTGACGAGCCTCACTATAAATGGTCAAGTTCCAAAATCTTCCAATTGAATCTTGCCCCACCAGCAATTCCTGTTCTCTGTAACTTCTTAAAATCCTCAGGAGTTCAGGTTTTGAGCAATAATTTCCCATTCTCATCCAGCAATAAAGCAACTCCAATTTCTCCATTGCAATTGTAGGTGTTTAGTGTTTCACCCTGCTGTGCACCAGAAGGGAGAAACTCTTTTTATGCTCGTTACTTAAGAAAACTTTTTTGGGGAATGATGGAAGGCTATGTTTGGTTTGTATAAGAATCAGTACTTTCTTGTCAATACAATTCTATTTTGTACATTTCCATTATTATAAGTCTACAAATAGTAGTGGCATGCTAATATGAAAAAACTTACCTTAGACATATTATAAAAAATAATTTTCATTTTAAGGCCAATTTTCTTTTGCATGAATCAGAAGTTTTTGCATTTTCTTATTTATATTTTCAAATTTTTATGAAAGTTAAGGACACTGCACGGAATACTATCTGTGATGAGACAGAACTGAGAAATTACATAGAGAAGCATAGCCACAGCAATAAAACGATACCCTCTTTGAAGAGTTTAGGGCAGAGTTCCTCAAAGTGGGGTCGGGGGTGGTGGGAGGTTCATTTACATATTCTGTGAAACCATCACGTCCTCACACTTTAGAAACATTGAACTCAGGCTTGATCCATTGTATCCTACCTTCAGTACTAGAAGGTACATGAAACTCACCAGAGCTTCAGTTCTCCACTCATTCAGCTCCTGCATTCCCTGTTCGCTCCTCTAATCCTTTGTTTAGGTCCAGGATCAGACCTAATTAAGTCATTTTATTCATACCCACTCTGGTTAACAATCCAGTTCACCTGAAGAGTCCATGGGATGAAACATTGAATCTTACTCATACTCCTCCTATTTATTTCAATGTGTTTTTCCATATCAAAGTCCCCACATTGGATCCCCGAGGTTCTGTGATTTTTCACATTAACCTGATCCCTTTTTCTCAGTTCAGTAAAATGATCATATGTTCAAGGTAATATATTTATATGACTATTAGTAGTACAAAATGCGGTGCAATGAGAAAAGAATACTTGAGTGTGAGATGAGAAACAAAAGTCTACTGCTTTGCTTCTATCTCTACAGATCTTGGTTACATCACTTGCTATCTCTATTTCTTCATCTGTAATGGTAATCCTAGATTCTCTACTGGTTTGCTATGATAAATGCAATAGCAGGTACAGAAATACGCTATAACTGTCATGATCCCAATATGGAATATTCTCACTAATTATTTATGAGGTCTTTGGCTGAGGCCACAGGAACTTAGACTTATTTAAAGGCAAAACTGTCTAACTTTGGGTAATCTGCATTATACCTAAACCTTGGTCTCCGAATGCATACATGAAGATAATCCTACCTCACAGAATTATTTTAAGTATTTCATAAAACAATATAAATAATTCTTTGTCTAATGCCTAGCTCTGGTAAATGCTCAAAAACTCATAGTATTTTCAAATAATGACTAGGTTTGGAGTGTGTATTGGCATTACTATTTTTATCTAACTCAATTAGATTAATAAAAACTGAAATTATAATGTCTGAGGATTTTAAAATACTAAAGCAGAGCGCTGATACAAATTACTTCTTAAGTTATTGAACTTTAATACAAGGGAACTAGCCACAAGAACATACAGTTAAGGATACTTATGTAAACTAATCTAAAATGTTTCTTCTCGCCCTGGCAGGTTTGGCTCAGTGGATAGAGCATTGGCCTGCAGACTGAAGGGTCCCAGATTCAATTCCAGTCAAGGGCATGTACCTTGGTTGCGGGCACATCCCCAGTAGGGGTTGTTGCAGGAGGCAGCTGATAAATGTTTCCCTCTAATCGATGTTTCTAACTCTCTATCCTTCTCCCTTCCTCTCTGTAAAAAAAAAAAAAAAAATCAATAAAATACATTTTAAAAAAATTAAATGTTTCTTCTCTTATTCATATATGTGATAGGTGTAAAGGAAGGAAAAACACATAGGTGATGCAATGCCTCAGTTTATAGCTCCTTTCGTCAACTGATAAGCAATGATCAGAGCTAAACAAAATCCTTGTAGCTACAAGGAGAGAAAGAGATTTTTTTTTTCTCTCTCATTGTAGCCTAGAGATTTGTGGCTGAGAAAATGACTAAGTAAGTAAGCAAATAAAAGACCACTTAGGAACCACAAAGAAACATAGAAACTCTTCCCAGAGTATATTGTGTATGCTGGTTGGATGTATCAGCATTGTTCACTTTAGCTTCACATCCATATTTCATATGAGTTAAAGTGGAGGGAAGCACCCCAGAGAATTAATACTAAACGTGTCCCAGAAATTACTGAAAGGTGCATTCACAGTCTTCCTTCACTTCCAACTTATTTTTGAGAAAAGGAAAGATGTTTGGCTACAATATGTATGTTCTTACAGATGTTCACTAACATATTCTCATGAAATTAGTTTGCTTGAGAGACTCAGATATAATGTTCCAGCTTTGTAGAAATCAAAATTAATATTAGACAAATATAACTCGCCTCTTGGCCTCAATTTGCAAGTTCATCATCTTGAACCAAGGTAAACAATGAGAAAAAAGTATAAAAGATGCTAGTGAACTGAAGGAGATCATCGGTTTCAAGCAAACCCATTTACTTCTTAAAGTGCTTAGACCACAGTGCTTTTTATTTCCTTACTTACCAAGGGTTTGGTTTCATCTTCATCTTTGAAATAATATAGCTGATCTCCCTTGAGCACAAACCAGCGGGTATGCCAGGTCTTGACAAAGCCTCCTTGCTTCCTCAGCCACCCACACTTGACTGCATTATTCCGCCCTTGGCCTTGTTGGGGGTTCTCAGCAGAGTCATTGTTCTCCTCCATTATCAAGCTGATGGATTTTCCTATTTAACAAACAAACAAAAGAAATAATAAGGTGCTTGATATATTCACTCTTAAAAAGCACTCCTATCCCCCCCCAAAAAATAAAATAAAATAAAATAAAAAAATAAAAAGAGGATGAGGAGTGAAAAATGCCTATCAGCTCACTTGCCAAGTTTCTAGAAGCAAACCACAGACCTGACAACATTGTGCTTGGGAATAACTTGGAGAGAGTGTTGTGTCTTCCTTAAGTGAGTTAGTCAGCTGGGCAATAACATCCCTCTTTTACTAAGTAGGACTGAAGATGGGAAAGTTATGGAGGTAATGTGTTAAGGAGCAATTTTTTAAAAAACTAAAACAACCAACAAAAACCGTAAGTCTCATGAAAATGGGCCTCTGTGTCTGGTGTGTACTGATTGGGGTCCATTTGCGTAGTTCTGATTTTCTGAGCAAACTCTAGCCTGACACATGTTAAAGTTTAAAGGGACTATTTTAAAAACCACAATGGAAGACATTTGTTTTACATATGTGAAAATTTTTCAAGATGTATTTGGTCCCTTTCCTCCAAAGTGTATCCTGTTTAGAGTTTCTTTGGCTGGTTGGGAATTAGTGCAACTGAAAAAGTTTAGGGAGAAAAATAAAAAAAAAATAAAATAAAGACCTCAGCTCAGCCAGTTGAGTTTCCTTCAAATACCAGGACTAAGTCAATTGCATGATGAAGAATGTTGCAAGTTTATGTGTAAAGGAGTATAGGACTGCACACACTATACATAGCAAGGAAATGAGTTTATTGTAGAGAAAAATCTTAACAGGGGAGAAGCTAAACTGCCACAGTAAAATGGGGAAGTGGCTTTCTGGGAGAACCAGGGACAAGTGGCTAAGAATAAAAGATATTTTCCTGCCCTAAAGGCTTTCTGCAAATTCTCACTAATATTGCATATTTTCATGAAAAGTCCACCCTTACCCTTGATGAGCATATAAAGATACAAACTAAGTAATAAAACAGAATATTCCTGTTCTGGCATATGCAGGCACAAAGCTCCTACTTTTCTACTTGATTCCAGAAAACAAGCTGACTTTTTGTCTAGTCCTTCTTTTCATCATTGATTTATTTTTTCAATTGATTTATATGTACACAATCCTAGTTATAAATTCCATGAAGCTCCCTTTGTCAGCCCTTAGTTACTTAAGTTTCTTTGAAGATACAGGATCAGACCTTTTATTATTGAGCCTTTAGTTTCTGACTTTAGCCCTGCCCTCCCTGTTGCAGAGATGAAGCAGAACTTTGGCTCCAATTAATCAGGTTGTGAGCATCTCAACCATCTTCTCAGTAGCTTTGCCTCCTCCATTGACATACATTCCAAGCTATCTCCATCCTTGCTTTCATCTCCATCTCTACAAACCATCTTTAAGCTTCAAGTAGGCCACTTGACTGCCATCTGTCTCATTCAATATTCAATTTTTCCTTTTTAAACCGAAACATCTTTCTCACTAATAGGCACTCATCTCTATAAAACATCTTGAAACTTCCTTTGCTGCATAAGGCATTCCCAAGACAGAAACACCTTACAGCAGGAAGCATTCCTCCATCGTGTGCGTGCATGTGTGTACAGATTGGATCCTGCCCAATGCTTCAGTTTGTTATGCCCTCGGGGCAGGAACTTTCATCTCTTCTCTGTTACATTATTTGACCAAGTATAAGGAGGCCATGTAAAGCTCACTCTAAATGAACAGTAAATGCTTAACATAATTTAGATAATAAGTATGCTTATTTAGAACACTCTAAATAATCATTTTGGTCTCCTGCTATTTAAATTGTTCAAATCTACACAAGTTGTTATTTCATCAGCACCTATTTACTCTTTGACCAAATACCTTAATGTATAAAGTTGAACTTATAAAGGTATTCCTTAAAACAAACATTCAAACACACACACACACCTATAATTCATGCACAATAGACTCCTTTGGCCCTTCTTTCTTCTTTTTTTTTCTTTCCTCTTATAATTCATGTTTTCTATTAAGTTTGAAAAATCCCCTCTAAAATTCTTCAAGGTAATTAGGAATCTACCATCAATTATGTAAAAATACAACTGCTTGTTTTTGTTTATATCTACCATTAATGACAGAAAAAAATGTGTGCACATTAGGACATTGTTTATAATCCTTCTTACATAAGTTGTTTACAAGTCTGATGAAACCAATGACAACATCATCCACTGAACTCCTGGCTATGATGCCTCTCTAATTTCATAACTTCAGAATGCATCAGCAAGTATTTTCATAGTACTAATTGCAACAATTCATTAAACAGAAATGAAAACAAATTGTATCAGATCTCCAAAAGAAAATAATGCCACAACTATTGCTGGATGAGTAAAACTAAAGTTTACTAAAATAACTATGATTTTTATAGGAGAGTCTTTTTTTTAATATATTTTATTCACTCTTTTACAGAGAGGAAGGGAAATGAATAGAGAGTTAAAAACATCAATGAGAGAGAAACATTGATCAGCTTCCTCCTGCACACCCCCAAATGGAGATGTGCCTGCAACCAAGATACATGCTCTTGACGGGAATTGAACCTGGGACACGTCAGTCTGCAAGCTGATGCTCTGTCCACTAAGCTAACCTGGTTAGGGCTATAGGGGAGTCTTGATATTTCTTCAGAAATTAAATGGCTAAAATTCTACCCTTCACCTATAAAATGACAATGCTGGCCTAATTTTTTCTAACTATTGTACCTTGCAGCACACTGAAATTCACCACCTCTCTAATTCCATATGCTTAAGGACACTAGATATCCTCAGAGATTCATACCATGTCTGGCATATGGTAAAGCTCAACCAATGTTTGATGAATTGATAAATATTGCAATAGGTTTGGTGCTAGATATCTAAAAGTGAACATGACCTCCTTCTGAAACCTGCCCCTGTCCCAAACCTGATCTTAGTAAATGGTACCATGATACACAGAGTTGAAGAAAATAATCATCTTTGAGTCCTGATTCCTCCTCATCATGAATATCAGATCCATCACTAAATTCAGAAATATTTTCAAATCCATCCCATAGGATCCAACTCCATTGTTACCCTATTATCTAAGCCATAATTATCTTTGACTAAATGATTCTCATACACTAAGGTGGTGGCATAAGGTATAAACTTGTATGTGCTGCCTCTCAACCAAGATGGTGGCATAAACCTGTATGTGATGCCTCTCACAACCACACCAAAACTACAACTAAAAGATAAAATGTCTATCACCCAGAACCACAGGAAAGCTGGATGAGAAGAAGTTCTACAACTAGAAGAAAAAAGAACATTGAGACATGCACAAGTGTGGAAAAGTTGAGGTATGGAGGCGCAACTGAGTGTGATGTTTTTTTCAACCCGAAGGGAGACACAAGCTCCCAATTACTCTGAGCTCCAGTTTCTGGCGAGACTCTGGGGACCCAGACCCCTACGGGAAGAAACTGGACTGTCTGCCATCAGGTCGGAAAGTGTGGCTTTTCTTGAAGAGGTATGTGCAGGAATCATTGTTTACTGTGCTAGGGTGCTGGACACGGGGACGAGACGCAGAGAGAGCTGACTGTCAGCCATCACTGTTTGCCACGCCTTACCCTAGTGATTCCCTGAGACCCTGACCCTGCCCCACACAATTTATAAACTCACCCAAGCTCTGTGCAGAGGCTTTTGCATATAAATGGCCTGCCCTATTGCAGCTTAACCTAACAAACTGCAGCTCTGGTCAGATAGATCCAAAAACCTCCAAACCCCAAGCAAAGAGAAGAAATCTGCAGATCTTGCTGTAGCTCCTGCTAGGTGGCTTCAGACAGTAGCTGATCTATACCCTATTGGAGATACAGAATCCAGTGTACCTAGTGGTCAGTGTGAGACAACACCAGATTTCAACTCTTCACATCCATAAGTGACACATTCAAGAGGTAGACTCAGTGAACACCAAAGGCCTACTGAAACAAGTCCTGCTCCATAAGGGTATCTCTAGCATAGCATTTCTTCCAGTAGAGATACAACAGGTCTTCACAGTCAATTAGCCTGGAGGTCAATTCCTCCCATTGTACCAACAGCAATAAAGGTTTAACAACAATAAGACTTTGCACTCAGCCTACAAAGAGATGCATCAAGAGTGTCTACCTCAGGTTATAGAGAGGCTGAACCACTGGGCCCTATAAATCACCTACCATAGAAAATAATCCCATCAACACAGGGAATCAGCCAAAATGCAGAGACAAAGAAACATATCACAAATGTAAAAAAGAGGGGAAAGCAAACTACTGAACATAGAGTTCAAAACCACATTCATAAGATTACTCAAGAATCTTCTAAAAACCTCTGATAAACTTAGTGAGACCTTTAAGGATCTTAATGAGAATGCCAAAAAAATGGAAAAGGACCATTTATTAAGCATACACTGTCTGAAATAAAGAATATACAGAAATTCAACAGTAGACCAAAGGACCCCAAGAATGAAACCAAAGATTTGAAATATGAGGAAACAAAAAACACCCAATCAGAAAAACAAAAATAAAAAAGAACCCAAAAATATGAAGGTAGTATAAGGAGCCTCTGGGACAACTTTAAGCGTACCAACATTTGAATTATTGGGGTGCCAGGAGAGAGAGAGAGAGCAAAATATTGAAAATCTATTAGAAGAAATAACGACTGAATACTTTCCCTACCTGGTGAAAGAAATAGACTTACAAGTCCAGGAAGTACAGAGAACCCCAAACAAGAGGAATCCCAAGAGGACCACACTAAGACATATCATAATTAAAATACCAAAAGCAAAAAACAAAGAGAGAATCTTGAAAGCAGCAAGAGAAAAACAGTTAGTTACCTATAAGGGAGTACTGTCAGCTGATATTTCAACAGAAACTATGCAGGCCAGAAGGGAGTGGCAAGAAATATTCAAGGTGATGAATAGCAAGAACCTACAACCAAGATTACTCTACCCAGCAAAGCTATCATTTAGAATTGAAGGTCAGATAAAGAGCTTCACAGACAAGAAAAAGCTAAAGGAGTCCATCATCACCAAACCAGGATTATATGAAATGCTAAAAGGTATTCTTTAAGAAGAGGAAGAAGAAGAAAAAGGTAAATATAAAAATTATGAACAACAAAATGACAATAAATAAATGCCTCTCAAGAAGTGAATCCAAAAAACAAGTGAATAAAAAATCCAATGAACAGAATAAACTGATTAGTATAATAGAATCAGGGGCATAGAAAGGGAGTGGACTGACAATTCTCAGGGGAAGAGGATGTGTGGGAAGAGACTGGACAAAAATCTTACACCTATTGATGAAGATAATGGCAGGGGGTAAGGGTATGGGGTGTGATGGAGAATCAAGTGGAGGGGAGCTATGGGGGGAAAAAAGAGGAACATCTGTAATAATCTGAACAATAAAGATTTATTAAAAATAATAATAAAGATAAAAAATAAAAATTTAAATAAGGTAATGATTCTCTATCCTTAAAATTTGGTGGGATCTTGCAGAAACTGGTTTGGCTCAGTGGATAGAGCGTCAGCCTGCAGACTGAAAGGTCCCAAGTTCGATTCCGGTCAAGGGCATGTACCTTGGTTGCGGGCACATACCCAGTGGGGGGCGTGCAGAAGGCAGCTAATTGATGTTTCTGGCTCTCTATCCCTCTCCCTTCCTCTCTGTAAAAAATCAATAAAATATATTTTTATAAAAAATTTGGTGGGATCTGATTATGCTTCTTTTAAAATCTAGTCTTACCATGGCTTATAATTCAGGAATCATGTGGCATCTATTTATTTATTTATATTTTTATTTATTTCAGAGAGGAAGAGAGAGGGAGAATGAGAGACAGAAACATCAATGATGAGAGATAATCATTGACTGGCTGCCTCCTGCATGCCCCACACTGGGGATCAAACCCATAACTTGGGCATGTGCTCCCAACCAGAATCAAACCAGGGACCCTTCAGGCTGAAGACTGACACTCTATCCACTGAGCCAAATCGGCTAGGGCAATACACCTATTTATTGATCTAACTTCATCTCACCTTCAATCCCCCATTTCAATAAACACACACACACACACACACACACACACACACACACACACACACTTAAAAGCTCTGATGCAAGCAACCATACCAGCTTACTATCAATTCTGGAAACAGCCAAGTCCTTTATGCTTGATTATTGATACTTGCTGATCTCTGCCTAAGCTACTCTGCCCCATGCTCTTTGAAGGATGATCCTTTAAGTCTCAGCCTGATACTACTTTCTCCCAACAAGGCATTACTAATCACTGGGAGAGTTACTTACCCTTTTGTTATTCTCTATCACTGAACTCTGTCTTCCTGACACTTCTTTAAATTGATATTTCTTTAGCTGTTTATGGTTAATCATCTCTCCAGGAGATCATTACCTTCAGGAGGCCAAGGACTTGCTTTTCCTTACTGGAGTTTACCCAGTACCTTTAAGAGTGCTCACTTGGTGTTCAGTAAACAATGTTAACTTGGTGGATGAAGCTATGTAACAACCACAGTAGAATTCATACAAGCATATTGTGGAGAGTTTTTACATTGCATTAAATTTCTTAAAGAAGATTGTATATTTTAAGAACTTGATTTATTTTTCTCTGACATGGGAGACTTGAGCATCAAAACTGTTCTTAAACACAATGTCAAAATCTTCAAACTTAAATGAACCTGAAACAGTCCTTTTTGAAGAAATCTAACATTCAACATTTACACGTGTTAGCCTTGTAGGAAATGCATGCAATCAATAGTGGTTAAGCATGAATAAAAGTATAGTGTACTCATTCAACTTCTCAGAGAATAATGTAACTGACTCTCCACTGAGAAAGGACTTTCACTGTATTGGGGCAGCTAGATGGTACCTGAGATTACAGAATAGAACTATCAACTAAAGTGTTTAGCATATCCACCTAACAATAACAATATAACAATAACATAATTTTTTACTCTAACGAAATATAATTGAAAAGTTGTGTCTTCATATCAGTATTAGAAAAGAGCCTTAATGGTAGCTACTGTGCCATATCAGGGCTTAGAAAATTACCATCATTTGATAGGTTTATAGCTTTGAATTATTTTCCAGGTGTGGAAACTGATTTGTACATCTATGTGTATGGTTCTTTTTTGCATCCAGATGGTCTAGAAACACAACAGCATTCCATGGTGCAATCTGAGATGAAATTCCTGCTCCTAACAGAGTTCCTAAAAGTCCAACAGCCACACACATTGGTATTTCTATTTGTGACTTCAACAGAGAATATATAAACATGCATGTAATCAAAGATGTATAAAAATAGAATGCCATATGCCATAGAGTTGCAGTGTGTTTGGATTCATCTATGGGACTACACATGTCTAGCAAACACAAGAGACTGACAAAGAAGGAGGGGGCTAGGGAGTCAGTCAGAGAAAGACAAATACCATATGATTTCACTTATATGTAGAATCTAAAGAACAAGATTGAAATAGACTCATAAACAGAGTGGACTGGTGGCTGCCAGAGAGGAAGAAGATTTGGGGACTAGATGAAAAGCTAAAGGGGTTAAGAAGTACAAATTGGCAGTTACAAATAGTCACAGGGATATAAAGTGCAGCATAGGGAACATAGTCAATAATATTGTGATAACTATTATGTCTGGTGCCTGTTGCGGTACTGGAAACATTCAAGGGAACGCTACAAAAAGTATGTGACTGTCTAACCACTAAGCTGTACACCTGAGATCAACACAAAATAAAATTGAAAGTGGAAAAAAAAAAAGGAGGAGGCTAGATGGAAAGAGAAGGGAAGAGAGAACTTAGAGCATAAGCAGTTTCACCATTAAGCCTCCACTGCACTCAGTGAACACATGGTCCCATAGATGAGAGGCGTGTGCTTACAGCCAGTGTCAGTTCCCCGGGCCTCTGTGGGGTGTGTCACTGTGCAACTGTGACCCCGGAGTTTCAGAGTTCACATGATTTCACATGGCGAGGCCCTTCAACACAAATTACTCCTGTTGTTGAGTGAAAGAACAGTGATCTGTCCTATCACTCTGGGAGAAAACAAAAATAAAACTGGCAGGTTTGATAAAATTCTGCAATTTGTGAGAGATGTGTGTAACTTTCAAGTGTAATTCTGTTCAGATCCAATTGTTGCCTTTTGTTGACATTAGAACCAAACTTCTTTGTAAAATGAATGTGATTGCACTATTCACAAAAGCCAATATTTATCTGAATTCTAATCTTTGTTTAAAGAAAAAAAAAACATTATCTTGTAGCTGTTGCTAACATGCTGGTTTGTCAGGCAGGTTTGTACATCTCAGTGCTAGCATATATCCTTTCTATGGGGAATGGTTCACAAAGCAAAACATAAAGAAGGAATGAGATAATGTGTGTATGCATATGTTTATATGTGTGTACATGTGCATGCATACATGTGGGTATGTGTGTGTGGAGTGGGTGTGAGTATATATACACTGTGGGTGTTTTCTCCCTAAGGCAGAAAATTCTTAAAAGGCAAAACATTTGTTGAGATTCTTTTCTCATTTTTCTAAAACTCAGTTCCATGCTACTGGAAGACATGTATGCATATTCCTGCAGATTCCATATCCTTTGATGAAGTAAAGAGCATAAAAGAACTTCACCACTCAATGTTCACGGAACAATCTGATCATGATATAGTCAACCCGTGAACATATAGATTTATTTTTATTATTTTCCAGGACATTTCTTCAATAACTACAATTATTTACTTAATTTAGAACTTAATATTCTAGATATTTAAATAATTTCAGGCTTGATCTGGCTTTCTCTCTCTCTGCCCCACTCCCTTGATGCCAAGGGAAGTGGTGTGGGCACACAGGGGAAAGGTGCTCACTGCAAGTCAGGAAGGAGCCTCACCAGAGCCTGACCTGTTGGCCTCTCAGTCTAGACCTCCAGCCTCCAGAACTGTAAGGAAAAACATGTCTGTCATTTCTGCCACCCAGTCCATATGACATTTGTTATGGCAGCCAGAATAGATTAAGGCAATACACATCTACAAAAAAGAAATATAAGGAAAAATTAAAAGAACTAAGTCTTAGAAGCTTGTATAAGGTAACTGCTAACTAAAGAAAACTGGTGGGTGAAGAACAGTTCACTTTCTGTCCCTCACTCTCAACCATATTACCCCTTCAGTTGAAGAATGAATCAAACCATGGTGCCAATAGGGAATAAGCACTCTAGGTCTGATATTGCAGAGGCTCCAGTAGAAATTGTTTTAGCTGCAAAATCAGTTCCAGGAGCCTAAGTCTGTTTTCAGGATGCAATTGTATTTCTTAAAACATCTTAGATTGCTTCACATGGTTGGTTGTTGTAGGATTTCATGGTTAACTTTTTTTAAAGGTTCATTTCTTTTATTTTGACTTTTCAATTACATTTTGCATTCAATATTATTTTGTAATTGTTTCAGATGTACTGTATAGTAGGTAGGCAATCATATCCTATCTAATAAAAGAGTAATATGCAAATTGACTGTCACTTCAACACACAAGATGGCTGCCCCCATGTGGACACAAGATGGCCTCTACAAGATGGACAGCAGGGGAGGGCAGTTGGGAGGGAACAGGCCTGTAAGGGAAGGCAATTGTAGGCAATCAAGCCAGGAGAGGAACCAGGCCTGCAAGGGAGGGCAGTTGGGGATGATCAAACATTCAGGGGAGGGAAGTTAAGGGTAATCAAGCTAGCAGAGGAGAGAAGTTGGGGGGGACAGGGCTTGCTGGGAAAGGCAGTTGGGAAGGACCCAGCCCTGTAGGGGAAAGCAGTTGGGGGGAGGGGGGGAAGGAACAGGCCTGCAGGGAAGGGCAGTTAGAGGGTAACAGGCTGGTAAGGGAGCAGTTAGGCATCAATCAGGCTGGTAGGAGAGTGGTTCGGGGGTGATCAGGCTGGCAGGCAGAAGCAGTTAGAGGCAATCAGGAAGACAGGCAGGCAAGCAGTTGGGAGCCAACAATCCTAGATTGTGAGAGGGATGTCCTACCAGGATTGGGCCTAAAAGGGCAGTCAGACATCTCTCTAGGGGTCCCAGATTGGAGAGGGGGCAAGCTGGGCTGAGGGACATACCCACCATGCACAAATTTTGTGCACTGGGCCTCTAGTACTTCATAGTATTTGATATTTCAAGTATCCACCTGGCACCATACACAGTTATTGTAATGTTACTGATTATATTCCCTATGTTGGATTTTACATCCCTGACAATTTAGTGACTATGAATTTATAATTCTTAATTTCTCCTTTTTTTACCAAGTCCTCCAATCCCTCTCCCCTCTGGCTATCATCACTCTGGTCTCTGTATCTTTGAGTCTATTTAAATGTTGTCTGCTTATTCTGATCTTTAGATTCTACATATAAGTGAAATTATATGGTATATGTCTTTCTCTGACTGGCTTATTTCACTCAGCATAATATTCTCTAGGTCTAGCCCTGCTGTAGCAAACAATAAGATTTCATTCTTTTTTAGAGGCAAGTAACATTCCATTGTATACATATAACACAGCTTTTTTATTTATCCTTCAGTTCCTATACAAAAGCTTCTCTAGTGCCATTGCTGTCCCCTACCTAGACATCCCCCTTCCATGAGAACATCATAATTATAGACATCATCTTTATCATCTGGTCATATGCTTATTACTTTATAGTTTTCTACACTGTAACTCATTAACGAAAAGTGTTCCCTGCAACCCCCAAACTAACCAGGATATACTGAATACACAAAGGTTTGTTGAATAATTGTGAATGAATGAAGGAATAAATGCATGTAAAAATGCATCAGTCAGCCTTTGGACTTGACCACAGAGGCCTCAAAGTTACCCCAAGTACAGTGCAAAAAGCCCTAAATATTTTTATTATTAGACAACAATGTAAGCATTCAATCCAAATTCTCCCACCTAAACCTAATCCTTTCAGCTTGTAGTAGATAAAAACTAAATTGAACTTCAGAAACTACTGAGTTTCTGTCTCACTGGTGATGCTAGCCCTACTCATAATTTGAATGAAAAATGAACTTTCTTCTTAAAACTGAAGTGTTTAAGTGTGAAGAGAATAGAGGAATTGAGTAAAGTGCAGTTTAAAGAAGTCACCAGTAGAGCACACCCGGGGGAACTTTAACAAAAATAATTGTTGGAAATGTGCAGTTATTTTCCTGAGGAAACACTAAATACCCTGTTGCTTGATTCATTTGAAATTTTATTGTCCAAAACATCAGGAAATAGAAAATTATGTATATGTTGGGATGAATCAGGAATGCCAATTTACATATTATATTTTAAGCTTCAATATTATCATATTCATTCATTAAGAAATCAGAATGACTTAATGTGATTAATTACTTACAAGAAAAAATCTTTGATGCATTTATTTTTTGTTGTATGTAAAATGCATCATATTTTGTAGAAAGAATCTTCTCCCTCTTAAGGAGATTTTCATCCAATAAGGAGAAAAGTATTTTAATATATACTAAGATAGGTTCCCCACCTCCACATGACTATGAAAGGGAGGAGTAAAAATCAGAATTATTGAAATTCCCAATGCTGATAACCTGAGTAGAAGAAAAAGCAATTTTAATCCCAATTGATGGGATTAAGAGAGAAACGGTGGACATTTGGTTAGTTGTACTGATCTGTAAGCTTGTGTCAGACATCGCTAATTAATCACAGTTCTTTTTTTTTTTTTGCAGAACCTAGATACATTCCCAGATTCCTTCTCAATAAAACAATTCTAAATAGTCACATCAATCAATTGCATAGAAAAAGGAGTGGGAGACTGTTTGTTACTTCAATTCTATAAATGAACCAAGAACTAATATAAAATAAAAACTCATGTACTTCCTAAGGGAGAATGCCATTTGAAATGGGAAAAGAAGAGAAAATCATTTTCTTTCTTTCTTAAATTGAGTTAAAATTCACATAGCATTACACATATATTTGTATATGCAGTCATTCACAAATAACAACAGAGATATACTCTGAGAAATGAATGATTGGGGATTTTGTGTTTGCACAAACATCATAGGGTACACTTACACAAACCTAGATGGTAGAGTCTAGTTCATAGCTAGGCTTCATGATATAGCCTATTGCTCCTAGGCTACAAACCTACACAACATGTTACTGTGCAAAACCACAGGAGATAAAACCAAGCACAAGAAAAAATGAAGCAATCAAGAACAATGGGAAACAAGATGTATGAGGCTACTGCCAGCATCACACAGCATACTGTTTTACAGCAATTAGTAGAAAAAGTACACTCTAAAATAATGATAAAAGTATAATATAGAAAATACAGAAACCAATAACATAGTTGCTTGTTATCATTGTCAAGTATTATGTACCATACATAATTGTGCGTGCTGTACTTTTATGACTGGCATTACAGTATGTGTCTCACCAGTATCACCACAAACATGTGTGTAATGCCTTGGGCCATAATGTTAAATTGGCAATGCCATCACTGTAATAGTAATTTTTCAGTTCTGTTATAATCTTACTAGAGGCCCGGGGGGTGGAGGGGTCCCCTCAGCCTGGCCTGCCCCCTCTCATAGTCCAGGAGCCCTCAGGGGCAGGAGGCGACCTGGTGATCAGGGGAAGGTGGTGCCCTATCACACTTCTGCTGCTGCCACTGCTGGTACCACAAGACTAGGCCGGCCCTGGTTATCTGCACCTGGGCAGGCCCTGGGCAGCTAGCCAGCCAGCATCCAAGGGTGTGCCTTGGGCTCACCCTGGGTGGCTGGGGGGCTGAGGGGACTGGGGGATTCCAGAGGCAGGCATGTGGAGCCTGCCTGGGGGCAGGCCTGGCTTTGCCACACACCTGCTGCCCAGGTGGGGCTGAGGGGACTGGGTGCCGCCATCTTGTGGCTGTGGGCACCACCCTCTTTGAGGGTGGGGCAGTCAATTAGCATATTCCCTCCTTACTGGCTGTGGGGGCTGCCATCTTTGCAATGGTATGAGGGTCAATTAGCATATTCCCTCTTTATTAGATAGGATGGAAACCACCATCCACCAGATCCATTCTTTTTTATAAATATATTTTTATTGATTTCAGAGAGGAATGGAAAGAGAGAGAGAGATAGAAACATCAATGATAAGAGAGAACCACTGATTGGCTGCACCAAGCCCACAACCTGGAAACAAACCTGAGACCCTTCAGTCCCCAGGCTGACACTTTATCCACTGAGCCAAACCAGGTAGGGCCATCAGATCCATTCTTGACTAAAATATCATTATGCTTGCATGGCTGTATTGCAAAATGATCATCACAGTAAGTCCAGTTAACATTTGGCACCATACACAGCTATAGATTTTTTTCTTGTGATGAGAACTATCAAATCCACTTTCCTAGCTACTTTTAAATATGCAATGCAGCATTATTACCTGTATATGCTCTACATTACATAAATATATGGAATGCTTCATGAATTTGCCTGTCATCCTTGTATAGAGGCCATGCTAATCTTCTCTGTATTGTTCCAATTTGGGTATAGGTGCTGCTAAAGCGAGCACAAAAGTCATCTTCTTTCAAGGAAGAACTAATAGCTTGCTGAGAGCTCAAAGAGGGCAACTGTCATTGCATCACAAAGAAAACAGATCTGAAGCATAGAAAAAGGAAATAGGAGTTGGATGTCCCTTGTTTTATTTTAATTAGTCCAATCTATTACTAGGCCCTTAAAAATAAGATCAGAAATCAATTTTATAAACATCTCAACTTTTCAGCTTTTATGTGTCCCTCCCCTCCTCTTACTCATAGTTCAAAATTTTGTTTGGAAAAGCTGTCTCAAGAAAAAAAGAAAAGAGGTTTTCCACGCCTAAATCTGAAGAGTAATGGGTTAATAATACCCAGAGGATGGGGAAACAAGGACAGTAACAAAGGAGAGCTTTTGCAGACAGTGGGAAAAGTATGTAAAAGGGGTGGGGGTTTTGTAAAGCTGAACAAGTGGAAAGCTGAGAAAGACAGTCTGGCTGAGGTGGGGAGAACCCCATCAGCTGGGTCCTCTGCTCACAGTAGAGAAATAACCTCTGAGCCTGTCACTTACAGAATTTCTCTATCTCTGTCCCCTCATGATCACATTTTTAAGCTTAGATAAAAATGCAGACAATAGGATGGTGAAGGCTTGGGGCAAGGGAGGAACCAGGGGTGGAGGGAATAGAGGGGTGGGGGAAGGGGAGATATCTGTAATGTTCTCAACAATAAATATCTTTGTAAAAAACTTGTCTGATATACTTGTTTAAAAAGTTATCTTTATTGTTGAAAGTATCACAGATATCCCCTCCTTTTATTTTTCCCATTGATCCCCTCCACCCTACATCTTCCCCTCCCAGGCTTTCATCATGTCTGTGTCCATAGGCCATATATATATATATATATGTATATAAGTTCCCCATTAATCTCTCCCCTCCCACCAACTAACCCCTGTCTTCCTTAAATACTACTTTTAATGTCAGATTCCTTTAATGAAGGAAGATCAGATATGCTGTCGATTATATTATCATTTCAAGGCTGTCTATGGAGCCAGCTCTTTATTCAACCACACTTTATAAGTAGGTAACTTTGGCTGAGATAGTCATTCCTCTAAAATAAATTGTCAGATTTTCTCCTTCAAATACAAGCTGTAAGGTATTTAATAATTTCCAATAAGGACCTCTTCTTTATCAATTAATCCTATGTGTTGAACATCATCAGCCTTCTTTTATAAGTTCTGGAAAATCACTTTTCACTCTAAGTATATTGAAATACTGACAATACAATTCTTTCATTAGAATTTAAGGTAAGTGGGGAGATGTCAAAGTGAAAAAAATCTGACTGCAATTCCCCTTTATTTACCATCATTCCCATTATCATTCACTTTGATGCATTAAACTTTGATCTTTGAGGAGGTGCGATTATTCTCATATAATTTGAATATATTATAGTTCTTCAAAATATCTAATTAATACATACTTAGTTTTAGATAAACTGAACAGAAACCTAGCTTTCATGCACTTGAATATATTTAACCATCAGTTCAGTGAAAGATAAAGAAATACTATACATAAAAAGACATTTTTTAAAATATGAAGCTTTGTGGGACATTTGATTTGGCATGTCCAGAAGAAGCCTATTCTTTAGGGAATACTCTTTTGTGCCATGTTGTTTCCCTTGGTCGCACTATCCCACTGCCAGAATGTGAGTCACACATAGGTCCTGAGCTGCCTAGCAACAGTGACTAGCCCAGGGAGTAGACATGTGACTGAAGCAGTAACAAGTGGGGTCCTTTCTTAGGTCAGCTATAGAGACACATGATGGATGAGCATCTAAGGCTAAAAGCAATCATCTCCCCCGCCCCGTAGAGGACAGCTGTCTGCAAAATGAGGTTCTTCAGAGACAAGCAGATGTGAGAGAAGAAAGAGAACTCTGGAATATCCATTCTAGTTCTAATTCCTAAAGTCCTGGCCTGTGTGTACCTTCCTTGGATCCTATGAAATCTTATCATTCCAAGCAAAGTGAACAAATGAATTCCTGCTTATTTAATCCTGTTTGCATTACTTACTACCCTAAAGAATCTTGATTAAAACAAAAAAACAACAACACATAAAATTATTTCTGAAAATTTTTTCTATAAAATAGTAGAATTCTAGCTTTATAACACAAAGAGCTTACCCTACTTTGCATCAAACACAAAAATTAATTCCAGATAAATATTAAACCTAAATTTAAAAGTTAAAACTTCTAATAGAAAACAGGAAAACAAATAACAACCTCAGGGAAGAAAGTGATTTTTTAAAAAGAATACAAAACATAACTATAAAAATTTATAAATTAAACTATATTAAAAATAGAAATCAGTTCATCAAAAAGCATCCTTATAAATGAAAAGGCAGGCCAGACACTGTCAGAAAATATTTGCGGAAAATCCAAGATGGCGGCATAGGTAAACACCTACACTGCTGCCTCGCACAACAATTTCAAAACTACAACTAAAAGACAGAACGGACATCATCCAGTACCACAGGAAAGCTGGCTGAGTGGAAGTTCTACAACTAGAGGGAAAGAGAGGGGCTCACGGAGACCCAAAGGAGCTGCAAAAAGCTGAGGTACAGAGACGCGTGCATGGAGAGAGCCGGTGTCGGACTACCTGGCTGGTTTTCTCTGGCAGGAGGGAAACGGAGACTCTCAAAGGCATTGAACCCCTTATCCTACGACACTAAACCCCAGATCCAGCCAAAACTCATACAGGGGGAGTTTGGACTGTGAAAAGGGAGAGGTGCACGGAAATTTAGGGGAGTCGCAAAAGATCAAAGGCCTGGTGGCACGCAAGACACTGCGCAGGACAGATTGCTGATTGTGCCGCTGGCTTTCTCGAGTGGGCGGGAGACAGACCCTCCCAACTGTGCCACTTCTGACTCCACTAAGCCCCTGTTTTGGGCGAAACCCTAGAGACCTAGACTCGTGTAGTCCTGGTGCACAGGGGAGCTGGAAAGGCAGTGGTTAGAGGCACTGTGCACAAGGACTGCTCCAGCGATTACCCAGTCACGTGAGACTCAGGGGCCGTGGAGGGCAGGGCCGACCTGAAGGCAAGGCGGTCCCTTAAGCCCTGAAACTCCACCCCTCCCAAGCTCAACAGAGACTTCTGCGGCTTTGCACGTCTGGTATCATAAAGCTGAATTCAACACAGAAGTTTCCCCAGCATAGTGAAAATGCCGAGACAAGGGAGGGGTTTACAAACAAAAGAAATGGAGGAAAAAAAACGACTGGATATAGAGTTCAAAACCACGCTTATAAGGTTTTTCAAGAATATGCTAGAAAAGTTGGATAAATTTAGTGAGGCCCAAGAGGAGATGAAAAAGGACCAACTAGAGACACTGACTGAAATAAAAAATATTATACAGAGTCCTAACAGCAGACTAGAGGATGGCAAGAATCAAGTCAAAAACTTGAAATATAAAGAAGCAGAAAACATTCAACTGGAAAAGCAAGAAGAGAAAAGAATCCAAATATGTGAAGATAATGTAAGGAGCCTCTGGGACAGCTTCAAGCGTACCAACATCAGAATTGTGGGGGTGCCAGAAGAGAGAGAGCAATATACTGAAAATCTATTTAAAGAAATAATGACTGAAAACTTCCCACATCTGGTAAAAGAAATAGACTTACAAGTCCAGGAAGCACACAGAACCCCAAATAAAAGGAATCCAAAGAGAACCACACCAAGACACATCATAATTAAAATACCAAGAGCAAAAGACAAAGAGACAATATTAAAAGCAGCAAGAGAAAAACAGTTCATTACCGACAAAGGAACACCCATACGACTGTCAGCTGATTTCTCAACAGAAACGATGCAGGGCAGATGGGAGTGGCAAGAAATATTCAACATGATGAACAGCAAGAACCTACAACCAAGAATAATCTATCCAGCAAAGCTATCATTCAGAATTGAAGGGCAGATAAAGAGCTTCACAGAGAAGAAAAAGCTAAAGGAGTTCATCAACTCCAAACCTGTATTATATGAAATGCTGAAAGGTACTCTTTTAGAAGAGGAAGAAGAAAAAGGTAAAAGCCAAAAAATTATGAACAACAAATACATATCTATCAACAAGTGAATCTAAAAATTAAGTGAATTAAAAATTTGATCAACAGAATAAACTGGTGAATATAATAGAATTAGGAGCACAGAAAGGGAATGGACTGATAATTCTCAGGGGGAAAGGGGTGAGGGGTGTACAGGGAGAGACGGGACAAAAATCATACACCTATGGATGAGGTCAATGGAAGGGAGGTAAGGGTAGAGGGAAGGGTGGGAACCGGGTGGAGGGGAGCTAGGGAGGGGACAAAAGAGAAACAAATGTAATAATCTGAATAATAAAGATTTAATTTTAAAAAAAGACTGCTAAAGGTAAAAGGACGGTGATAGAGCAGAAGTTTTATGACATTCCTGGCCTTTGTTATTTAACTGCCATGCCATTTTAATTTTATTTTTTTTAAATGTCATGCTTTAATTTAAAGACTATAAAAGCCATTAAGTACTATTGAAAATCTATGTATAACCTTCTCCATGCTTTTAGATAGAAATGATTTTTACTTGTTTAATAAATAATATATAGTGTTTACTACTCTGATATATATGTATATACACACATGTGGATATGTGGATATGTGCATGTATATATACTGTATATACAGATACAGTATACTAGTCACAAAAACTCTATGAAGTATGATTATTATTCAGTTTATAGATGGGAAAAAACTAAAGTATCAAAAGGTAGCTATAGTCCTACTGCTAATAAGTGGCTGTTTAAAAACAACCATGCAAAAAAATATAAATAAATAAATAAAATAAAAACAACCATGCATTCACACCAAGACAACGAGGCTGCAGAGACTTGTGTTCTTAACCATTACTCTACACTGTCTCTCAACTATCACATGAAAATAAACTCTAGCATTTGCCAAAACCAATAATTTTCTCACTAATAGAAAGTGTTGACAAGGAACCCAGAAGGCTGGTCAACCTTGAAGCTCTGAAAGGTCAGAGCCAGCCATCCCCTTTCTAATTGAGACAGTGTTAGCTGAACCAACTTCCCCATCAAATAATCATGTAAATCCTTACTGATAAGATCAAGATAATCTATCTGTTACTGGAATTGCCTGTTTCAGGGCAAAAGGTGTATCCCAAACCTGAATAAAAGGGATGCAAGGTCAAAGGAATGCTGTAGTCTTTTCACTAGAGGAATATTCTCAAATTAATACTTTCCTAGTCTCTCTTTTCATTTGTGTGCAGCCTTATCCAGAACACGAACCCTAAACAGGAACCCTGAACCACGCGGGATGTGAAAGGGGTTCATTCCCACAAGCATTGAATAGCCCAGGCATTCAAAAATTCCATGAGAAACAAAATAATCCTGAATTATAAAACTATTTACATATATATAGCCTCAGTTTCCAGATCTATTACTAATGTGTTCCTATTTTGATATTTATGCACACATGTTCTGTTCTGAGTTTTAACTTTAAATTCTAATACTTGGCAGATCCTTCTATGTGAGACATTAGCAACATTTGCTACTCCTGCTACTTCAGCAGTTTGAAAGTAGTCAGGTGAGAGCTCAGAAGTTGCTGCTTGTCCATTCTCTGCAGAGGCCTGCAAATAAAGCCAGCCAGGCTGAAGCATACTCAGTATTCTCAACCCAGGGGAAAAAGAAGTCTCCTGTGCTTGGTCCTTTACATAAAGAACATTTGCAGTGAAAGTGATAAATTCTTTGTTGCCTTTAAAAAAAGAAGCTATTCCAACACTATGACATTTTAGTTGGAAAAGTACAGTTATAATTCCTAAGGTTTTTATCACAATAGAACTAATACATTTCCCCTTTCTCCAGGTGCCAATATCTGTAGCCACCAGTTCAATTCACTAAGGTCTCTCCAGATGCTATGAATTACTCATGCAAATCCCAAACCCATCTTTCATGCCTAGATTCGGGTAAGAGATAAAGCTGGACAACTGTTAAGAAGGGTGCTTTTAACTGACAACAGAATTACCAGAAAGACATAAAAGACGGGACTTATAAGAGGAAGAATTAGAATCCATCATATTTTAACATATTTAACACTTTACCTTGCAAAAAACATAATAATCAGCAACATTTATACACGGGGCTTCTCATAAATTCCACATACATATCTGAATTTCATAAATTCCATATAATCCATATAATTCTATATGTTTACAGAATCCACAGGAAAAGATGACTTGCTCAACTCATAAACCTAGCAAGAATATGAGCAGGTATTTTTTTCACTCTGAATCCTAAAGTGTTCTTTTTCTTTCTTTTCCTTTTCTTACCCACTGAACTATACTGCCTCATACTTATACCATTACCTGATATAAACTACTATCTCATAAGTATTAGCATTCCCCTCAATGAAGGAATGAATGAAGTAATAATGGAACCAAGGGTAAGCACTTAAATATTTATTATAGCTTAACATTGTTACAAAAAAATGTATAAGGAAAAATGAATAGACAATTGAAAAAAATACTCTTACAGTACTTGCTTTTCATAGAATTGATTTAGGATTTAATCATAAAATTGAGACATTACATGAAGGGTCTTGTAAAAATTCAAGTATTAGAACAGCTTACATTTCAATCTTAGAGTGAAAAGAAAAATGAAACATTTAAGAATTGTAGGAAAATTCTGCTTTCTAACATGGTCATAAAGTGTCACACTTAGGTTAATAAGAAGTCTAGTAATGGTGTATTTTATAATATGAACAGATGGCCAATTTCCAATTAATTTAAAAAAATCATATTTATCATCAAAACTATAATCAACAAAATTAAGGCTTGCTTTGAGACTCAGAAGCCGTTCAGGATCTTACAATACTCTAATTAGTATTTTTGTCATTTACAAAACACTAATCCAGATTTAATCATCATTCTCTCTTTCCCAGCTGTACCAACAGTTGATGATTCTTTCTATTCCCACAACTGAAATATTCTTCTTTTCTAGTCTCTTCATCCATCATAACTAGCTTTGTTCTATCCTCACTAGCACCCCTTTGCCTCACAACTAGATAATGACTTCATTCTAACCCACAGTATCATGCTTCTAAGGTCCCCTCTGTCAATACTACTGCCAGATTGTTCTTTATTTTATATAGTCCAGAACCTTAAATGGCTTCCAACTACATAGCACCTTAACTTAAAAATTTAGCCTCATTTTCAAGGTGTCATAATATAACCCAGTTTACCTTTTCAAATGATTTTTTATTATCCCCCACAACAAGCACCCATGAAGGAATCATCCAAATCTATGTACTCAATTTAACCCAAACATGCAGTGCTTATTCTTACCTCTTTCTTTTTAGAAATTACTACAACAAAAATCATCATCATCATCACCATCACCATCATCACCACCACCATCAAAAGCAAACATATACATTACGTATTATGCACCAGGAAATGTCATAAGTGCTTTAGACATTTTAACTCACATAATCTCTGCAATAACCTTGTGAAAAGATACTATTTTAACCATTCTCATTTTGCAGAAGGTCCAAGGCAGTCAAGCAAGTTATGCAAGGTCACACCGCTAGTAAATTGTAGAGCCAGAATTCAAACCAGCAGTTTGGTTCAAGATTCTATATTTAACCACTATCTGTATGCCTCTCGATTACCAAGTAATACAATTTCTTTATTGTCACTACATAATCAGCTATGCATTTCACATATGCTCCTTTATCTTTTTAATAAGTTATGAAATTGCCCATGTTTTATTTCTTTGAGAAGCCTCTTAGTATTAGATAGAGGAGCCCCAAATAAGTGTCTCTAAGGAAGACCATGTTATTAAAAAGTAAATATTATAAAAAGCAAAGATTCAAGAATTATTTTAGTCAAAAATGTATAGAATTAGATCTTCTGTTACCAACAAAGTCTTCTGAGCCAGGACTTCCTGCAGCAAGTATGCTGAGAGAATTTAGACTGAGTGTGAGCTGGCAGAGCTGCTTGCACATTTCTCATCAGAGGCTGTACGGCAGCTCTGCTGGCAGGAAAGGCCAGAGATTCCTAAAACTTGCTTCGAAGCTATAGTTGCCCAACAAGTATACTTATTTAAGTTAGAGGTTGTAAATTAATAAAAATAGCTATCTAATGACTGATATAAAACATTTTTGTTAAACTTTAATATTTACAGTAACAGATTCAGTCTATACATTTTCTTACTTCTATTATCCTTCGAAAGACTTTATTAAGTCATGGTAGCTATGACCTCAAATATCAAATCATAAAAGTTCTATCACGTATGATAAATGTAATAACCTGTCCCACTGACCCTTGATTAGATTGAACCATACACAAAATTCCTAATGTTTGATAGACTTTAACTTGCAAAAATGGTAATTTTATCTGATTTTGTGAAATATAAAGTCAAAATGGTAAAATGGAAGTTATCAGCATGGAATACAGTGTATTCAAAATACATTGTTCCTTTCATTTCCTTTTGTAGATAAGTTTGCACTGAAGACACTATAATTTTTAAGTTTCTTCCTTGAACCCTGATAATAAAACTGTTGAATAAAAACTCAGATCTAAATGTTTATCTTACTACTGTTTCCTGACCCACTTTATACCTCAAAGTCCTAGAAAGGAGAAACCTATGAGAATTTTATTGGGGGGAGGGAGGTTCCCCCTTAGTTATTAATGGTTTACCAGGGTAAATCAAAATTTGCTGTTTTCCAAAGCAGCGGGGATGAAATTTTTTTTTTTTTTTTGCTTAAATTGCTAAATTTATTCCTCATATGTACATCTTCTCTAAGTAATCAAGCCACCTTTCAGACCTGGGACACACATCTGCACCTTTAAGGAAGTACCTCTTCAGCAGAAGTCACTGGGGGAAAACCCTGACACCAAAGTACAAAGTGCTTCCTTTGAATACATTGAATGACAATTTACAAAGTTCTTAATTTCCAAATTGTAAATAAATCTCTAGGGGTACAAATCCAACAATTAAAATATTTTCCCCTCAGTGATATGCTGGCTACTAATGGCCAGGTAGTATTTCCTGCAAAGCATACTTAGTGATGCCAAGAGTTCATCACAATCTCGAAGAAAGTTTTCTGCAATTGTAGATGCCACAGGTAAACATGGGCACAAGAAGTGCTTAAGAACTCAAATAAACAATACTTTATTGTAAAAACTCTCTAGATATTAGAACCTAGTTTGCCCTAGGTGGAAATTTATATGGAAGAACATCATTTTTCTCTACAGGAATAGCTTGGCTCTACATAGAGTTTTACAGTTGAATAAGTTTTTGCTCATATTTTTTCACACCAAAGTCCTATATTTCCTTCCATTGCTCAAAATAAATACTTTCTGCCCTGGACTAGAGTTAATAATCAAAAGAGAAAGAAAAAAATAAAAGATTCTTGGAGTAGGAATGGCTGGATACAAAAGAGGAGACATTACATCACTACTTGATGTGTTTCTCTTTGTGTCATAGGCCTGATCGTTATCTTAGCAAACAGATGAAAAACTTCTCAAGGTCAAGAATTGTGTTTTATAATCCCTGCATGCATAGCTCAGAACTGAACATGAAGTGGATACTGAATATGTGTCTATCTAATGATTGAAATGTAAATTATAAAAAGGCTATTAAACAACTGTAGATACAGAGTATCTAACATAGCATATTAGAAAAGAAAATTTTCCTTCTTTGGATTAATTTTCCTTGAGCAAAATGGAAAAAAAATAATGAGACTCTTTCTCACAAAATGTGTTTGGAGTACCATGGTCTCCTATATTGCCCATACTAGAAATGCAGTAAATTCTTGTGGTTTTGAATATTGATTTTTGATAAAGCACTGTATAAAATTATCTATGACCTAAAATGTTCATAAGATATATTTTTAGTGAGAACTTATAAATATCCATGCATACACACCTTAATGTGTACACACACATGCATATTTTCTAAGTTACAAAAAGCCACTATTCAAATTTCATCAGCCAAGTTATACATTAACTAGAGGCCTAGTGCATGAAATTTTTTCACTGGAGAGATATCCCTCAACCCAATCTGCACCCTCTCCAATCTGGGACTCTTCAGAGGATGTCTGACTGCCAGTTTAGGCCCGATCCCACAGGGACATCCCCCTCACAATCTGGGACTACTGGCTCTTAACCATTTGCCTGCCTGCTTGCCTTCCTGACTGCCCCTAACCACTCTGCCTGCCAGCCTGATCACACCTTAACTGCTCCCCTGCCAGCCTGATCGACACCTAACTGCTCCTCTGCTGGCCCAATCATCCCCAACTGCCATCCCCTACAGATCCCCTACAGGTCTGCTCCCCCCTCCCAATACCCTTCTCTGCCAGCCATCTTGTGACAACTTGGGGTGGCTAACTTTTGGTGGCCATCTTGTGACAATGTGGGGGTGGCCATCTTATGACCACATGGGGGTGGCCATCTTGCTAATCTCCCTGATAAAGTTTAAGTATTTATAGCACAATATATATCTCTTCTGAGACACCACAAATATAATTTTATGCTTAGTTGTGTGGTTCTTTTAGTAATGTCTAGTTGTCCAAGTAGAGTCACCTTAAGCTCTCTGGGAGTAATTTCCATGTCCTTTCTGTGTGTTTAGGAGTAAGGGTCATAATTGTATTACTTCAGTGGAAACAGTGCCAGGTACAAATAACACTGTCAAATTTGTTGAATGACTGAATCACGGGTGAATATTGAATACTAGATATGTAAAGTTACGGCATACATGCTACAATTAACATCATGAAACACAAGTAATCACCAAGTAGGAAGCCTGAAAATAGATCCCTTCCTTTTCTCAATATGCATGAGTTGAGCAATGGGAGAATGCAAGGAAGAGATAGTTAAGGAACCAGAACACTTAGCCTTTAGGATTGGGGTATAAATGAAGTCAAGGAAAAAAAAACAAAAAACTGTAAGAGTGAGTGATGCACCAAGACTAAGTACTAACAGGTGGGAAAGTGAAGACAGGCCATCAGTGTGACTGGAAGTGACTAAAGAGTTTAAGCAGAAAGCATTTCAAAGTGATAGAAACAATTAAAATGGAAATGGGGGAAAATAGGCTGGTGACTAAGGAATAGCAAGTTTACCAAGAAATTTAGTAGTGAAGAAAATAGAGAACTAAAACCATGGGGTATTAAACTGTATAAGGGATTGGGAGACATATTCATAGACAGAGACAACAAAGTATCATAGAAGCTTTCTGTAAATTCTATCAGTCTTTTCTGGGGTGCTGAGGAGTAGGTGAGAGAAGAGAGGTAATGAATTTGATGAACAATAAGAGCTCTGTGAGTCAGATGTGACAACTTTTTTTGGAACTGATTGTTCATCACAAATAAATCTCATCTCTTCTTCTGAGTTTTTATGGGTTCCTTTATTATAATCATCACTAGATTGTCAATTAAGGTAATCAGGGGACTCATTTATATCTAAATCTCCTCTGAGCCCTAATTTTCATTCAATTTGTGTGTTTCCAATAGCATGGTAATTGCCAGCTTCTATATTCTTAAGTATTTATCACATACCTGATTCCCACATTTCAACTAGTAGTGTTCTATATATTAACTTGAATGTGTACTTTTTATATATAAGTAGAAAAAAATACTTTGTGTCTAACTTGCAACAGTGAGGAATAACTTGGTTACCATAAGTTTTTACTTTAGCATTTTTTGGTTACTTCCTTCTTTTTAACAAAAATGATATAATTTATTAATACAATTTATTAAAATCTATAAATAATAAATGGAACTATATAAATAATGCATTTTTTGCCTCTAAACATTACATTAAAAATATATCAGTATTTAAATTTGAGGAATTTTGTAATTTTATTTGAAATGAACACAAGGAAATACAATTTGAAGTGAGTTGGACTGTGTTGTGTTCTACACATTTCAACTCCTTCTCTTAAGAGGCATTCAGATCCACTTAATGAATGCAAAGCTTTAGAGAGGTTCTTGTCTTGGACTTGTAAACATGGCCAACCAAAGCCCAGCAGATATTAGCTGGTGTGTTTTGAACTAGAGGGAGAACAATTCAGTCACTCTCATCTAATACCCTGAAGTCACTACTACTAGTGATTTAAATTAGGTTAGAAAAGTAGAGAAGTTAAAAGATCTGATTCCACTAATGTCACATATGTCTGAAACTGGCAACTGGAGGCTTTGTACACATAATTGTATCCATCGCTAAGTATTAAGATAATATGAGTACCAGCTAGTACACTCTTTACCACTCAGCATTATGGGCTTTAAGACTTTTCACTCATTTTTTATTGTCATCTTCTTTTAACCCTTACATATTTCTATCCCTTAGCTTTCTCCAACTGCTTTCTCTTCCAACCAATAGGCCAACTACCCTCTGCCTATAGCCAAGCAAATCTGTTATGACATCAGTTCCTTTTTTTCTCCCCAACCACAGTTCTTCCGCTAGAGGAGGTGGCAAGAGGGAAGACCACAGTGGTCTTACAGACAGACTTGTGTGAGAATCCCAGCCCAGCCACTTCCTAGTTCTTCAAACTTAATGAAGTTATTAATAAAACCTAAGTTATTAATTATTCATAACTTTAGAAAGTTATTTTTAAAACCAAACTTGCTGATTATTGTGTGATTTGCATGAAACAAGGTGCATCAAAACCTAAATAAAATCAACACCTAAATTAATGAAGTACAATCAATCATCTGTACTTTTTATCTTTTTTTGTGTGTCTTTTTCAAGTTATCCCAAATTTACCTACTATGACTGGCAAAGCTTTCCATTTCCACACCTAATTATCTATATCTATATCTATATCTATATCTATATCTATATCTATCCCCTATATCCTCTGCTATGACCTCCATTCTAGCTTCACATACTTCCCTGGACTAGTTCTAGCTGCATTAGATCACTTCACTCATTCCCTTGTCCATGACTTGCAGATTTCTCATCCCCTAATGACTGATCTTTCATGTACATGTTCAGCAAACTCAATGCTGTATTGGAAAAAAGTATCTTAACTAAAGTTCTGATGTTCCTGTACGTCTTCAGCTCCTTGGAAGAGAACAACTTAACATAGGATAGCTATTTAGTTAAAATCTAAGCATTTTAAATTAATGACTATCATACTGCATTCTAATATATCTAGTGGGTTTTTTTTGCATTTGAATGTACACTGATTCATGTGTGTAAAATTTTTGATCACATAATAATCATATCTACAACAGCACAAAATTTTATAATGACATCATCTTAATTTTTTTCTTGAATTTGACAGCCAAAACAGAAGCTGAGAGATGTATTTCAAATAATATCAATAGTACCTTCATGCCCCCTCTGTGAGGGAAGATACTCCTTTCTTTATAGTATAAGTAATACAATATGCTTTAGACTATAAAACTATTTACTAGTAAGTGCTGAAAACTGCATCCTCAAAGATGTGGAACAGGAAAAAATTCATTTTAGAGAATATTTTCACTTAAACTTTGATTCTTAAATGCATATAAAGTAAAATAAACTATTATTACAATGCAATTTGACTGACAGAAGCATACAAATATAAGCCAAAAGTGAAAATAATAAAAAGGAAAAATGTTAAATGAATTTTCCTAAAGAATGCTTACCTAGCTTACTTACCTTGGAAACTGGAAAATTTCCTTATGAATAACAAAAACAAGAGAAACAAAAGGATAAAAATGTCTCCTCCCTTAAGATGAAGGTTTAGCCCTAGCCAAATGGTTCAGTCGGTTGGAGCTCTGTCCTGTACACCAAAGGGTGGTGAGTTTGATTTCCTATCAGAGCACATACCTAGGTTGTGGGTTCAATCCCCTGCCAGGGCACTCATGGGAAGCAACCGATCAATGTTATCTCTAACATCAATGTTTCCCTTTTTTTCTCCCTTCCTCTCTCTAAAAATCAATGAAAACATAATCTCAGGTGAAGATTAAAAAAAAAAAAAGATGAGGTTTTACATAGAGGTTTCTTTGATTAATAGGAAACATTTGACTTTAGAATTAATACTATAGGTCCACACATAAATATAACTAGTAGCTACTTTTAAAACTCTCCCTTAAACATCCTCACTATATATTTTATCTCAGACTGTTTTATAGCAGCTCACATATAGAAAGGAAAACACTCAGCCATGTTCTTGGAGACGACTTTGTTGCAGGTGTCACCCACGGTCTAACAGAAAGGTTTCCTCTCCCAAGTCAGTGCTTTCTGTTGACAGAATTGGCTTTTGCCTATCGGGAGCTGCCACTAATCAGTGACTAGAAAGAACTCAGGAATTTAGAAGCTTTCCATCACTGACAGAGAATGGTAGGCAATATAAAAATAGCTTTATACACTAAGGATATGTTGATGCTTCTTAGCCGTGTCAGGACAAGAATGGCCACACCACGAAGTTTGTCTTCATGGATCAAGATAAAAAAAACAGCAGAATGCTCATGGAAAACAATAAGCCACTAGGTATCAGATGCTAGTGTTCAAATGTTTATGGTGTAATCACAGATTGTAATTTTTTTTCTTTCAAAGATCACAAAACATTATGTCTGGCATTAAATATTATATAGTCTTTCATGGACAGACTAAATTCTGCAGGCGCAAATTATAGATAAGAAATGTTTTTATAATACCAATATTATTCTCCAAGTGTTTATATGGAGGTTTCTTTGATTAATGGAAAACATTAATCTCTATTTGAAGAAAATCATATAAATAGGATTACAGATACAGATAGAGAAAATGTTTTAAAAATTAACTAGAGTATCCTCAGTATAAGTATTTATGTTAATCATTTCCCATTTGCCAAACCTCAGCCTTCACTCCCATAGAACAATTCTATCATTCTGACCTCATAAGAATTAATTCCTCAAAATCTCTTTATTTTAACCATCAAAGGTGAATTTTGTTTTCCCACAAGGACCCTCGATGAAACACTATCACTCACAAAGAGACAAACTATGAAACATCTTACCACATAATTCTACATTTTTAGATCACAATTCACCTCACATTATAACTTTAAAATGGACTCCTGAGAACAATGGTATCCTAATCTCTATTACCACTTTATTTGGCTGAACTGTTACTGTAGCTTGGTAAACATTTATGCTTTGCAGTTTTACTATATAGACACTATATCCTAATGAGCCCAGCAAGCCTTAGGACTCTATAGTTAACAGATGCTCATTATAAAAAGAACCACAGAGATTAGCCACTCATACAGTACACTGTGGAGAGGGGATAGACTTTGAAATAAGAATACTAGGGATGAAGTCCCAGATTGTATAAGTGATCCCTATACAAATCTGCTTAACCAATTTTGTTTCTTCACTTATTAAACATTTTATAGGATTGCTGTGAACCATGAATATGAGTATTTAATGAAAAAGCAAATTAATATACTCAGCATAGTTATTAGCTTATACAGGGGTGAACAAAAGTGGTTTGCAGTTGTCAAGTTCAGAGTTTATTCTTGCATTTTTATTGATTAATATTTTATTATTTATTGTAATTATTAACCTACTTTGTCCACATCTCTATTTAAACAAAGATAGTTGGTATACCTATCCTATCTAATAAAGAGGGAATAGGCTAATTGACCCTCATGTCATGGCAAAGCTGACAGTACCCACAACCAATAAGGCAGGAATATGCTAATTAACTGCCCCACCCTCAAAGATGGCGGCGCCCACAGCCAATAAGGAGGGAATATACTAATTGACTTCCATGACCCACAAAATGGCGGCGCCCACAGTCACAAAATGGTGGCACCCAGTCCCCTTAGCCCTGCCGAGGTGGCAGGCATGCAGCAAGGCCAGGCCTGCTCCCAGGTGGGCCTGTCTGCTCTGTATGCCTGCCTCCGGAGTCCCCCAATCTCCTCTGCCCCTCAGCTGCCCAGGACCGGCATGAGGCACAGGCAAGCCTCTGATGGTGGCTGCCCAGCTGCCCAGTGCCACCTGAGGCTCAGGTAACTAAGGCCAGCCAAGGTTTGTGCTGCTGACAGTGGCAGCAGCAGAGGTATAATGGGGAGTCACCTTCTCTATCACCAAGTGGTCTCCTGCCTGAGGGTTCCTGGACTGTGAGAGGGGGCAGGCCAGGCTGAGGGATGCTCCCTCTAGTGCATGAATTTTCATGCACTGGGCCTCCAGTATTAAATATTTAATAAAAATTAAATAAGTTCTGAGGCAAGAAATAAAATATTAGGTATTGGGATGCTTCTGTTTTCCCACAATTATCAGCCTAAAATCAAAATGATTTGGAGAACCTATAAATTGGTTAGACCTGGAAGGTCATTTGTGAGTAAGAATATACTCCTCATTCCTCCAACACACATACCATGTCAGTCAAAGTCCTGTACTTAGAGAACTCAGGTTATTCTATATCACTCATTTATTCATTTACTAAAAAAACATTCATTAAGAGTTTCCTATGTTCCAGACACTGATGTAAGTATTGGGGACAGAGCAGTGAACAAAATACCATCAATATGTCTTGGCAACAATAATGTCACCTCCCAGAATTTGGTGTGCATTTCTTTCACTGAAATTTTCATTTTATCTTCAGAATATATGCACTGTGGTGTTCATAGCAACATTATTTACAATAACTAAGATTTGGAAACAGCCCAAGTGCCCATCAGTAAATGAATGGATAAAAAAAGCTGTGGTACATTTACACAATGGAATACTATGCAGCTATAAAAAGAAGGATATCTTACTCTTTCAGATAGCATGTAGAGACCTGGAGAGTATTATGCTAAAAGAAATAAGCCAATTAGAGGAAGACAAATACCACATGATCTCACTTATATGTGGAATCTAATCAACAAAATGAACTGACAAATGAAATAGAAACAGAGGCATGGAAATATGGAACAAACTGGGGAATTTCAGATGGAAGCGGGGCAGGGGTACAGAAAGAGATTAACCAAAGGACTTATATGCATATATGCATTGTCCATGGACACAAACAATAGCATGGTGAAGGCCTATAGTGGGGTGGGAACCAGGTAGATGAGGTCAATGGTGGAAAAAAGAAGGAACATCTGTAATACTCTCAACAGTAAAGATACATATAAAGAAAAGAAATCTTCATCTTCATTTTATTTTCTACTCTTGAGCCTAAATCTTTTTAACCTCTAGGTCAGGAATGGACTTACAGAATTTTGTCAAAGAGTTGACATGCAAGGTCCCATTTACATCTTTAACACATATACTCTAAGAAGGAAAAGACAGAATTTTACATAAAAAGGGAAACCAATGATCTGGTCCATATAATTTGTGTTTCTATAAATTATAGAATACTACCAAACTGCATAAAAGCTATTTGTAAGACCTGTATCATCCTGCTTTTGGAAATAATTCCTGCACTTACGCAAATGAAAAAACTAAAATTGAGTAAATACTTATTTATTCAATTATTTCTTTGGACAAAAAATTACACAGCCACTACTCTATCAGTCTTTAGAATGAGTTTCCTAGTGATCCTTGCATAATTAAATACATAAAATAATACCATTCAAGAAGAGAATCTACATTTCCTGAAATATTTCTGACCCTATTCTTACACTAAAAAATGGTCAAGAAGATCAGACAATTTCTAATTATAGAGAGCTTACCATCTATTTGGGGGACTGAGTTATTATAATGGGAACAATTAGTAAAGCCAGCATTAAATATATCAGTTTTATATTTTCTCAATAAAGTGTTATTTGGATGCTTATGGTCAAATTACAATCAAGAAGTGCATTCCAAGTACTTTTGTCCTATAAAATGAGGTGTTTAAAAATATACAGGAGGGAAAAAGTTCTCTGACCCACTGTGTTCTTGGAAAGTTTAAAGTAACAAGCCTTTTGGACATTAGTAAGACATTAAAATTAAATATCCCAGTGAAGTAGTCTAAACCAAATATCCACATAGAAGATCTGATAATACACACTGTGAAGATGAACTGCTTATCATGATTTTCATTCATTTAGAAAATGAAATATGCATTTATTATAATTTCACTGATTTCATATATAATGCTTTTTTTTTTACTATTTTTAGACACATAAGACCCCTATATTAAAAAAAAAAAAAACCTGAAAAGTACCTTGAAAATGTTATTTGTTAACTAGACATGGAGAAGTATAAGTTCTGGAGGCTAAGTCCAGAAGGTGATAATGAATGGGAAAAGTCCTCAAAAGGTTGAATGGACATTTTCAGCAGGGCTGAAATCTGCATGTTATTACCTACTGCTGGAACAGCTGAAGGCAATTCCCCTAACCCAGTGGTTGGCAAACTGCGGCTCTCATGAGTCACATGTGGCTCACAAGTTGCGGTTTGCCATTCTATTGACTAATGAGTTTGCCGACCATTGACCTAGACTCTTGATTCCAATAATTACGGGCTGTTGTTGTTTCTTGTGATTAAGCTCCTATACCAGTGGTCAGCAAACTCATTAGTCTACAGTGTGGCAAACCACGGCTCATAAGCCACATGTGGCTCGTGAGCATCAATTTGCAGAACACTGTGCTAACCTGATAATATTGTCCTATTCATCAAACCTTACCCTTGATATGTATATTTACTGTGCTAAAGGGAAAAAATGTGTGAATAAAAAGCCTTGGGTCTGGAGATTTGGAGAGCTTAGTCACTAGAACTAAGTTTCTGCCTGGCTTTCCCCAAAATTTCTGCCTTCAAAATTTATATATCTTGTCTAGTTTATCCACTGACGCGCAGCCCCTTCTCCAAATTCCTGAACCCTTGCAGCTGGGAAAAGACTGTGGCATATAAGCACTTCATTATTTTTTTAAATTAAGAAGCAAACCCCCTTTGTAAAGAAATTAAAAGATAGAAACACACGAGAGTGAGGCCTACTATTTCATACTTTCATATATTCATCAAATATTGACTGAATTCCACTCTAGTCTTTGGCATTGCAAATATAATCTGAATAGGCTTACATTACCCATTTTTCAAAAGAAACAGAGTAAAATGAAGAAATTAGCATCAGAGTTCACCAGATGGTACATTGGGTTTTGCTTGATTGAGACCTTCTAAATGAAATAACTAAAATATTAAAAAGCCAGTAAAATGATTTGGAAGAAATATTTTTACCATATTATCCTTGAAGAGATAAATTTATTGCCTGAAGGCAGCTAATAAAGTAACTGAAATTGTTCAGATGAGCCCTGAGCAAATTGATATTTTGGATGCCTGACTCAGAAAAATTACATCTTTTTGCATTTGTTAATCATCATTCAGAACAGTTGTTCGAATTTAGGAGTAATCCTCTTCCACCCTATCCCACCCACACTCCTCAGGAGGCATTTGGCAATATCTAGAGTTACATTTGATTGTCACAAAAGGAGAAAGGGTTTCTACTAGTATCTAGTGGGCAAAGCCAGGGATGCTGCTAAACATCCTGCAATGTACAGGTCATACAGCACAACAAAGAATTAACTGTCAAAATTTTTTCAATAATTCTCATGATTATCCTAATTTAGGATGTCTAAATGGTGATGAAAAGCCAAAAAAAGAGTGATCTAAAGAATTTCAGGCCAATTGAACTTAAGTGACAGGTTTCATCAGTATTTTATTCTCAATCAGCAATAGTTTTACACTTAAAGTCTAAATATTAGACAAAGGCAAGCAAGTTTCTTCATATACCAAAGTTAAACAAAATTCAATTATAAAAAAAGTGCTTTATTTAACCAGATTTAGAAGTAGCATGCTACTAAAGTATGCATCACAATGCACTTGCCCAAATCTATAATTTTATTTGTGATGCATTCAGAGCACTGTAGCTCACCATCTCTTCTTAGGAACAAATTTGAGTTCTAATGTAATCCTTGATGATAACCATAAAACTATTTTATATTTATGTGTACATACCTTTAAAATATGTTCACCCCTGCCTGATGTGCTCCAATTACTACTACATCTTATGCACATGAAGGATTCTGACATCACTGAAGAAACCAGCTGAAGAGCAAACAAGGTGTTATTACATACTTGATTCAGAATAGTAAGACTTGTGTCTAATTTGATAGTATTGAATAGACAACTATTAAATGAATATTATTATATAATCAACTGAAATGACCAGTTCTTTATTAGTGCCTATTCAGAGGATTGACATTGATACAAGTCAGGTCCAATTACAACAATCTAGGATGGACGCATAAGAAAAGGCATACAAGCAATATCCATCTGCGTGAATACTGTTTAACAAACACATAGTACTTACAAGGCACTATTATAATAACTTTGAAAATATTAACTCATGCATTTAATCCTCATGCAAATCCTATGAATTAGATGCTATTATAATCCAAATATTTATGAGGAAACTGATATATGGAGAGATTACTTCTCTCACCCATGTCATTAGAACCTAATTACATCTTTCTACATTATCGTTACAATTGCCAATTGATCATCTACCCCCCCAATCTTTTTCTTACAATCCACATTCTATTCAAAGAGAAATATTTCTATTTTCAAAGTGATGCCAGAGCCATTTTCCTATAGCATACCTACTCATTAATTTCTTTGCTTAAATATCTCCAATTCTGATTTTTATTGGGTTATTATGATTAAAAACAAGCACTAGTTATTAATAACAATAATAGCAATTTTTTTCTTGCTCACCTGCATTAATCATTTTACACGTGTTATCTTACTTAAACTCAGCTGTTGTGGTAGGAAATTCCAGTATGCCACAATCCGACCGAAATCTGTACCTTTTCCCATGTTTCTTTGTCTTTGTATAGAGTGGTTCCTTCCTTTAGTGACTCTCTTTTCTTTCCAGCACAGTTCTATTCTTCAGCTCCTCCAGAGCTAGGCATTCTATTCTTTATGTTCATAACATACCTTGAGCAAACACTGATATTGTAGCATTGATTATGTCATATTATAATCTATTGTTCATACACCTGTCTCCCTTATCAGTATTTGAAAAACTCATTCCAGATTAGTTTACATTTCTGACATGTAAAAAGTGCTAAACAAACTCATTGAATAGATGTCTCAGAAAATCAGGGGAAGAAATTGGTTTTCTCTTGTCAATTTGGAGCAGCAGGAAAATCCATATCTACTTCTTTGATCAAATAAAAATATTCTGTGCATGAGGTGAAATTTCAGGAGTCATTTAAAAAAATGGAAGAAAATACTTGGCAGGTTTGAGAGAGAATATTTCTGTTTTCAAAGTACTGCTTGGGAAACAGTACAAGAATGAGTGTACAAAAGAAAGCTCTATGTTGTTCTCCCTTGGACAAGAAGAGAACTAAAGAATAAAAGATGAGTGAAACAGTTCAACAGAGGTAAATTTTCCATGTGCAAAACAGAGGTCGCTGAGTGGATAAGACTGGAAGAAGAGTGGCTTCCTCAATTTGGAAATGAACTTGCATATGTCAACTTCCACAACAGTCCCATGGAAATACTGTGGTTCAAAACTTTTAATTTGCATTTTTATTCTCCCAAGTATGAAATAAGGCCTGTTCTCCACTTATACATGGGTTGTTAGAAATAAATATATTGAAAAAGTTTTTGGATATTTCCTTACTACCTTTACATAACCATATTGATTTTACTAGGCTAACATAAAGTAATTGTACTGCTGCTTCCTCATTATTAATGCAAAAATTATTATACCTGAAAATGAACATGAATTTCATTTTCACATTATCTTTTTATATTTGACATCTAATGCACCTAGTGTTAGTAATGATATAACACCTATAATGTTTGTATCATGTAAGACAATATAAATGTAGGTACTGACAGACAATTCACCTTGTAAACCTGACAACTAAACTTACAGCATCAAGAAATACTGTATAGTACAGTATTTAAATGTATTTTTCTTCATTATAATTTTTAATAACACTTTCTTTTCTCTAGCTTATTTATTGCAAGAATACAGCATATGATATATGTAATATAAAATATGTGTTAATTAATCATTTGTTATATGCAAGACTTGCAATCAATAGTAGGATATTAATTTTTGGAAATCAAGTTATATGTACACACATTTTCAACTGTGCAGAAGTCTATTCCCCTAATCTCCTCATTGTTCAAGGGTCAACTATACTTCATAGTCTACCTAGTGCAGATTTTGATATAATGAATGGCCAAAGTGTGTTTGCTAATTGAATAGAAATCACAAGTGAAGTTTATGAAGGGGTAGTGAAAATATGCTGGAGTACACACTTCAATGCAAGAAACAAAAGATTACTTTGTATTTTAACCTCAGAAAAGGCAGTAATGTCCCCTCAAACTATTTCCACTTCAGCTTTCCCTACAATAATGTAACAATATTTCTATCACACCTTTCTCTTGAACTTGGAGTGCCTATATCCATTTCATTGATCTATCCTACGTCTCTTAAGAAAATCAAATGTTCAGGATATTGTTCACCCATAGTAGAAAAATCAGTGAATACATGTTAAGAATAAAATTACTGTGTGAACGTCTGAGAAGTAAATTATACAACAAATGCACAGATCATGCATTAATACTCCTAAAAGTAAAATGTTAACACAACATAATAGACTGTTCTCTAAGTGCATATATAATAAAAATGAGCTGAGCACTATTTATCTTTAAGGATGATAGAAGGATATTTTCCCATCTGTGCATATCTGTATAAAAGACACATAAGTTTACTACTGATACTTAGCTGTTCAATAGGAACAATTAAAGTAGTATTTGCTTTCAGAATTTCAGAAGCTATCTAAAGCAATCTCCAATAGAATCCTAAAAAAGATAGTACATCAAAGTGAGTTATTAAGCGTAAATATCACACACAAAAATGATCCTACAAGTTCCACATCTCTTCATACAGGAAGAACGCCTGTGATATTCAGTAGTGGCCTCAAGATAGCCCCATATCATTAATATCTAACCCTTAAAATCATTAAGGTTTTCCCAAGCAACTACTTTTATCTCACAATCTGATTCTCAGAAAGCTATATGGAGCTATGGGGAAAAAAAATCTTTAAAACATATTTAATGCTCTGACCAGTCAAGTTAGTATTCATCAATACAAGTTCATCAAAACAAACTCTGAAAGCATGAGGATCCATAATCTTTCTTTCAAAGGAAGGAAATGGAACAAAAGAACTCAAAGCATATATCTCTGAGAACAGGTATCCTGGGTGAGTGAGTATAAAGGCCCTTCCATGAAACCTGATTCAATTTTTCTAACATAAAGAATGAGTACAAAATAAAAGGCTGACCATCTAAGAAAATTGGAACATAGGGAACACCCACTACTCTCTAAGAATTCCAGGCTGTGACTCATTTTCTAGGTGACGTTCCTGGCCAATGCATTAACAGAAAAATGTTTGCTGGGATGTTCTTTTGTGGAAATGGTGAGAGGTTTGTACTAAAGCAGCCACAGTATTTCTATCTCCTATTGCTCTGGAACAATCTCCAAAAGACTGACATTGGTGGTTACATTTAATAAGCTAAAAACATTCCAAGAGCAAAGAACAGAACGTGGCACACAGTAGGTGCTCATTAACTAGTATTACTTGCTTATACAACATTCTTGACTCAATAACTGAATTTTCTGAAAAGTTAGCAATATTTTTTGTCTAAAAAATTGATGACTTTTTCTTGTGAAAATTCATCATAATCATTTTAAGCTGACTTTTTAAATAATGAGATGGTTAAAACTTCTGGTTTTCTGACATGAGTTCTATTGGAGAGTGTAAGAAAAGCTTGAATCAACTATAGTAAAATATCTAAAAGGTGAGGTAGCAAAGGTGCAAAAAGAATGGCAATATTTAGCATGAGTCACAAACATGAGCTACTTTATTTTTAAAATGCTGATAATACATGGGCATGTAAAACTATTAACAAACATAGCTATAGAAAAAAATTCTAATAGATGTTGAATATTTTGTAAACATTACAGTAGAGTGATATCAAAGACATAATTTGGATATTAATAAAATAGTAGACATAGTATATATGTATATGAAACTAAGTCAAACTATACTGGACTCGCTCATAGGTTATCCTCCACCACAAAATACGCATGTAGAGCCACTCCATTTCACAAGAACCCCAAAGGCAAATAAATCAATAGAATAGGGCAATCAATAAATTATCTCCTAAACTCTCTCTCTCTCTCTTCATTCCTATCACACTTCCTGGATTTTAGGCTGTTGCCTACCATTTTTTGTGTGCTTATAAGATATTAGGTCCATATTATTGAGCCTTAGAATTTTCTCAGGATAAGTGTCATCTTGGCTACCACCTACAGTAATTCAGGTAGCTCACTGTCCTGAGGCACTTGATGGAGAGAAGAGAGGTGACTCAACCTCCTGCCCTGAGCATACACCATGGGCCGCATCTTTCTGAAGGATGAAGAGGCTTTTTCTACTTTACATAAATGTGCTATATTAACTAGTTCTGGCCCTATGAATCACCATAAACTTGCAAATGGGCATCTGCCATTGTGATTCCATACAGGCTTTGAACTAAACCATATTTGGATTTAAATTCTAACTCCATCTCTTACTTAAGTATAGCCTTATCCAAGCTACTGAACTCTCTCCAACTGAGCCCCATATGAGATTACACCCACTACAAAGGGCTGCAGTGAGAATTACAAATCTTGAGTGGCCATGGGACATCATTTTATGTTCAGATGTTGAATATATGATAGCTACACTATTGTTATTAATTCTACAGTTCTGTGGTAGAAACTTTCTTCACTATATTAAATTCCTATTTATTAAGAGGTTAAAATCTTACGTAGTCTTATTTCAATGTTTACTAATCACAGACTAACAGTAGAAGCAACATTAAATAATAAAATGCCAAGAATATGATTATTAAATATTGAAATCTTAAGATCACACAAGAATCTGATAAAAAAATATAGCCCCATCCCAAGATTCTGATTCAAGGGTGCAAAATGGGGAGTAAGGATTCTGCAGCATAGTTCTCTGAGTAATTCTAACATAGGTAAAACATATTTGAAAAACTATGCTACTTGTAGATAATATTGTTATCTTAAAATGAGCATGTGAGTAATAACTGATAAATTATCCAATCTCCAAAAGACTGGCTAGATACATAAATGTAAACCATAGGCAGAATAGAATTGCTCAACAATACCTCTATAGAAAATGATCAACCTCTATAGGTTAATGCCCATCACATTGTAATCTTCCCAAGTGCACAGGTTTTAAGGTCAACAAGAAATATGCCTATTGATATGTCTGTTTTCTATAAAATTGTAATTCTGATGTAATAAAGTCAATAGAATCAAATTCCTTCAATACTTTATCTCACATCTTACCAAGAAACTTTCCTGAACAGAGAAGAAAAATAATAGTTCATCCTGCCAATTCATGTGCAAGGTAATTCTTTGTTAGCTATTTGAGCCTAGTTGCTAACTATATTTACATATTATAGGTGATAATTCCATTTAGAAATCTAACGTGCTCCTTTAAATATGCTAAAAACTCCTAAAATAATGTTTTCAACTTTATGCTTTCAATTGTTCCAAAATTACACAATTATCTTTAGTTACTAGTATAAGTAAAATTTGGGTAATTATGACATTTTCCCATCACTTAAGATATGGAGAAAAGTGTTGCTGAGTTGTTTTGTACCTTGTATTTGTAAAGCCATTTTGGAATCTTGAAAATTACAGAAAGTATAATCACTTTGGCTAGATTTATAGGAAATAACAGATAAATTTTGGCTTGGTTTGAAAATGTTACCACTTCAGAAAGTAAATTATGCCAGAAGCATTTACCCGCAGTCCTAACATAAGTTCCAAATATGAACACCATTATAACAGTGGCCAAGATAATGGGCCTTAGGAAATATCAAACTTTATTCTTATTCTTTCCTTTATCACTATGTTATATCATAAAGAGAGAAACATCCCATACGTGAGCTCCGTGAACCCTACAAAGGGTATTTACTGAGAAGCCAAACACCTAGTACATCACATGATCAGAGGGAAACAGAGATCCCTGAATCCCAATAGTGTACATGACCCGGGAAGACTTTCAATTCACTCTTGCAACAGTGACAGAGCAATCAGTGACTCAACTAGAAGTCCTGGCCATGCTTGCAATATGAATAAGGAAAGGGAAGGCATAACTACAGTTCAGTATCATTAGGAAAAGTCTCATTTATTCTAATGAGACCTTAAATGGCATAAATAATAAACATTTATATTTGTTTAAGAAATGCTATGTTTATCTCCTCCAGAGTTACTACCCTAATCATATTTTGATTAAGTCGTGTCTAAAACTGATTTACATTCTCTTAGACATACCAATGGATGGTAATGAGAAGCTGCTGTGGCCTTCTATGGTTGCAAGCTATAACTGTAAGGTATTCTTTTAATTAGGAAAACCCATGTCATGTACAATACTCAATTAAGTACTTCAATTATCATCTAAAGAAAATTTTAGTGACTTTATATATTATTTTCACCTTACAGTTAATAGTGAAATAAAAGGACACATGGGAAAGTATTAGACATGTAATCAGTATCTATAAATAGTAGAGGCCTTTCTTACTGTCTGAGAAAAGAATGTGCTCTCCATTTATGTATAGACCTTTGTTCTCAGAACTGAATAGCTAACATTATCTGAATACATAGATACCATTCCAGCATGTCAAAGCCTGTCAGAGCCACCTGGATGTGTGTCAGTCATCAAAGGGTCAAATGACTGGCCCATCCGACATGTGGTCATGTGACTAGCTAGCTATTTTACATACACACATCAGGCAGAAAAATATAAAAGTAGCCAATTATTTGAATAAGCAGGGGAGAAGGCAAGCCAAAACAAAATGAGAGACTATCATATAATCTGAGTTCAAATACTGACTCTTCCAAAGTATCCTATCTAATAAAATAGTAATATGCAAATTGACCATACCTCTGCTACAACCACAAGACATGCCTACCAGCCAATCAAGAGTATGCAAATTAACTCAACCAAGATGGCTATGGCCACGAAACAAGCAGGAGGTTTGTGTTTCCCCAGCAATGGAGGAAGATAAACTTCCTGGCCAGCCTTGGCCTTCACTCAAGGCTACAAAGTTTCAATTATAGAAGATAAATAAATTCCATACCCAGGGCCTCTGCTTGGGTTACTGGGGGGCAGGGCCGGCCTGCAAACCACCACAGGCCCCTCACCCAGGCTGTCCCACACCCCAAGGAAATCCCCACCCTGATCCAAGACACCCTTCAGGGCAAACCAACTGGCCCCCACCCATGCACCAGGCCTCTATCCTTTCTAGTAAAAGAGTAATATGCAGATTGAACATCACTCCAACACACAAGATGGCTGCCCCATGTGGTCAAAGATGGTTGCCCCCATGTGGACACAAGATGGCCACCACAAGATGGCCAGCAGGGGAGGGCAATTAGGAGGGATCAGGCCTGCAGTGGAGGACCAGACCTGTAGGAGAGGGCAGTTAGGGGTGATCAGGCCAGTAGAGGAGGGCAATTGGGAGGGACCAGCCCTGCCAGGGAGGGCAGTTGAGGCAATCAAGCCTGCAGGAGAGGGGCAGTTAGGGGTAACCAGGCCTGCAGGGGAGGACAGTTAGGGGCAATCAGGCTGGCAGGGGAGTGGTTAGGGAGTTATCAGGCTAGCAGGTAGAAGCAGTTAGGGGCAATCAGGAAGGCAGGCAGGGAAGCAATTGGGAGCCAGAGGTCTTGGATCGTGAGAGGGATGTCCGGCTGCCATTTAGACCCAAACCTACTGGGATCGGGCCTGAACAGGCAGCCAGACATCCCTTGAGGGGTCCCAGATTGGAGAGGGTGCAGGCTGGGCTGAGGGACACCCCTGTCCCCATGCACAAATTTGTGCACCAGCCTCTAGTGAATTATAAGACCTTGGGTATATTACTTAAGATCTCTGAGCTGCAGTCTCCACTTCTAAAAAGTTGGGATAGCATCATCTGCCTAGTGAGTTTGTTGTGATGTTTATAGATAATCCTTGTAAGCAGTAATAATAACACATTACTCATATGCTATCCAAACCTGTACTTTCACTTCTGCTGTTGCTGCTATTACTAATATTATGACTACTAATACCAGCACCAATACATATAATTATAGAATAATATGGTCCATGTTATGAAAATAATGATTTGTAGCAAGCTGGGTATTTGCTCTTTTGATGTTTCATCACCTGAATTGAAAAACAAGTTAAAAAAAACTCTGAGATGTGTGATTGAGTTGGACTAAATTTATTGGTTTTATTTTATTAATTCCATTTAAAGTATATTGAGCCAAAACTGGTTTGGCTCAGTGGATAGAGCATCAGCCTGCGGACTGAGAGATCCCAGGTTCGATTCCGGTCAAGGGCATCTACCTTGGTTGCGGGCATATCCCCAGTGGGAGGTGTGCAGGAAGCAGCTGATCAATGTTTCTCTCTCATTGATGTTTTTAACTCTCTATCCCTCTCCCTCCCTCTCTGTAAAAAATAAATAAAATACGTTTTTAAAAAATAAATAAATAAAGTATATTTATCTTTACAATGGTCTTTAATAAATCATAGGTCAATTAAATATCTTAATTTTTTTTTCTAGATTTAGCCTATACTCAGGTACTATTAAAACAGATGCCCTAGCATTCTTCTACTCATTACTCAGAAGGCAGTGGTATTTTTTTGTTGTTGTTGTTAATCCTCACCAAGAATATTTTCCCATTGACTTTTAGGGAAAATGGAAGAGAGAGGGAAAGCCAGAGAGAAACATTGATGTGAGAGAAACACATTGATTGGTTGCATCCTGCTTGCACCCAGACCAAAGCCTGGGCCCGGGATGAGCCTGAAACGAAGGTGTGTGCCCTTTACTGGAATTGAAACTAGGACCCTTTGGTCCATAGGCTGACACTCTATCCACTGAGCCAAACCAGTTAGCTAGGGTAGTGGTTGGCAAACCACGGCTCGAGAGCCAAATGCTGCTCGTGAGCCGTGGTTTGTCGCTCTGTTGACTAATGAGTTTGCCAACCACTGAGCTAGGGCATTTGTAAGGTTTTAAACTGAACACTTGTTAGAATAATTCACACAAAGTGTGAATCCAAACACAAGCTGAATTGAAAATTGGCACAGTAATACATTGATACATATCATTTGTTTCCTTTAAACTTCTTAGAAAACTTTACAAAACAGATCTCAAACACATCAATGACTTAAGGAATGAGAAGTAGTTAATCGCTTGATAGTTTTAGCTTTCCATTGGTATTCTGATGTTGAAAGGGAGAATAGTAGTGACTGGGAAACTGGGAGTTTGGAAATGTCACAGAGAAGAACAAACAGTCTGAGGATGATGTGTGACAAGAATGGTAAGGTGTCTAATTGCAAAGTTTCCAGTTGGAGAGCTGCCTGTATTGACTTGGGAATGAGGATAGGAGGATGTGAACTAGAGGGTGGTAGTGCATGAGTGTGGGTATGTCTAGATGGAGATTATAAAGAAATGGTGCACCATGTATAATATTTATATTAATATTTCAAGTTGTTCTTAAGATCATCTGACAGCACCTTGTCCTCCATTCACCTGATCCCCACTCTCAGTCACTATGTAACTTTCAATGCCTTGTCTCAACACTATTAGAGACCTTGATAGGTTAGTATTGGGGTGGGGAATTGATAAGCAGAGTGTCAGCCAAGAAAATGGGATAATCTCTTTGCTACTTATGAGTGAAACAAAATGTCATTTTGAGAGTCAATGTATTAAGGCTATTGTTAAAGGGCTTGGAAAAAGACCATTTACCAGTAAGTGGGCATGTTATACATTCACTAATGGGATCCTTTTTCTACGAACCATCCTGTGACTTGCAACTAGTTACTTTGCTGAAACAAAGGTCTGATTGTATCACTACCCTACCCCCAAATTTATATTCTTCCTAATGCATACCAAATTATATCTAGACTACAATTGGGCATAGTTTTTCTTAGTCAAATTTTCTGCCCTCACATCCCCTTCTAATCTATTTCCCATTCCTCTAATGTACTCTCTAATTGAGTACTAGTAATTGTCATCTACCTATGTGTTTCCCAAGTAAAGTACACCACACATTCTCACCAATTTCAGTGGTCAAATCATTAATCTTGTTCCCTTTTCCCCATATTTGCCCATCCAGGTCTAGTCAATGTTAATTCACGTCTGCATCCTGGAGATTTCTTGCACCAAGCATTTTACCTACTCAGCTGAATATCTCTGAATCAGCACTGGAAGAATTGGGCACGGCATGGATGGCTGCAGAAAGGTGACCTAGATGAGTTCAAGAACTTATAAGTAAGAGAAAAGTCAAGAGATATTGCACAATAACTTAGAAGATAGTGGAGAAACAGGAAATTTCTTTCCCCTTATCTTTGTCCACATTTGCAAATATTTATTATTGATAGAGTACCCATAGTTTTCTTGGTACTGAATTATTAAAGGCTGTATGTCATAACTGACATTCTCAGAGAAAACATTACCTATATTTACTCTTTTTTAAAACTATCTCTTATATTAAATGAAATTAAAGAAAATAATATAGCTCAGTTTTAGCATTTGCTATATTCCCTGGGAAAATGGTATTGTAATCTAAGTAATCCGTCAATGCCTCTAGTGACTTATCTGCATCTCTCCCTCATCTGGGCATTGAGATTTAAGGTCACTTGAAAAGTCCCTGACAACCTTTTCACCTTTTGCATGACAAAACTGCATAAATCTCAAATTTTCCTACACTGAAAGTGAAAATTAAACCTCTTTTTAACACACTATTTGTCTTGTTTGGCTGGTTTATGGTGAGAAAGAAGGCCAAAAATGTTTTTGAAGCAATAATTCATCAAGTACAAAGGAAGGGCGTGCAAACAGCTTCATTTTACTAGGTAAGCATGTTTTTTAAATCCTCAGAGGACACAACTTCATACCTCACCAAAGGTGAAGGAGGGAGGAGGAAGATAATTAAATGGATAGAAAAACAACTTGCAAAAAACATCATCACAAAAACATTTTTCTTGTGGAGATGGAATGTAAAAAATTATGTAGGAGAACATTTGACAACAAAACACAGACAGGGAGGGATTTGAAGACAAACAGCTTTCTTTTGTTTCTCTTTTATAATCAACAAGACTAAGGGATTTTCAGTCCCAATGAAGAATTCAATGGGAAAGGGTGAGAGCCCATCCAACACATGATTACATACAGTGCCTTTGATCCTAATGTCAGGTAACAATAATTGTATCCCCTCCAAAACACACACACACACACACACACACACACACACAAATAGATCCTAAAAGAATCTAATGCTACTTCTGGGCTAATCTAGCTGTTCTGAGAAAGGGCATTAAATGGCAGACTTTAAATTATAATTTGATTGAGATATTGTTTCATATGTAAGTCCTGTTTTCTCCAACAAAATTAAAAGCCTTGTCATTCACTGCCAACCTCTTATTAATAGTAACTTCAAATACTTAATTTTCTGATTTGCTTGGTAAGCAGTGAACCAAGTCTAGGATGATACTATACCAGGGATCATGAGAAAAGCATTAGCTATGTATGTGAGGAGGGGAGAGGGCATATAGTTCTTGGTTCAAAACCAACCTTGGGTACAGAGCATAACCTTTCTGAGACTTTGTTTCCATCTGGGTAAGTAGATAAAAGGTGGGTTAAAAATCAATATCTAAAACAATGACACCAAGCTAGCATTCAGTACCTATTAAAAGTTGCATTAACTATTTGAGAAATAAATCATGATCATTATTTCCAAAGGTGTTCAGAATTTAGGAAGTCATATAAAAGAGGCAACAAATAATATTTATAAAATGCCATCTAATTGGTACCTCTAGGAATAAGTCATTCTTCACAGCCAATTCTGGTTATGAATTTTATGTCTGTAGGGACTATTATTTTAATTATATGAGTTAGAAATGTCTTAGAAGCATCATATGTTTATTTGCTTTTTCCCCATGATATCTTCAACATCACTTAATATTTTCGTAACTTTGCAATTGCTTTATGGACATCAGTCTAGGGCACTTTGAGGTCTGCTTACTCTATCTTCAATAGTGTTAGAATGCTATAATTTTGACAATTTCTGTGTGATAATTTTAGAAAGTCTCTTGTCCTTTCATTAGATGTCACTTCTTACAGCTGTCAGAGTCCATGCCTGTAACATCACTTCTGCCTTCTAATTTACTGCTACAAACCTACATTAGTCCAGGAAAGACAATTGCCAGACAAGTTAAAATTGGTTTATATTTTTATAAATATTATAAAAATAAAAATTATAAGTATACATTAACCCTATGAAGATAACTTTAGAAATGACTACTGAAATAATAAAAGCAAAGAATCACAAATTTTTAAACTAAAGTTTAAAAATATCAGCCTGACAAAATACAGATAGCATTAAAATTTAATAAACTGGGTAAGCATTGGAATAAGCATGATTGATGAAGGATCAATAGCTTAATATGAAAGTATATATCAATCAATTAAAACTGAAGGAAAAAGCAACATGAAAAGCAAGTCACGAAGGAATGATGATTAGTGAATGAATATTTAGAAAAATACTTATTTTTTTAATAATATAAAAAATGCAAAGTAGCCTTTAGTATTAAAGTAATAACCTTTTAATATTTTTAAATTAAAAATGTTAAATTCTGTGACAGCTGTGTCAATTATATCATTTTGGAAAGCAAAATGACAACCTCTATGAGTCATAAAAATTTCCACAATGATATATCTGGAAAAGCTATATAGGCAAAGATCACACATTCATGTTATTTGTTGTTAACGGTGGAAGGAAAATCCTAATTCCCCCAAACTAAGGGATAGATAGATATAACTTTTTTTATTCTTACCCGAGGATATGTTTATTGATGAGAGAGAGAGAGGGAGAGAGAGAGAGAAATGCCATTATGAAACATTGATGAGTTGCCTCCCATAGGCATGCCGACCTGGAGATCAAACCCACACTCTAGGTATGTGCCCTGACCAGGAATTGAACTCCCAACCTTTGGTGTACAGTACCCCAACCAGCTGAACCACCCAGCCAAGGGCTGGTTTTAACTTTTAAGTCATGTAAAAGATTTACCACTCAGAAAATTCAAAAGAATAAAAAACAGTATCCCTCTGCTTAGGGAAGTTTTGGGATCATGGGAGCTCACTTGGCCCATGCACTCAGAGCAGAGAAGTTCTAAAGGATAAAGTTCCATAAATCCAGCTTCCTAGATGAGTCAATTCTGAAGAATATTCTACATCACCTCTCAGAGGATCCCCAGCAGAACTGGATCCTGGCTGCCTATAGCTATCACTCCATAAACTTCCTTCACTGGCTTTTCCTTTACCCTTCTGGCTTCTCCACTACTTCACCATGTACCACCTACTGCCCAAAACTACTTTCACTCTCAAGTCCCTTCAGTTGCTGTTGAGGGTACCCAAACCAAGACAAGTACTACTATTACTTTCATTTACAAATTACATTTGCAATTTTTGTATTTTCTATTAATGCAAAGATAACACATGATCCATTTAGGCCAGTATAAGTTTATGGTCAACAGGTCACTGGGCAAGAAATTTAGACAAGTTTAATTAAGAGTTTTCTGAAGTTGGGAATAGTTGGAAATAAATGTGACTGTCTCTCTCTACTTCTTTTCTATCTGCCACTCCTGATTCAAATGATGAATGAGTCTACAAGTGGCTAGAGATCTGAAAAGAGATCCCTGTGTGGCCACTTCCCTGAGGCCCGAGTGAGCTCCACTTGTATCGCTTGGTGTCTCAGAGCCCAAAAAAGGAAATGACTAGAAAGTCTGAGCCCCCCAGGCCCTTGAGTTTGGGAAAGTAAAAAGGAAGAGTGAGCAAGGAACCTTCTTTCAGGCATCAAAGCAGGAGAGTAAAGATCAATTCTCTTCTTCCACATTGAGGATGGGCAGCTGACACTTAGGGATTTCAACAAAGGGACTTGAGCCCAGTGAACTGATATTAAAAATGTCCAAAAGGAGCTCTAAGAAAACAAACAAACAAACAAACAAACAAAACAAAAAAAACAGTGTAAGGACTAGAATCTGGGTAAAATGGGCAATAAACCATATATTTTCTATGGATTTTCTTTCTATTGTGAATGGTGTATTAGTTTTATATTTTGCTGTAACAAATTACCAGCAACATAATGGCTTAAACCAACATAAATTTATATCTTACAACTTCTTATTTCTGAGGTCAGAAATCTGAAATGGTTATCATTAGGCAGGGCTGGGTTCCCTCTGGAGCTTCTAGGAAAAATCTGCTTTCTTGCCTTTTCTAGCTCCTAGAGATGACCTGTGTTCCTTAGCTCATGACTCCCTTCCATCCTGAAATCCACCAAGATAGGTAGAGTCTTGGTCATGTCACATCACTCTGACACTGTCTCTTCTCCTGCTTCCATATTTAAAGGACACTTGTGATGACACTGGGTCCATCTGAATGAATAATCCAGGATAAAACATAATTTCACCTATAAACTTATTCCCTTTTGCCAGCTAACTGACATAATCATGGGCTTCAGGGTGAACATTACTGGCAGGTCACTATTTTGACTACCACAAATGGTGATATTTTCCTCTGACATTTTCTAGTTGACTTGTTAGTATTTTTCTAGGAATACTATTTTATAGATATTAATCTTGAGTCCAGTGAACATGCCAAACTCATTTTAAAATTTCTCTAGTGATACATATTATGCCTCTATTGGACTTACTGTTTATTTAGTCAATTTCACATTTATAATTTTTTCCTTCCTTGTTAAGTTCTTCTACCTCTTATTTTTTCTTTCCTTTTAAGGTAGTATAATGATAAATAATGGGGGTAATCTCAGGAATTCTTGTGCTACTTTAATAGGAATATTTTTTAAAGTTTTCTAAATAACTATACAGTTTTGGAGTGATTTCAGATGAATATCCCTTATGAGAATAATGAAAAAAATGTATTCCTAGTTTACTGAAAGTTTACAAAACAAATGAGTGTTGAATTTTCTTGGATGCTTTTCCTCCATCTATTGAGATATCTATGTGGCATTTTCTCCTAAATTATGTAGATATCTGAATATTAAACCATCCTTGCTTTTTTGGGTAATTATTATTTTACTATCATGTTTTTTATACACTGTTGAAAATATTTGTCAATATTATATTAAGGTTTTGCTTTTAGATTTATAAGTGAGAATACACTATAATTTTCTTATTCAACTTTATATCTATTTTAACCTCAAATTTGCACTTGTTGCACAAAGTGGTTTGGTTACATTTTCTATTTTGAGTCTCTAATTCAGTTTGCTTAAAATAGGGATTTTCTGCTTTTACGGGTTTTCTAAATTATGCCTATAGATACCTGGGTTTGGTGTCATTTGGAGATTGGGGGGGGGCATTTTTAGCATTAATTGTATTTATTTAATGGTTACTGATTTATTAATGATTTCCATTTTTTCAAGGCTAAGTCAATCACTTATATTTGGCTAGAAAATTATCGATCTTATTTAAAATGTCAAATTTAATGCCAGAATATAATCTTAATACTCTCCTATAAACTTTAAGGCCCCTTTGTATCAGTAGTTTTAATTCCTTTTAATTTCTAACATTAATTTGTACTATCTCTTTTTTCTTGTTCCATCTGTGGGTGGTGATTTCTCCTACAGCTGTTTGTAGATGGTTTGGTGCAACAGACAAATCCTCCTGTGGAAAGGAGATGAGCGAGGGACATTTGGGAGAGGAGTAACTAAAACGTCAAATCACCTGAATGAGGCTGCTTTTCCTAGCCAAAACAAAAGAAGAAGATGCAAATGAACTTAGAAAAGAGGACACTATTTATCAATTTGAATAAGTATCTGGAGAGTAGTCTATCAAAATGGCCCTCTATAAACTATGCTCTATGAATATGTAAAGAATACTACAACATCTTTGTTACCCATCTAACTCCATAATTTACCTTGTATTTTCAGATTCTGGTAAATATTTAATAAAATGTTACTGACATAAGAATATGAGACAACATAAATCTATTTATGTAATAACTATAAGAGTCACTTGTGACTGACACTTTGCATAAGCAATATATAAAATTATAGATGACATTTAGTGTATTGCTACAAAAGGCAATCCGAATAGCTCATTCTTAAACTCATTAAAAAACCCATGGATTACCTATAATAGAGCTGCTGGGATATGATCAGTTGCTGAATGTGGAAAAGGTGAGCGATGTGACAAGGTATTAATACAGAAAAAGTAGAAAATATACACTATGTGTGCAGTATTATGCCAAAAGGGAGGAATTTGTACCATCATAGAATACAAGTTGTAGAAATTTTAATACAATAGATAATTCCACAAAAACTTTTAATAAGATTTATGAAGAACTAATTTCCAGAGAGAAAAAATGAATGCAGGTATTTTATAAGAGAACAAGTTGCCGTTAAAGGCAACATAGTACCCCTGTCATGACAGCTCCTAAGTAAAGCAAGTAAAGATATTGTAACTGTGACTGAGATCAAACCTCTAAGACAAACACTAAAATTACAGACAAAACAGAATCAGCCTATAAGAAGAGAGAAGAATCCATAACAAGGAGGAAAAATTCATGGAACAAACAAGGAAACAGTAGGTATGAAAACATTTTACAGTATTAGATACATTGGGCATTTATTATTTTAGCACCCAAATATCACCTACTCTTTTAAAAGATTTTCCTTCACACATGTGGCTCTGGTGTTAGCTGACTAGGTCTGATTCCTACCTACGGGCTACAATGCACGTTCTATTGAACTGAGCTAATGAGAGCCTATTGAGGAGATTGATCAACATTGTAGTAGAGGAGAGTTATTTTCTTTTCTCATTATCAGGTTGTAGGAACAAAAAAGAGGTCTTCTCATAGATGGTTCCATTACTGGTGCAGAATGCAGTCTCAGAGAAGAAAGCCACCATGCTGAGAGAAAAAGATGAATGTAGAAAATCCTGACAGTAGTCATTCACCAGTTATAGTCACACCTAAAATTAACTACATATCAACCCTTCCTATAGTTTGCTTAAATGAGCCAATAAATTCATCTTTCTGTTAAAACTATTTCATATTAGTTTTCTGTATTCAATAGACAAAACTCATGTCAAAGAAATATGCATGTCCTAAAAAAAGAAAAATACAAGAAACTTTTAAAAAAGAAAAAGGAAGTAATTCTAAATAGGTAGTATTTAGGAAACTGGATATGAGGACTAAAAATTGAGCAAAAAAAATGTTTATTTTTAAATCTAATGTGCTATGATTTCCCAGTTTTCATAAAGGGCATAAAAATTACTGTTATCAGACAGGTAAGATGTGTTAGAAGTCCCAGTGGCCAAAATGAACACTAAAGTAGTATTCTCCACATGGTTGAATATGGTAGCAAGATGGAAAAGATTTATGCTTCCTCCAGTGGCTGATCTTGCTGAAGAATTCCTGTTTCCTAGTCATTCAAAGTGTCTGCTGGAGGTTTGTCAGTTATATCTGAACTGACAGCACCAGAACAAATTCTTTCCCAACCTCTTTTGCAGTCAGATGGAAAATTCTACCTTTAGTGGAATATACTCTCTCAACCATACCATAGTTGAGTATTCCATGGCAGCATTTTCAACATCCACAGTACACAAATCATAATGGCCCTGAGTGACTGATATTCAACATTTAATGAGCAACTACACTGGGCCAGGTACTAAAATAGGATGTCCCTTACACTATAATGGCAATAAAAATACAACCTAAATAATTATGACAAAAGAGTGGTGATGTACGTGTGATGTGGTTGGCATTTTGCGAAGTATTATCTCATGTAATCCTTACAGCACCATGCGGTAGGAACTATAATTATCTGCACATCACAGCTGAGGCTCAGTGAGGTTAAGTAATTTGTCAAAGGTCACATGGTTAATTGGCAGAAGAATGAAACTGAAACCCTGGCTGCTTGTTATGGCTGAATTGTGTTACAAAAAAAAGAAAAAAAAGGAGGATATAGAATTCGTAACCCAGAATATGGCCTTCTCTGAAATACAGTTGTTGCAGATAGTAGTTAAGATAAGGTCATGTTAAAGTGGATGGCTCCTAACCCAATGTGACTGATGTCATTGTAAGATGGCCCTGAAGATGAGAGGCACAGGAAGAATGCATGTGACAGTGAAGGCAGAAACTGGAGCAAGGCCACTGCAAACCACAGATACCAAAAACTGCAGGCAAAGCACCAGAAGCTGGCAACAGGCAGAGGACAACTTTTTTACGGGTTTCAGAAGGCGCATAGCTCAGTTGACACCTAGTCTTCAGGCTTCTAGCCTCCAGAACTGTCAGACAATAAATTCATGTAGTTTTAAACTATCCAGGTGGTGGTACATCATTATAGCAGCCTAAAAAACTAATAAAACACCTAACTCCAAACCTTTCAGAATGCCATGTTTTATTACCACATGAGCTTGAAGTAATGGGTGAGAGAAGAAACATTTAACTACATCTAAAATAGATATAATTTTCAGTTTTATTAAATTCTAATTCATTGAAGATCCATTCAGATAAATCTTTTTAAAATCAGAAGTCCTATTTTCTGCCTCAGCTATGGTAAAAATCATTTTTGTAGTTATTTTTAGATATTTTTAAAAATAGCTTAACTGTGTTCTTTTAAATTACTGAAATGGCCCACATTATCCTGAAGGGATTTTCATTTTCAAAAAAGGAGTCTTTGTATTTTGTGGGTGGCTGCTAGACTGTTTTATTTGAATTACCACACTCTAAGAACTCATCTAGAAGATATAGACAAGTTTACACAAAACACAGACCTTGTGCAGCCAGTATTTTACCAGAGAACAGACATGGCTTTTCTTTGCAAAAGAAAGAAGTAGTTGAGAGAATATAGACTTAGAGAAGAGAGACTAGAAAGGCATAGTTAAGATATATTGTCATGAAAGTGATAAAGAAAGAAATGAACAAAAGAGGAAAAGCAATGACAGCTGAGCAGAGGAAGAAAAATGATCCTGAAGATGGGAGAGGAGGCAGATGTGAAAATCTGGGAGGGGGAGTGGAAAAAGGGAAGAGGAAAAGGGAGGCAGGAAGAGGGAGGGAGAAAGAAATAAGGTGGAAGGGAGAGCAGAGGAAGAAAAGTGTGCTGAATACATGTGAAGATGTGAATTGTTACTTTTTTTATTATCAATATGTACAGCAGACATTTTCTTCAGGGTTCTGGTGCCATCTTAAATATAATAAAAGAAACACATGTCATGGCACTTTCTCATAAGTATGCAGTATCCCCCCCCCAAAAAAAAGGGGGAAAATACTCTTATAAATTGTCTTTTTTTTTTTAACCTTGGAAAAGTCTTTTATCTGGAAGTGTGCATTCCTATCACTTTATTTTAAAGAGTCCTTTTCAACAGCCACCACGTCAGATGCAATACTTGATTACCATCAAAGGCCAAGCTCTCTAGTGCCAAGAGCCGAGTGTGCTGCGGTCTGATCTTTGAGAAATATTTCTGGATAGTAAAGATCAAGGGCCATAAGTGTGGAGGCACATATTGTCACCATCCTAATTTGTGAGTATATGATATTTATTAGGAGCAGGGCTTTCCCAGTAAAAGGCACAGTGACAGCAGCCTTATATAGAAAAGTAGCATTTCAATGTAGTATATTTAATTTATAACTATATTTACTACATATGTGTATATATTTAAAATTTTAAATGCCATGAAATGTCTTAGGGTTCAAAGTAAAAATCATTCTTTAATATAATCAAACCAGGAAAAGCATCATGAAAAAGCAAAAAGAAAGTTGGCAACATTATAGTTGCAGATTCTAAACAAGGTGTTTATTTTGTTTCCATAATAACCATGCTGTCAGGTTAGAGCAGATGAGCATTTCAAAATACATGGGTAAAGAGAGAGTATCTCAGAGAGAGTACCAGTGTTCTTCAGGTGTTATTTCAACTTTCGGTGCTGGGAAATGTTTATTTAATACATTAATAATTTTGTCCCCTTTCTGTAACACATTGCATATGCTTTTAAGTGGTTGCATGCCTTTTTATAATCTAGACATCCATTTCTCTTGTTTTTTTTTGGGGGGAGGGGTGTTTTTTTTGGTGTGTGTGTGTTGTTTTTTTTTAATTCAATTAAGAAATTTCCGGTTAGGACAATGTACAGATGAAAGTAGAATCTTATAAACGATAAAATTAATTATATACCTAGAGTTCTCTAAAATTTCAGAGGAGTGATCACTCATTGCAACAGCAATGGGAGGAAGGGTTCATCAAAGACTAAAAGTGGAGCCAGGCATGGCAAGACTCAGACAAGAAGTGAGGATGGAATTACAAGCAGAGAAAGGCCTAAAGAAAGGAGGAATATTGGAAGATAAAGGGGAGGACAGTAGAAAAGGCAGCCAATAGGGAAGAACATACAGAGAAATAAGGTTGACTGGGTCAATTATAACTGCACAGTCCCAACAAGAGAAGGCCAATGCAAACTGGTGGAGAGGGGGAAACATGAAGAAAGCAGTGGACAGTAAGACTGAACTGGCACCAACATGAAAGATGGACTTAATTAAAGCAATTTCTTTTGAGAGCCAAATTTTTTAAATGTAAACTTTTTCTAATGCTACTTCTTCAAAATAGACTCACCCAGACCATGGTATTTTGTGGAAGAACCACTCTCAAGAGGCCAAAGAGCCCCAGTTTGCCAACCACTGATCTAGATCATTGACGTCCTACAGAAATATAATGAAAGTCATAAAATTTTATATTTATACTAATAAAGTGAAAAGAAACAGGTAAAGTGAATTTTCATAATGTATTTTGACTCAATATATCTAAAAGTTTATCATTTCAACATGTAAACAACATAAAAAATATTAGTGAGAAATTTTGCATCATTTTTACTAAGTTCTTATGTATTTACACTTAGCCTCTCAATTTGGAGGCTAACTCCTTGTCAGAAATACTTCATTGATATTAGGTGCCATAAAAATTTCATTTTAAAAAGTAGATTCTCATAGTCAACCTTGGATCTGGAGTCAACCTTGAAATGAGTTCCATTTTCATTCAAGAACTGCCTATTATCATGGAAAGATTAACAACCTTGTGGCCCAAACAATGGAGTCCCGCCCAAGCCTCCTAATTAAGCCTGTAATCCCTACTTCCCCTTGTACTCTTTGTTCTACCCTATATAAACAGCTGCAGAGCATATTTTTGTGGATAACCCGATGCTCTCCCATATTGCGGGCAGTACTGGAATAACAAACACTCATGTGTAATTCAAAAAAAAAAAAAAAAAAGATTTCCAGAACCAAACTATTCCAAAAAATACTTAATTTTTTTCAACCATTGCAAAAGTATGTTTTCCAATTTAAATCTAAGTTAATTAAAATAAAATGAAATTAGAAACAAACTAAAAACTCAATTCCTCAGTTGTATATTAGACCCATTACAAATGTTCAAGAGCCATGACTACTATTCTGAAGAGCACAGATCCAGACCAATTTAAGCCATATGTTTCTGGGTCTTATTTTGCTTTTTACTTCTTTGTTTAGTGGGGCCCTCTATTAAGAGGTTATAATGGGAGATAGTCATAGTAACTAATGCAGTGGAAGAGCAGTTTTGGAGTTCAGTCAAGGGTAAAAACTAAGTGGGAGTTCTCTTTAATTGAATCCCTTGAGAATGCTCCTTAATTTTTCATGGCTTCCAATATTAAGATCTTGAGTCATTACCATGGACAGATGGAAAAGAGAATAAAAGAGTGACAAGGCTTTTTAGACTTCTAGGTGTTTCTTATTTAAAGCCATGTGAGTACCTGTTAATGATAGTATTGTTATCTTCTGAACAACAAAAAGCAGAGCATTTCATTAAGTCTGAACACGCACTTTGATTATAAAAATATAGTCTTGATTATAAAACCTTGAAATTTTCACAGATAAAAAATGTATATCTCTAACCTATTATTGATGATTTTTTAAAAATCAAATCAATTTTAACAATGCTGTCATTACCAAATATACTAGTATTTGTTGATATATTCTTTCAAATATTGATATGTGCTTACTCTAAAACAATCGATCTTATTTAAGTTAGGAGTTGTTTTGAGCAAGATGTAGTTAAGTAATGACTTCCATTTTTTTTTTTAATGTGGATACATGCTTATTAGTTATAGATTTTTTTTAAAAGACCATAGTAGGGTTTAGACTTCTTAGTAAATACTTTTAAACTTAGAGTACATAATTCTCACTTGAAAAATGATTTAGAATGTAGATTCCAGAGCCCAATTCCAAAGATTCTAATTCTTCTCTAGAGGAGAAAGACACCCTTGGCTCTGTTCATTCTCTGTGGCCACAACAGCATATCAGGCCTGTGGATTTCCCCACTTGAGGGAGAGTGTTCTCACCCACTGGGCAGTTCAGCATGAGGCTCAGATCAGAAATGAGCCAGAGAATCAATTTGTTCTAGGGCTTTCTTCCTTTTCCCATTAGTAAAACCAAAAACTTCAGAATACCAAAGTAAGCGCGTCATAGAGAAAATAACAACACAAGCTATTTGAGCTGCTTTCTGCCTAGCATTATATTAAAGCGGCAAGGTTATGTCTGCAAACTTGGGTGAAGCCTGGCCCAGCTCATAGGATACAAGTCACATCAAATTTGGTATTGAGAGCCAAGCCAGGTATCAAAGTTGGCCATTATTTTACTGTGTCCTTAATTCCCCCTGTAGTAGGTATCTGGAGGAGATTCAAGATGTTAGTCACCTTTGACACATTAACACTGATTCTGCACAAATAAGCATTTTGTTTCCTCACAAAAATCTCCTTGTTACTGTCACCAAAGAAAAGAAAATAAACTATTAGCCTGCCTCATGGCTTGTGCATTTATTTTATTTGGAGAAAAGAACGGCAACTTTTCTTTAATCAACTTAAGAGAAAAAGGAACTCAACCATAACTGCCTCTTGGTTCATTGAAAACAGAAATTAAAAAGATGAAGAAGGAACTGAATGCTGGCAGGACCGAAGAGTATGGCAAAACTATGGTGTGTACAAAGACCGCTCAGCAGTATAGATGCAAAAAGGGACATAGCGAGTTTCATTTTTTAATTTAACACAAAGAAACTGGCTTTGTAAATATACATTATTAATGTTGTCAATTAACAACAGTAGAACACAGGATAACAATACATTTTGTACTTATATAGTTATCACAGTGACTTCTTCGATGATAGAAGTCTTTATAAAATCTCTGAGAAGTATCCTTTTTCAGAATTTAATACTCACAGAAGTCATTTTCCCAACGTTACACACATGACTGACAGTTGAAAACATGAAACTGTATTTTTAGGTTTCACAAAAGCACATGATTTAATATCCTGATTGGGCTACTGACAAATGCATGGGGCAGAGTAAGACTTAGTCACTAACATCTGTGACTCATACACTAGGTTGGTTAGGGTCCTTCCAACCCCCTTCTCCTTAACCTTCTTCCATAATTAATAGTCACCAAGTTTAGTCATTCAAACCCTCTCATGATTCTTGACTCTATTCCTTCCACTTCATCATCAGTGTCCAAATTCATCCTAAACTCCTGGACATTTACCAAACACCTCCTAATATTCTCATCACACCAATGTTTCTTTGTATATAGGTTTTTCCTTGTCTGAAAGGACTTCCTTCCTTTCTTATCTACTTGTTAACTTCAGAAAATGATTTTCTTCTTTTTCTATTCATAAATTTCCTGCTCCTCCCTCAATATTTGTTGGTAGAATCTTTCCCAGGAAGGATACACTTTCACCAAAAGACATTTGGGTAATATGAATTTCCCAAAATGTTTTAAACTTGTGACCAAAATATGATGCTGATGACTATAGCTAGGAACATGGAAAACTCCCAAGAAAATGTGGCACAACCCATGAACCATGGAGCACTGAAGGCTGAGCTTCTTTATTATCGCAATTGAATATGCCCTGGATCTTGAGTGTTTGTCTTCACATTGTAGCACGATCATCTTGATGAATATGTTGTTGAAGTTTATCCTTGTGATTAAAACCTGTCCAATATGACATGACATACACTTGTGGTCAAAAGTGATCAATAAATCATGCAAAAGATTATAATGTTGACAAAAGCCAGAAGAGAAATAGACTTCTCCAAGGAAGGAATTATTTACTTTAGGTTATAAAAAGTAAACAAATAAACATTCCCACCATGCCAAGCATTCCCATGCACAAATCAACAATGACCATGAAGGACCGGTTCTTGCTGCTAATGGCCCTGTCACAGGGTGATACTCTCAAGCTGTTACTGTTTTGCCACTGCTAAGCCAGAAAGGAACATGCAACACACATCTCTCCTATATTTCTGCAGACAAAGGATAGCAATTTCAATCACTTTCTTATTAAACCTCAGTAAATAAACACCTGAGGCATCTTTCTATTATGGTCCCCAGGAACTCTAAACAAGCACCCTGCAGAAGCCAAGAAGTTACAAAATGTTGGCATTTGTATAAAAGAAAGAATTTTGGAATCACTAAGTATGACTAATAGGGAGAAATGTATTCACAGAAAGAAAAAGTTTACTATGCTATGTAAGATAACAGATCAAAATCTCACAACAAGAATAACAGTAGTCTGACTAGTTCATACATTTCCTAGGGTTTAGAAGTGATCGAATCAAAATGAGATACACACCTACATACAATCAGTGGCACTATTGAAAGATTAAAATTTTCTTTCTCTATCCAAGAGAAATAATGCTGGCCCTCATTAATTACAGGGAAGGAGAGAAACCCTAGTACTAAATTACTATCATACCTCTATCTAGGCATCAGAAATGCTTGCCTCACCTATTGTGTTATACAGTACTAAATTCTGACACATTATTAAAAATTGACATCCTAATAGAAGTTAATTTATCCTCTGTTAAATCATTGTTACCAACAGTAAGTCTTTTCTGGGCTTACCTTTAGCTTGATTTGGGCTCCTCCTCCTCTATTTAGCTTTTTCTATCCACCCTCACCCTGCTGCTCCAGTTCTCTTTCTTTTTACTGGAACCCAGGAATAAAGCAGGGAAAAGGGACTATTACACCATGTAGTTAAAGGCCTCATCTTCCAGGAGGACAAAATGGCTTGTCAAATTGAAGTATCTATTTTTGGCCTAGGTTAGTTATTATCTTGGGGTTTTTATAAAATGTTATCTTATTGTAGTCAGTTACAGAAATTTAAAAGAAGACTATTTACTGATATTTTACTTCATATGTGAGTGACAAATCAATAATAAAGATATTAAGATAGAAAGAAACATATACAGTAGAAATGTCATATCACTTATTCTTTAAAGTTACCTCCTCTTTCACTACCATCCTTACTAAGGGACTGAAGATGTCTAGTCTTGATTCCTTGAAATGCGTAACTATCCCAATCTTTTTGGTGATTGTATATCTCAAATATCCATGCATCTAGTAATCTAAAAAATGCAGGTATGATAAGGGGAGACCCAATAAGAGGCATGATGCACAAATAATTATAACAGCAATAACATTTTAGTGAGTGCTTACTATGAGCAAGGAATGCTTCCAAGCACTGTATTTATCTAGTAGCTCATTTAAAATTTACCATGTTGTAAATTTTAAATGAGCTACTAGATACATACAGTGTTCTAGATATATACAGTGTTCTCATTTTCCAGAAAAAGAAAAAAATATATATATAGTGTTCTAGATATATACAGTGTTCTCATTTTCCAGAAAAAGAAATGAAGGTAAATAGAGATAAAGTAGATTGACCAAGAACCACATAGCTGATGAAGTAAGGATTAGAACTCAAGTGATTGACCCAGAACCTATGTGCTCTGAGCTATTGTAATATGCAGATTCCCAAAGAAGGGAGAGAATTCTCAAAGAGGCAGATGAAGAAAGTTAGCGTTAGGGTTTCTCTCCTTCCCTGTAATTTATGAGGGCCAGCATTATTTCTCTTGGATAGAGAAAGAAAATTTTAATCTTTTAATAGTGCCACTGATTGTATGTAGGTTTGTATCTCATATGTGCTGTCAATCTCACCTAAAGTTACATGGATATTTTAAAAGGGGCAAGGATTGGGGTTGAGAGAAGCCTGAATATTGGTATTAGCTGGAATTTAGTGGTATATCAGCCTTTCAAGGTTGAGCTAAGTAACAAATGACCAAACTTTTAGGACTTCTGAATTTTATTTGTTTGGGGTTTTTTGTTGTTTTGTTTTTTGCCTTTCTAGCAAATGAAAGTTTTGGTATATACCTATAATGACAAAAGGTATGTACAACAGAAAAATGTTTCTCTTGTCTCTTTCAATATCTCTTATGCAGATTATAGAAACAATACAATACATTCAGTTATGTTAGAAATGGGGAATGAGGCTATAAAATTGTACAGCTCCACCTTCACAACCTGAAGCTGATTCAACTCCCAGTGAAGACAAAAGAGAATATGGAGTTGGGGACATTGTGAAAGAACCAGGACAATGAGGATAAAGAGTTAAAGAAAGAAGCTTGAAATAGCACCATGACTAAACTATTATTTACACTATTTCCTAACCAAATTCTAGCAAAAGCTGTAAAAACTTATCAAAATTTTCAAATAGGATGATAAAGTTTCCATGGGGCTTTACATTTTCCTAATTGTGGGCTATAAATTTGTCCAAATTCCACAAGAACCTGAAAATATATTAGAAATAGGAGGCCAACTTTTCATGTTGGTAGTAATACAGATATAAAATTAGTGTATAAAAAAATCACCTTGCTTTATAGGTTACTTGTTTAAGTATGTAAACATTCAAATCAAGATGACATCTATATAGCTTTCTATGTAGGCCACTGTGTTTTGACTACATACTCCACTAGTAAGACTACAGGGAAAAAATAACTTTACACAAATATTTCCCTCTAGTTAGCAAATTTGTTTTTCATAGAGATAAGGGTTAACAACTCTGAAAGTCTTTTATGTGTATTGAAGTCTTGAGGGAATAAGCTAAATTATTTTGTGAATGAGGGCATCTTAACAACCAGATCTTGGTTTCTAAGTATCATTCTTCAATAAAACAATTGCTGATTAGAGAGCTGGATCAGAAAAAGTATGAGTCTGGAGCATCTTGTGGTACCAGAAAATAAGAAGTGTTCTAAAAATGAGGGTGAATGAGGAAAGGACACAGGTACCAACTTGAAGACTGGCCATATGACCAAATCTGGAAAATTTGAGCAACAAAAAAATACCAGTTGTAATATATTATAACTCACAGATTAAAATGAATATCCAGGAGTCCATACTGATATATATATAAATAACTGAATAAGTACATAAGTGGAGGAGAAGGGAAAATTCATTCTTAACAATGAATTTTAACTAACAAAATGTTGAAGGAATTCTATATCACAAATTGTCCCTCAGGAGTTCAACCGACCAGGAGTTTGACTGCTTGTGATGACGTGTGCTGACCACCAGGGGCAGCGTGGAGTGAAGGAAGGGCCCAGCCAGCAGCAGAGGGAAGGAAGGACCTGATTGGCTCTGATCATCGCCTAGGTCTAGGGACCTTACCTGTGCATGAATTTCGTGTACCTGGACTCTAGTTATAAAATAGAAAATCACTATTTGACAAACACCACAGTGACAACTGTTTCAAACAGGAAAATTTGTGTTTCCTGGTCATTTACATAGTTTCAAAGTATATCCCCACAAGATGCTTAGTAATTGCATAAATGAAACTAGCCCCTTAACAGTGGAGAAAACTGGCAGACCTGAATTGAGGAATAGAAGTTGACATATTAGTAGACTCCTTGATATCATGTGATTCCTGACATGAACTGAGAGGGCATAGCATCATTCCACATTACTCTTGCCAAAATGTATAACTTGAACTTAATCATTAAAAAAAAAAAAATTGAGAGAGATTCTCCAAAATCAAAGTGGTCACTACTCTTCAAAAGTGTCAAAATTGGCCGAAACCGGTTTGGCTCAGTAGATAGAGCGTCGGCCTATGGACTGAAAGGTCCCAGGTTCCATTCCGGTCAAGGGAATGTACCTTGGTTGCAGGCACATCCCCAGTAGGGGGCGTGCAGGAGGCAGCTGATCGATGTCTCTCTCTCATCGATGTTTCTGACTCCCTATCCCTCTCCCTTCCTCTCTGTAAAAAATCAATAAAATATATTTTTTTTAAAGTGTCAAAATTGTGTAAGGCAGAGAAAGATTGCAGAACTATCCCAGATTGGAGGAAACAACTAAAAATATGTGTGATTCCTGTTTGTATTCAGAAAAAGGTCACTGGTGGTTTAATTGATGAAACTTGAATAATATCTACATATTGCTTAATTTTATATCAAAGTTACTTTTCTAGATTTAATAACTTTAAGATGCTAACATCTAAAAAAAGTTACATGGGTATTCTTCATGCTACTTTTGCAAATTTTATATTTCTGAAATTATTTCAAAATAAAGTTAAAAAATTTAAAATGCCCTATGATATCTAATGGTGTGCTTTTTGATAGTAATTCTCAGTAACAATAACTAACATTTGTACCAGGAAGCACTTTCTGCTACATTATTTCATTTGACCATTATCCCCATTTTATAAAATATTTTAAGTGACTTGTCACCACTAGTGAATATCAGAACTGACTCTCAAATACAGTGCTTTGAACCACAGACCAATTTAAAATTTGCTGAATCAGCTGCTATTTAGTTTTACATTTCTACAAAAGCTTTATGATGATGGAAATAGAAAGGAAGAGTTAATCATAATAGGTATAGAGTAGTTCCCCTTTATACTCACAGAATATGTTCCAAGACGCCTAGCAGATGCCTGAAACTGCAGATAGTACTGAATCATATATATATATATATATATAATGTTCTGATATACATACATACATATGATAAAGTTTAACTTATAAATTAGACACAATAAGAGATTAACAACAATAAAATAGAATAATTTTAATAATATACTGTAATAAAAGTGATATAAATGTGGTCTCTCTCTGATAACCTATCTAATAATGGAGACAGCTACTAAGTGACTTTGTGGATAGCATACATTGTATGGATACGCTGGACAAAGGGGTGATTCATGTCCTGGGCAGGATGGAGTAGGGTGGTGTGAGATTTCAACACACCACTCAGAGCAGTGTGCAACTTAAAACTTCTGAGTTGTTTATTTCTGGAATTTTCCATTTAATATTTTCAGACTGTAGTTGATCATGGGTAACTAACCTTGAAAAGCTAAATCACTGATAAGAAGGGATTAGTGTACAACAGTTTGTTGAAGCAGTTGAGATAGTTAAAGTGGATTATTTAGTGCATGGATTTGTCCCAAATGAACAAAAATAGCAAGCAATGCAGTATCTCCTGGAAGCGCCTAACTGAAGAAGAGAATCAGAAAAATGCTCTAAGCAATAGTAATATGAAAGACCATGGGAATAAATATGAGAGATTTTAGGTTGGAAAAGGATATGAAGCAAAAAAGAAAGAAAATGGAAAAGAAAAGAAAGGAAAAAATGGTTTGAGAAAGGATAGAAGCAAGACATAGGACTTTAAAGAGGGAAGGACCTATTATTTTGAATTAGAACAAAAATGAGTGGGCTGTTGGTGTGGCAGCTAATTCAGAGCTGTCACCTGCTCAATATAGTTTCAAATTTATTAGAATTCAGAACATGAAGCAGCTGAAACTTACATGGGAATTTAAGGTTAATTCTACTGAGATGTCATTACAGACTCCCAGAAGCACTGGGGACTGTCATCATAGGACAGAATCTTTGGTCTTTGGTTAATAGTGTGCTCTGGAAAGTGCCTCTCATGGACCAAGAAGCAAGTGTAGATTCATGATAAAATCTAGATGAAAAACACTGGTTTCCAGGGCCCACTCAGTAAGTACCCAAACATTCTAATCTCTCTTGGGACCCCTGCCCAAGAGGGTGTGAACAGACTCCAGGGGTCTGGTGAAGTTGAGATAATGGTTAAGCTGAAATAAAGCCTACTGACTTAATACAAACAAGTGCAAAAGTCACAGAAGTGGCAATAAACACCAGAAGCAACCAGTCTCCATTACTTATTTTTGTTGTCAAATTTGAATCTCATATTTAAAGTCAAACAAAAAATTAGCAGAAAAGATGAGAACAAAACTGTGGTGTGTTTTTCTTAATGTCTCCCACTAAGTGGAAGAAATGTACCAAACTAGTCACCAGTGAACTAAAATATAAACCATTATAAATTAAAAACTCATTAATTATGAAAAAGTTATTAAATTAAAATTAGTCTACAAAAGCATTATTTGATGTGATAAATTGTAAGACATTTCATATCCTAATTTAGTCAAAAGTTTGACAAGAAGAGAGCAAAATAATAGATCAAACCAGAATATCAAGTTTTGTATTAATACTTATGAATAACACTCACTGATAAAAAAAAGTCAGCCATATGAGAAAAATGTCAAACTAAACAAATCTACTAATAAAAGGCATATTGGAGTCTGTAGAAGGAAGTACATGTGTTGAACTACAAAATAAAGACTTAAAAAAATCTAATATCCAATATTATATCAGATGGTCTCACTAGGGAAATAATTCATTAATTATACAATAATAAAGACTTTTTATTGTTGACACTATTACAGATGAGAGCTTTTATGAAATCATGCCCCAAAAGTTCTGTCTTGAATTTTTTTTCTCAAATAAGCTATCAAATACTAGCTAGTGACCACTTATCTGCCATAAACAAAAAGTGCTACACTCATAGGCCTGCAAAGGTAAATACATCATTCTAATAGGAGCTGGGGTTGCCAGATTAATTAATAACTTTCCAAAAGCAGCCAGACAATCATTCTATGACTGAATTGTTTATCACAGTTTTTAACAGTCAAAAAATAATGGTCATTCCAGCCTCTGACTAAAATCAAATACAGAATCAAAATCAGTAGCTCAGAAAGCAGGTAGGCTGGCAGGTGGACAGGTTCTTGTATGAATGCATTCTGAAGAGAATTCTCTGGAAACCTAACAATGGAATAACAGGAAGTTGCAAGGTAAAGACACTATCACCTCCAGAAAACAAACAAACAAACAAACAAATGCCAGTTAATACCTTTGTTTCAAATCAAAAATCTGAAATAAGATGAAAATAGCAGGCCAGAAGCCTTTCTCGCCTGTCCCCAAGTCTGTAAACTGTGTCCTAATTATTCTCGTTATAATTTGAGTCAACATTGGCATCAGGAATCAGTCTGGACTCTCTTAAGCAGGTGTAGGATCTGTTCCCTGACAACCTTGACAAGTTGCAACACCAGCTTTAATTCAGCATATGCAGGCTACTAGGAAATCTCAATAGCAATTTCAGTGCATTCCACCTTAACATCAAACAAATATTTATTTATTTTCATTATCTCTTCCTCCCTTCCTCTATCTGTCCCTCCCTCCTTCCTTCCCTCCCTCCCCCACCTCTCTTTCTCTAACCCTCTCTCTCCCTACTCTCTCCATCCCCATCCCCTCCAGATTCATGGTAATATGACCTTTACATATCATTTATTCGTTTTGAATTATTTTAGCATTTCACATTACTAATACAGCTCATAAGTGATATTGCTTGGCATTTCCACAAAATAGTACAATATAATTTTATGTTATTTAATGGCTCTTTCTAAAACATTAAGAAAAATATTAAATCATACAAACAGAAAACAGCAGTAAAAAAAAAAATACACCACTATTATCACTGGAATGCATTTGGTCAGAGTATTTCTACTAAACAAATAAAAACAAACCCTCACAAGCCTCCCCTTCTTGCTTGAAAATAAAGAGATTGGAAGCAGAGGCCCAGATGTGACACCACTGAGCGGCACACAAAGATCTCAAGGGAGTCTAAGCATTTAGCATTCTCTCTATAGAACCCTCTTATTCTGAGATCACATCCTACACTTCAGAATTGCCTGCACAGGTATGTGGAGCAGCATGCTCTGACTTCCCACAGCTCAGTGGCACACAGGTCTCACCTTGCTCTTGATGAAGAGTCGCCTCCACCAGCTGAGCCATGTGCTCTATTTGTCCTCCCCTGTTTCCAAAAGGAGCCCCTCAGAGCCCTCCAGCCCCAGTCCTGGGCTCAGGTCAGGGAAGCTAAGGATACTCCCTGGAATGTTCCACAAATTAAACAGTAGAGGATGGGACCGCAAACAGTGAGATAATAAAAGCACCGCACAGAAAGAATTCTTGATTCTCAGCCTTACACAGCAGCTATGGTGAGCTGGAGCCTCTCTCCCCTCCTCCATTCTCTCGCTCACCTTTAATGATTATTTAACTCAAGGCAGAGCTGTAATCTCCTTAGAGATTAACCAGTGTTTTTTGTTTTTTTATTTATTTTGTTTTTATTTTCTACATGAAATCTCTTAACTGTTAAATACCATCAGGCTTACTTATTTCTTTGTTTTTCAGGAATATGAACAGGAATAAGAGAACAACATATAATTATAGTGTAGTTTGAAGACTAAATTAAATGAAAATCTATAGCACATTCACATTAAGTGAGTTCATCACAATATTACAAGAGATTAGCATAAAATGTACCAAAAAACAGAAAGTGTGACAAGTTACACCTTGATTTTACTCTGGCATATTTTTCAGTTGCCTTCAGAGTTAATCCAGGTTCAATAAAAATGCTTTTTAAAATATCAGTTACAGATTCACTTGCTCTACTCTCAGCCATAACTCCTTACCCAAATGATAGAACACAGAAAATCATGACTCTTTTTCAAGTTTGCCAGATGGTACTTAACTAATACCCTTCAAGTTGCAGATCACAGGAAGTAATTCATTATATGCATTGGATGCCTTATGCTAGCATTTGGTTTTAATTTTATTTTTTAAATTGTTTTTTGTTTTTAGTTTTAATTTTTAATTGGTCTTCAGATTTTTTTAGTTTTATAAACTTACCATTTAATTATTTTTTAAATATTTTTATTTTTAATTTGGGTTTAATTTAGCATCTCGGTTTTATTTTGGTTTAATTGTCTCGGAGAAAGGTAAACAGGGCAGTAGAATAGAAAAACCAATCACAGAAAATCTGTATTCTGTATTCTGGGCTAATCACCTAAATCATGTTGGACTCATTTGCCATATTAAAGGATTGTGGTAAGATGGTTATACCTATTTTCTAAGTGGGATTTTGTTCTGAGGTGTAATAAATTCATTCCAAGGGAAAAGTAGCATGTAACCTCCAATTTGTTAATTGTGGAGGCCTTGCACAGGTAATAAACATGGAAGAATACCCAAAACATGTTCTTAATTCTGTAATTTCAACCTTCTCCTGAAATCTAAATTTGTACCAAATGTATAGGAAAAGAAAAGTTACACGGGATTTCAATATCACCTCCTTTCCCTTCAGAAGTAGTTAAGGCTCAGATTCAACCAAGAAAGGAGCAGCAGGGGTTCCCTTTCACTCCTGGGAAATACCAAGTTGTCTTTGGTTTGTTAGACAATTTTATCCATACACCTTCTGTACTCACACTATCTAAGAGCTGAATATAAGCAGTTACAAATACACACATTAACTAACCAAAAACTTGACAAATACATGGCAAAAGATGAGAGAAAAGTAATTTAAGTAACTGATCCTATGATTTAAGTGATTCCAAACAAAATTCACCTCAAATTTGAAGACATTACTTGGGTTCTTGAGACAGCCCTAGATGAGTCACTCTTGCTGACTGGGCTCTACTCTTACCTGACCCAGAACATAAAAGGCCAAGTGCAGAAGGAGATCAGAGGAGAAACAGGAAATGCTTGTGTCACTCATAACCAGGCATAGAGCTGTTAAGCAAATGGTACTTCTAGAGAATCAAATCTATGCATTTAATGCCTTAATCATGGTATTTATGTGAACACAAGAAATGTCTAGTTACATTGAATGGAAACTTCTGTAAGCCATTTCATGTAAAATACGGTGGTCATCAGGAAACTAGTAATTTCATACTCAAAAGAACTATTTCTACTATGTCTTCAAGTTATATTTGCACACTGTACTAACAGAGCTGAGATTTTGACTGCTTTTCTTACTGCTTAGTCAATATATAGCACAGGGAGCTAAAGGCTGTTCTCTCCCATGCATAACAAATACCAGTTGTCATCTAAGAATAGATATTGTTTGCATTTGTGTTACTGAAACAGCAGAAAGTATAAGACTTCTAATTTCCCACAGGACTACAAAAAATGGAGTTGAAACTCTATCCTTTAACTTCATTAGCTAGTTTTTCAATGGGGATGTGCTTGGCATTTGGGGAAGGAAAATTCTTTGTAGAGAAGGACTGTCACACACATTGCACTAATGCACCCCTGGGCACTAAATGCAAATAGCTTCATCCAGACATTGTGATGACCAATGGAGGCATTATAAAATTCTCGGGAATTTTCAAATGCCTCTAATGAGTGGCCCACCCATGGACCCAAATCTACAGCTCATGAAAAGTAGCCCATTGGCAAATGAAATTTGTTGAGCAAAGATCTAACTAAACTTTTTCATGCAATCTCTATGGCTTCCAGATCCTCATTCCCCTCTAAGTCATACATCCATTTTTTGAGCCCTGTCAATGTATACACATAGCCACATTTTTATTAAAAATGCCCCAAAAGAACACACTACCATTTAGCAACAGAGGCTTTTTCAAGACTGGAAAAATCTTAGGAAGGATCTACTCCAACTTCCTTATTTTACAGATAAGGAGCTTAAGGTCCTGAAAAACTAAGTGATTTGCCCGAGTTCAGATGCTAATTAATACCAGAAGTAAAATCAGAGCACAAGTCTTCCTCACTGTTTCTTTCCCCTTCCCACTCTTCTCCAATCATAAAATGCAAAGTAGAGAAAGATCTTTCAAAATGTATCTCAAGCTATTGCTTCAATAAGAAATTTTGCCTGTGGTGAGCCAGCAAGTCGGCTTTCTTACCTTGAAACTCTTTTTTTCCTGACACTTTCATCCTGAAAGATATGTTCACATACCACTAAGAAAAGTTCATGGTTACCCATTGAAAGCTGCTCTTTAGAAATCCAAATGAATAGTGTTTTTAATGAAAAAGAAAATTTTCAATTCTCTAGTGAATCTGGATGCTATATTTTCAGAGGATACTGAATTTATTGGAGTGACATTGGTTAATAAAATTATATGTTACAGATATACAGTTCTATAATACATCATCTGTACAACATATTGTATAGTCAGCACCCCAAGTCAAGTATCTTTCCATCACCATTTACTCCACTTTTGTCTTTTTCTATTTTCCTTCTTCCCCACCTTCCCCTCAGGTAATCACCATACTGTTGTCTATGTCCATGAGTTGTTGTTTTTTTGCTTAATCCATCATGTTTTTCACCAAGTCCCCAACCCTCTGCCCTCCTGACAGTTGTCAGTCTGTTCTCTGTATTTATAAGTCTGTTTCTATTTTGTTAGTTTATTTTGTTCAATGGATTCCAGATATAAGTGAGGTTATGTGGTACTTGTCTTTTTCTGACTAGCTTATTTCACTTAGTATAATATTCTCCAGGCCCATCAAAGAGGATACTCTTAAGTTTTAAAATAAACACACCCTCCAACCAAAACATTAGTTACAACAGTAAATTACATTAAAAAAAAATAATGAACAAATGCTAGTCAATGCAATAGTACCTACTCTCTCTTTAAAGTAATGGCATACAACCAATAAATATCAAACACATTCCCTGGTTTAAAATTTATCTCACTTCCATTTATCATCAGTATTAGTGGCATATTCATTAGATTGCCAATATCATCTTGTCTGTATGTGCTTTTCAAAATAAATATCTCAATTAGTAAAATATTGAGTGTAGGTTTTTAATGAATTCTTGATTTATTTTCTAACTTTACAGCTGTTCAGGCATCTGGACTTATATCACTAAAATTTTCAAATTGAACACAACTTAGATATTCAAGGCTAAGGGCTATTCACAAAGAATGTTAAGTTTTTATCTTGTAGTTCTAGAAGAAAGCACAGGATCTAATTACTCAGTGGCCTCCTACCTATAAACTAATTGATGTCTGGGAGGCTTACCTACCTGCACTATGAGCAGGCAGCATAGAAAAATAAGGAAAACAGTTACACAAAACCAGTTACACAACACAGTATAGCATTCTGTGGACAAATAATTTTTAGTCAGTCCAGTACATCATATACTTTTAACCACTCACAAGTAATGTAATATACCCTTATCTATTTTTTTCCTGATTTCCAAATGCCACTTTTGAATATACAATTGTCCTCAATCACCTGGAGGCTTTGTTAAAGCTCAAATGGTTAGCTTTGACGAGGCTTGGTAATGTGTCTTTCTAACAAGTTCATAGGTAAAAATAATGCTGCTGGCTGGAACCTCACTTCTAAAATTGCTATTTTAAAGCATTGTGAACAGTACTTTTATTTTTTTTTTACAGCTATCAATATCAGAAGTACATTTTTCATTTTTACCCAGTGCGCACATGCATGAGCATGTGCACACACACACACACACACACACACAAAATTAAAACATTTGAAATAATTCTTACTTTTACTACATGTAATAAACCCTGATTTCTTTCTATTGTATTCCATCCTCATGTACTCTTTTTCACTTAGAAACATTGATCATGAGCCCCTAGTTTGACTTCATGACCACTGATAGACCAAGACTTGCAGTTTGAAAAATACTGTTCAGTACTCCCATGTTCCTCATTTAATTTAATAATAATAACTGTTTAAATACCAGGTTCCAGATAATATTCCAGTTCCTCTACATGCATTGCTCACTTCATAAATTAAAAACTCATAATAATACTATGAAGCAGGTATATTAAATGCCCATATTCACAAAGAGAAAATGTGTGGATCAAGATTAATGCAACTTGTCCAAGGTCACAATACTTGTGCATATCAGAGCCTGGTTGGAACATAGGTCTAATTCCAAAACACAATGGTAAAGATTGATAAGGGAAATGAAATATTTTAGTTTTGAATTCCAGATCTACCATTTAGTGGCTGTATAGTTTTGATAAGTTACTAAGCCTCTCCAAGTTTTAGTTTTCTCACCTCTAAAAGAGAGATAATAATAGAGCCTACTTATGTGGGAGTTGTGAGGATTAAAGAAGATAACTTATGACAAGTGTTTGGCATAACTAGCACATAGTAAGCCTTTAATAATTGTTATTTATAATTAGAAAGAAACTGAATTATTAATGGCCATGCCATCCACTACCTCCCTTACATTGGCTTCTAGTTCCCAGTACTGTCTCTGGGTTTGCCTTTTTTTCTGCTTCCTTAGCTTCTAATATGTTATTTTATGACCTTGCCTCTGCCCTTTCATCATCCATCCTTCTCTCGAATTTCTATCTGCTGTGCAGGAGTGCTTGGAACTCTGCATTCAGATAATTCTTTGTGGCCTCCACCTATCTCAAGGCACCAAAGACCGAGGTTCCTTCATGGAACCAGCCGAGATGAACTTAACACCATAGATACATAAAATTGATTCCATGATGCAAGTAGGAATCGTTATCAAAAAGTGAAGGTTCTAATCAGCAAAACAAAAAATGCTAGAAGTCTAGAGACTTTGGTATCCCCCATGGATGCATTTATATAAATTTATCAACATTGCACTTAACCATTTTACAATAACAAACCATCATAAGATACCAAAATCAAAATGGAACTCTGAAGGCAACCCTAACATAGCTAAAGCCCAGAGCTATGAAAATGTGTGCAGCAAGTTTAGCCACAGGCTCTTTTGAATCCCCGGGCTCATCTTTTCTTGCTGGAAGTTCCTTCATGTGGGAAATTTTAAAGCCAGATACTCCCAAATAAAACAATCAAAGATGACCCTCTAAAAGGATGGAAATTCCTTCTCAGGATACTTTTACAAACAGTATTGCAATGCACACCAACATTTCCTGTGATAAATGCCCTTCCTTGAGAAAGTCTGGCTTAGAAATTTCTTTCCCTGTTATTCATTTCATTTCTGTGTGCCCAGTGAGTACTGCCACCACTAACAACTTTTCTCCCCTTCTCAGCTGCTATCCCCAACAAGATCACCCTCTCCTTCTATCTTTCAGCTTCTCCACCTTAGATATCGAGTCATCAGGCCAAGGACTACTGTCCCTTCTCATTCTCTACTTCCACCAGTCACACACAGTGTTCCTGTAGCATATGTTCTCATGTCTGGTAATTAAATAATGGGGATAGATCACAGAAGCCCCAGGACCATATCTTTCCGTTTACTTTTCATAGCAAATAAAGTCTGGCCAGGCTGATCATTGGAGATTGATTCAGTTATGTGACTGTAGTAGCTGGAGTCGCTTTTCTCATAAGAGAATCTTGATGATGGTAACCCATCCCCAGGACCCTAACTCAGGACAAGAATGCTGTCACCTAAAAGAAGCACAAGAGAAGTTGAAGACCAGTTCATGGAGATTAAGTTGAGACCAGGGTCTATACCCACAGAACACAAAGATTATAATTCTCAGATTAATAACTGAAGAGAAGAAAAGCATATAAGGAAGGTCACATGTAAAAATAGCAGATTACTTGGCTTCAGGTAGAACCTCATTTTGATTCTCAACTCAGTATTACTACTTACATTATCTTGGGTAAGCTTCTTTATTTCTCTGAGCCTCAATATTCTCATACAGTAGGAATAATAATATCTGCATTAGATAAAACATGGTTTACTTCTAGAATTACTAATTATTAGTACTTCTAATTACTTCTGGAATTACAAGTAACATGAAAAACACCTCATGGAGTGTCTGGTACTTAATAGGTACTCAATTCATTAGAGCAGAGATTTTTCAACCTTTTTCATTTCATGGTATACATAAACTAATTACTAAAATTCTGCAGTACACCAAAAATTATATTTTTTGCCAATCTAACAAAAAATAGGTATAATTTTGATTCATTCACACTGGGCAGCCACTGTTGTATTGGCTACTATTATTTTCTTATTTGACTATCTAAGGGAAAAGAAGTCAGTGCCCTTGACTAAATAGTCAGGTATTACATGTTTTAAAAATGTATGCACGCACGCTAGTTGAAAATGCTGCATTAGAGTGATTATCATTGTGAGAGTCTGTGAAACTCAAAGACAGAGAAATTTTTCAGAACAAAAATAAGGCCATTTCCCTTACTCTGCTTTGGGGAATTTGAAAAATTACTTTGTTTTGTTGAAGACTTAATTTGACAAGCAGAAAACAGCCCCAATTATAGCTCTGTAAGCCTCAATTTATTAATATATTTATTTGTAAGAAAAACAAGTCCCTTTTTTTATTGTTTCTCAGATATATCTTAGGTCAGTCTTCTGTGCATTTGTGATATGCATATTGAAAAGAACTAACAAGTTTGATCTTATAACACTTTTAGAATAAACATGATTTTCCTTTTAAGGTTTTTCAAGAAATATAAAATTCAGGGCAAGGACATTTGATTTATCAGGGAATACAAAAACAGTACCTAGGATGTTTCAAGAAACCACTAAAAATGATCAGGAAAAAGTATTAATTCTAAAATACTAGCCTAAAACTAAAAAGTAGAACTTTATACATATTTAATTACAAGTCTAAAAAGTGTTCAAAGAATACAAAATGAAGGTAATTCAACCTGTTTCCATAACGAATTGGAGCTAACTTATTTAAAAGGTATGGGTATGACAAGTACATGAAAGCAAGGCAAATTATGTCAGAAAACCTTGACTAGGATGCAACTAAGTATCAAGTTTAGTTCAGCTTCTTGGATGACAAGCCAAAAATAAGGAAATGGGTGATTTCTTAGTCTCTTTTTTCTAACAAAAGAAACACCACCAATTAATCAGAAGACACATGCTTTTTAAAGTAGTAAAAGCAAAGGTGGATGTATGAAGATCATTATATAAGGACTATTGAAATATATAAAAATAAATAACAACATATTCCATGCAGCCCATATTTTATGCATTGACTTTCAGCAAAAAGTAGAATATTATAGTAAAGCACAGTATGATGAAGATAATGTAACAAAAATGTGTTGTATTATAATTAGGATAGGGAAATTTGTGATCATGTAATTTGATAAAAATGGAGAGCATGGATGGTTTAGAAAAATGAGTAGAATATTTCTCTCAAATATCAATACTTGCTCTTCCAGTCTTTTCAAAGATATTATACTAGAACACTCTGAGCTTAAGATACATGATTAGTGCTGGAGACACAAGTAGTATGTGCTCTTAATTGAAAAATTATCCAAATGCTAAACAGCAGGTATAGAAGTGATGGAAGTATCACTGCTCAAACAAAGTACAAACCTCTACTATATGGTAGGCAGCAGAAATAACTGTAGTAAAAAGTTATTATTTTTTCATAGAAACTTTGAATCTGCCTAAATATGCTTAAATGAGATGAAAAGGAAATCAATATAATAATGAATTGGTAGCATGAAAGAAAGTGGCCCTCTGAATTTCCTCCTCTCCATCCTCCACATTCTCCTTTAATTAAATCCAGTTTCCCTCAAGCACTAGCATTCAAGATAATTATTAAATAGTCAAAATTAGTATTTCTATTTTGTTTGATTAAGATTATTGCCCATTCCAGAGGCAACAGAATTTCCTAATTTAACTCCATCATTGGTCCTCACAACCAAATCCAGGATCTCCCATTGGGATTTGGTAGATTACAGATTTTACAGTATAATATAAAAAACAATTGTGGAAAATTTGTATCTATTTTAACTGTTCCTATTATCTTTAAGCTCGAGTATGTTTTGTGATTTCCAGAAGAAAAATATTATTCCACAGTAGCTTTATGTTATCTTTTGCTTTTGCTTTATAATTGCAAAACACAATATTTCATCTGTTGTAGGAATTAAATAGGTTGTGCAGACTGGTCCTGAAATTTAGATATGTTTTGTAGCATTGTTACTTTTGAAAAATAAACTATAAGCTCAAATAGACATTTTTCAAATAAACTTTTGGGAAATAAGTATCTGCATAAAGTAGAGTCCACTAGTACTTTATTTATTCATGACTTTATTTGCTCATTTATTGATGAAACATTAACAAGTGACTACTATGTATTTCAGACACTGGTGCGTCCTCTTCCACCAACCCACCCATTAAGAAACTCACTGTAGTTAGTAAGGGGGAAGATACAAAATTATTATTCAAACTGTGTTCAAAACACCATAGAAACAGACAAGATGAAATGATTAATTCTTTCTGTATGGAACTGGGTACATTCTACAAAAAGAAATTCCACTTGAAATTGGCCATCAAGAATCAAGAGGGACTTTCCAAGAAGAGAGAATTCCAGGAGAATGAATATCCATGAGCAAGAAATCAAAAGTGTGAGCAGTGAGGGTCCCTTGATAGGAAGAGGAAGTTTAAAAGGAAGGGTTTTTAAGAGTTTTAAGTCACTATGCTAAAGAGTTTAGAATTAACGTAGTTCATTGAGATCCACCAAAGATTTTAGAACAAGGGACTTACACAATTAAATCTGCACTTTATAAAGATGAATTGTAGCAATGTCATGGTAGGGTGAAGATACTACTTAAAAGCATACATGTACACAACAACTTCCAAAAACTGAACATTCTCTGCCTCCATACAATAAGCATTTCACTTCCAAATGTGCCTTCACTTAGCTGCTAAAACCATCAAAATCTTGTAAAGTTTGAGTTCGTATAGCAGAGAGGGTTTACCACTGAGAAACTCAATATAAGGCTCTCACTCTTCACATGAAGAGCATTAACTTCATGATTGAGTTGACTACTTACAATTTCGTTTAAATACCTTTCTCTATTTAGGAGAAATATTTTAGCCATGAATTTTGGAGCAAACAGGCTTTTTTTTTTTAAGTTTAACTCTCTTCTGCTTTTGCCCTCAGAGTTGGATGAATGCTTCATATTCTTATCATCATCAACTTCCTTCCCATCCATGTGTAACCAATTGAATGGTGGTCCCTTCTACTGGGCTCCAAACTGAAGCTCCATCCACAACCTCCATCTTCTTTTTTCCAAAGTACACCTTTAACAAAAAAATGAAACCTGACAAAAAAAATCAGCATTACTTAAGCCCAACTATTGGGAAAAGAACCCTTTACCAATGGCCAGAAGAACAATCACAGGTAACTAAGATGATCCGATGGTAAACACTAAGAACAGGAACCAAATGCATGGCCTAGAATTTACAGCAGCACTGCCAGCTTTCAGCCCTGAGGAGCCAACCTGGGCACTAAGAGAACCAGAAAGAAAAACACACTTCACTCCTTGGGCCATTAGGTCACAGCAAAGTGACTTGGAGCAGTGTTTGTAAACATCTAATAGACTTTTGTCCAAGAGAGCAATGCAATCAGAATCAAACCACTCAGTACCACCTGCTGCACATTCCTCACCCTTCCTGCCCCACTTCTCACTTCCCTTAACCCCTACCCTTCACCCTGGAGAGCCCAAGATCACACATTAATTAAATCATGCTTGGATGGAAATTCTCAGAGCTGTGGCCTTACTATCCCAAGCAAAATCAAAAAGGCTTTCCCTGGGGATTTCAGCCACAAACATTTTTCACTTTTACACTTAAATCTACACTCTTGTCTGGAAGGATGCCTTGCCACCAGTATTTGTTCTACAGTAAATAGTTTTTTCTTAAGGACTTAATTCTTCCCCACTTACTCTCAGATTTGTAATTCTAAGATGGTTCAGATTCACAGTATATACTATACCCACAGAGCATTACTGAGAAACCATCCCCCTCTCAAATCTAAACCCCTGAGATTATGTAAGAAAACCAAGTAATACAATTGAAAGCAAAGGACAGTCTGACTTTCAACAGCCTTTCACATGTAGAAAGGATTATAGATTTTCTTTCCTTTTGTCATGCTACCTGTATACTCCTTACTCCAACTAAATTCCAGATCTAAAAATTCAGTTTATCCCTTCTTCCCACCTTAAAGTCTTACAGCAAGACGACCCCACCCCTCCTCTGAGTGGTAGGAGGATATTATTTATTTTTAAGTTTTGTCAATTCTTTGATAGTCAGCAATGGACCTAACAAGAAAAGATTTCTGGACTTGCTACCTGAAGGTCAAACATTCAGAGAAGGCAAAAGGAGAACTGTAGTATGTGGGCTCTCTTAGAAGTTCAAACATCCTGAGAGAAGAGGAAGCATTAAGAAATTTAAAGGGGAGAGAGAGATTTTAACAAGTCTTATGTGGCTTACTACCTGTTTTCTGGCTTTTTCTAATATAGTAGTTCTGTGTGTTTTATGTTTTATGATGTCCAGTTTAATACCAACATCTATTCTTGCCCTTAAGGGTTGGTTTTAGGTTCTAATGAGAATCAGGGGACTGGTTGAATTTAATCCATCTGTCCATCTTCTTCTCGGGAATTGAGTAAACCTCTTAACTCCACTGTAAATATCCCTGGATTCCAATTAATTTGTCTTACTTAGTAGACACAGCAGCACATATTGTTTTACTTATGGAAAAGCAAACCCTTTGTAACTTTTATATTTAAAATACCCAGCAGGATATATTTATTTCCTCCTTTTAGAAGAGATGGAATAATGATGTCTTGCCAGGTTGTTATTGTTTTTGATTTTTGTTTTTCTAAAAAAAGAGTGACAAGATAAACCATGATGAAAGCATTATTTGGACATGATGTTCTAATTCAAATGAATTAAAACAGATTACAAGGGAGTCTGGTCTCTCCATTGCTAGTTGGTATTGGAAAGCTAAGAAATCCAGAATAACATTCTCTCCCTTCCTATTTGGGGTCTTATAAAAGAAACTCAGTCTAAAGAATCCTTTTTAATGAGAACATATTACATGTTTGTCCTCAAGAGAGGACGGCTACTTCCTCAAAAGTTAATGTTTGCAAAATCTAGACAAACCCTTTTGGGTGTCTTAAAATTCACCAATGATTCCCTAACGTTTTATGTTCGCAGTGAAAGTGGGTCTTATTAAAGCCTACTTCTGTATGCCTGTTATCCAGGAAAACTCTAACATGAGACACTAACGGAAACAAGCAGGGAGAACGGGAGACTGGATAGTTAGTAAGAGAGGGCGCTGCTCTATGTAGGTTTTGTTTTCATTAGTTCTATCGATGTAATGTAAACACATACTACCAGCTTACGCCGTTTTTATCCTTTTCAAGATAATGTTAAAAGGAGCATTGTTTCCCATCACGTGCGCGCGCGCGCGCGCACACACACACACACACACACACACGCCCCCCCAATCCCCCCACACACATATGAGCACCAGCACGCGCGCGCGCGCACAAACACACACACACACACACACACACACACACACACACACAGGATCCTCCCTCGCCCTTGTGTCCCCCTCCACCCCCAACCCCCGACTCCCCTGTGGCTGGCAGCTGTGCCGCAGACCCCGCGCGCCCCAAGGCCAAGTCCCAGCCTCCTAAGGTGGCTCCGGTGCGCACCCCAATAGCCCGATCACCTACCCTGCTCCTTGCACCCGACAGACAGACGCTGGACGCTGGACGGAGGAAGGAAAAGGCTCCGAGGACCAGCCGACAGAAAAGCAAAAGAGATAAAGGGGATGGGACGGCTCCTTTACTTCCCACAAGAAGAAGTGTTGCTGCGCGCCATGCACTTAGTTGCTCTGCAGCTGTAGTTTCGGAGGAAATTCTCGGGGCGAGAAAGCTGCGGCGGAGGTGGAAAGTTGTGGGTGTTTCCCCCCCAGGTGCCTGAGCCTCGATCCTCTCCAGTCCCCACCGCAGCCTTGACAGCTCCCGGGGCCTCGGAGACCCCTCAGGAGCCCTGCGGGTTTCCACCGGGAGCTGGGCTGGGTTGCCACATGCACTTGAGAAATCTTAGCAGTTGCGCAAATCAGAGTCCCAGAAGTTAGAAAGAGTGATTGTGTGTGAATGAGTAAATATACAGTACAAGAGGCAGGAACAACTGAGCGGGGCCAACCCACAGACGCAGCTCAAGGTTTCAGATTTCATTTGGCAACTGGCAGCTTCAGAAGATTCGAGCCCACTCAAGCCACTCTACTGTGCTCATCCAACGCCTCCCTGCCCTGTTACCTTGGAGCCTGTGACCACAGGGATCACCAGGCAGATCCGGAGCCCACGCTGGCTCGGTCCTTCCGCAGCTGCCATCACTCATTTAATTTCATGTGTAACACAGATATGCTTTGATAGCAGATCTGAGGCTGTGGGTGCGTTTGAGAAGTACTGTATGGAAAACCCATGTCTGCTCACCTCTAGGAGTCTACATTTCTTTGACCAAACTCCACACACCGGTTTTACTTGCTTATCCTCCGCTCTCTGTGTAACAATCTTATTTCTCAATCAGATCTCCCTGGTTCTTTAAACCTGAATTCCTAGAAATGCTTATTGGATGCCCACTAGTTAGATCCTTAGAGAAATTCTTCCTTGTCATGGTTTAAGAGCCCTCAGAATCACACTGCATGAAAGAGAATAAGTAAACATTTGAAGCTCTCTATCTTCAATACCACCACCAAAAATCTAATTTCAAATCTATATCTTACAGTATGGGTGACCTGGAATGCCAACTCAAATTGTTTCAAAAAGCTTTACAAAGATCCCCGCTTCAGTTTACTTAGAAGCCATTACCAGATTTCTTTACGACACAAAATAAGAGTGGCCTCGTTAAATATTGCCAGTGATATGGAAAAAGCGCACAGATTTAAAAGAAGAGCACACATTTAAATTTAGAAACACCAAAAATAAAAGTCTGAGTGGACACCGAGATTTTTTTTTTTTATCTTCTTTCTCTAGTTTCTTGGAGTCTTTCTTCCTAGTGAACTCCCCCATCAAGCCTTTGGAAAAGTGTGTAGGGAATTCTTAGCCAGAATGCAATGTAGCTTATTTTCTAATTAATAAGGAATAAATGACCTTCATCAACTGATGGGGCTTTAGGTGTTCTAGCGGTTTTACATGAAAGCTGGAAGACAATGAAATTAACCAAAATGAAAACTGCACAAATGGACTCAAAAGCCTTGGGAAGACAAGTGTTACTAGGTCTGATGCTAGATATCCACATTTTAAGAAAGACAGGGAACCTATTATGTCAGTATCTATTTTAGGATCTAACCATCATTACTACAAACGATGTAGACTCAAGACAATACAAAATGGACAGGATGGTTAGATCCTTACTGGGTGGTCCCTGATCCAAAAGATTATGGCATTCCCTTGTGTCCAAGGCCTTTCCCTTTACATCTCCTGATTATCAGCACCCTTTCCATTTGACATCACTTCATTGACCTCTGTGATGAACGTGATTATCTTAACGTGGACAGTACAATCCTATATAATAAAAGCCTAATATGCTAAGTGTCTGACTGCTCTCTTGTTTGACCATTCACTATAAGAAGAAGAGCTAGGGGACAGATGCTCAGACCCGGAGGTTAGCTTGCTGCTGAGATCTGGCCGATTGGGACTGGGCAAGACTGGCTGGACATGCCCTGGAGCCCTTCCGTGGTGCCTTGCTGGCCCAAATTGTGCACCGTGGAGTCCCTCAGCCTGGCTTGCACCCTCTTGCAATCCAGGACCTCTCAGGGGATGTCAAAGAGCCGGTTTTGGCCTGATCCCCACAGGGCAGGCCAAGGAACCCCATCAGTACATGAATCCATGCATGAGGCTTCTAGTTTAAGGATAAGAAGATTGTCACTTGTGGATTAAGCAGTAAGGAGGTATATCTACTAAGACAAGCCTCCTCTTGTCCTCCAACATTTCTGCAGAAAGAGAAAGGCCACTGTATTCCTTTCCTTGAAGCTCCTCAGGGATTTAGCAAAGATCTTTGTTACAAGAGAGAATAACCTGAAATAGAAATACGAGGTTGGTCATAGAACTCAGACTATGTTATCCCTCTCTTATTTGTGGGCTAATTGGGGCTGGGAGACATTCCTCAAATTTAAAGGAGAAATAAATTCTTAAGGAAGAGCCTTGAAAGATTCTAACTAGAAGACAATCTTGATGCGCCCGATACAGACTCCAGGGAAGGGTAGCCATCATTCAATTCCCAGAGTTTCTGGTAAGAAATTGCCCAGGGCATCACTTGAAGCAGTCAACTCAATTCTGAGGTTAGGTCAAGTTCAGATGAACTCTGCAAAACCCAGCAATATTTCCAGGGTAAGGGCTAATTTTCCAGGATTCCAAAGTCATAGATAAACTCAGAAGAAGGATCTATAGCAGACAAGGGTTTGAGGAGCCTCAGATTTACCAGGGGAATGTGTAATACCTCCAGGACCAGATGGATTTCAGGGACCTAAAAAATGAGATAGGAGGAGGATGAAACCAACAAAAAAGAAGAGGAGGAGGAGATGGAGGAAGAAGAGGAGTGAAAAATGACAATGGCTTCACTACCCTTGGACAAATTGTTTGAGAATCAGCATTGCCAGAGTCAAGGACGGAAAAGCAGTCAGACAAAGCCCGTTGGACATTGTTCTCAGGCCACTTTGATGGGAATTCAGAGGGAACTCAGCAAGAGTTTGTGCAATCCCTTTGTTTAATATTTTAAGTAAAAGGTCAAATGGTGCTATTATACAAATGTATTCTAATGTACTTCACTAATTTAAAAATTACAGTTTTCTGCCAGATTCCTGCCAGATTCTTTGAAGATCTGAGCATAGAGTAATATATTGTCATGTTACTCACTTTCCCATTAATATTAGATACTGGAGTTCTTTATTTATGTTTTCTTTTGGGAAAACATAAATTCCTAAGAGGGCAAAAAACACAGTAACAAAACAGAATAGTCAAGAATTGCCAGAATCCTAACCTTTCCTCCAGGCTTTTACCAACAATGCACAATTTGTGTGGGTACTGAAATATGCCAAGATCTGATTTCAGGATTAAGATAGAAGGCATCTCTACTGAAAAACATTTATATTTTTATTTCCTGGTAGAAGTTCCTTTTTAAGAAAGTGCAGTTTTGTTGTAGCAAAATAAGGTGGAGAGAGATTGAGGGGCTTTTGTGCCCATCCTCCCCCAACACTTTGTATTACATGATTCAGGGAAAGGGGATGTACTACTAATATTGGGACCAAACCAATCCAGCTAAATCCATGTGAGAAAGATAAGGAGATAAAGAGCAAATCAGAGAAGGGCCACGGTAGCCAGGGATTCCTTCCTAACTCCATCAAAGGCCTGATATTAGTCAGGAGTTTCAAAAATGAAGCATGTCCTGTAGCCATTTAGATCCTGAGTAGAAGATAGCATCAACCATCACTATATTCTTATTCAATTGACATAGTGTGTTTTTTAAATCCTCACCTGAGGATATAGTTTTTTTTTTATTGAATTTTAAAGAAAATGGAAGGGAGGAGGAGAGATATATATCACTCTGAGAGAGACACACCAATGGGTTGCTTCCCCCACTCATCCCAACCTGGCCCATGATGGATCTTGCAACCAAGGCACATGCCCTTAACCAGAATTGAACTTGGGACCCTTCAGTCTGAGAGCTGACACTCTATCCACTGAGACAAACTGGGTAGGGACAATTGACATAGTTTTGTTGGCAATCCAAGTCACATTTCCTTTTTTTTTTCTTTTTTTAAAATATGTATTTTTATTGATTTCAGAGAGGAAGGAAGAGGGAGAGAGAAATAAAAACATCAATAATGAGAGAGAATCATTGATCGGCTGCCTCCTGCATGCCCCCTACTGGAGATCAAGCCCACAACCAGAGCATGTGTCCTTGACTGGAATCAAACCCAGGACCCTTCAGTCCGAAGGCCGATGTTCTATCCACTGAGCCAAACCAGCTAGGGCCCAAGTCATATTTTATCATCCCCCAGACACCCAGAGTAGATAGTACAACAAAAAATCCACAATTAAATGTATTTTCGAAAGTGCTGTTTTTTTTTTCTAATTATAAAATTGTTGCATGTTCAACACTTGAAATGAGGAAGCTACAAAGAAACATAAGAAATTAAAAATTGACATCTCACCATTTAGAGATATTATTAGATTAAAATTAGACATAATTTGAGCATTCTGTTTCTTCACCTCTGTTAAAGTGCCTATCTTTTTATTTTTCAACCACAGTTTACATTCAACACTATTGTTTATTAATTTCAGATGTACAGTCTAGTAGCCAGAATATCATATATTCTACACACTGATCACCTGGTATTTCAAGTAGCAACCTCATTGACTATATTTCTTGGGCTATACTCCACATCCCATGACTATTTTGTAACTATTAATTAGTACTTGTTAACCCCTTTATGTTTCTCACCCAGCCCTCAAAACCCCTTTTACCTGGAAACCATCATTCAGTTCTATTTATAAGTCTGTTTCTATTTTGTTTATTTCAATCTTTAGATTTTACATATAAGTCAAATCAATGGTATTTCTTCTTTCTCTGATTTATGTCACTTAGTATAACATCCTCTAGATATATCCATGCTGTCACAAATGGTAAGATTTCACTTTTTTATGGCTAAATACTATTCGATTGTATATATGTACCACAGATTTTATATGTACATGTCTATTAATGAGCACTCGGGTTGTTTTCATATATTAACTATTGTAAATAATACTGCAATGAACGTAAGGATGGATAGTTTTTTTCAAATTAGTACTTGGGTTTCTTTAGATATGTACCTAAAAGTAGTATTGCTGGGTCATGAGACAGTTTCATTTTTAATTTTTTAAAATATTTTTAAAATGTTTTTAGAGAGAAAGAGGAAGGAAGAGGGAGAAAGAGATATAGAGAACCATGGATTAGCTACCTCTCGCATGCCCTTTACTGGGGATCAATACTATAACCCAGGCAAGTGTCCTGACCAGGAATTGAACAGATTACTTTTCCATCAATGAGATGATCCTCAACCAACTAAGCCACACCAGCCAGGGCTCATTTTTAATTTTTTGAGGAACCTTCATACTGTTTCACACTGTGGTTGCACCAGTCAGCATTCCCAACAACAGTGCAGGAGGGTTTCCTTTTCTCAATAACCTCCCCAGGACTTGTTAGTTGATTTACTAATGGTAGATATTGTAACAATATTGCATTCCAGGAATGAATCCCACTTGATCATGGTGTGTGATTTTTTAATGTATTGCTGAAATCAGTTTAATATTGCTAATATTAGTATTGCTAATATTTTGTGAAATATTTTTGTACCTATGTTCATCAGGGATATTGGCCTATCATTTTCTTTCTTACTGGTGTCTGATTTTGAAATCAGGATAATGATGACCTTGTAAAATGAGTATGGGAGTATCGCCCTCCTCTTGAATTTTTTGGAATAGTTTGAGAAGAACAGGTGTTACTTCTTTAAATGTTTGGTAAAACTTACCTATGAAACCATTTAGTCCAGGACTTTTGTTTGTTGGGAGGTTTTTTATTACTCCTTTGATTTCATTAATTGTAATCAGATTTTCTTCTTGATTCACTTTTGGAAGATTGTATGCTTCTAGAAATTTATACATTTCTTTCAGAATGTCCAATTTTTGGCATCTAGTGGTTTGTAGTATTTTCTTATAATCATTTGTATTTTTTGTGGTGTCAGTTTTACTTCCCCTCTCTCATTTCTGATTTTATTTATTTGGATCCTCTCTCATTTTTCTTGATGAATCTGATTAAACATTTATCAATCTTATCTTTTCAAAGAACCATCTCTTGGTTTCACTAATCTTTTGTTTTGTCTTTTTAGACTTTATTTCATTGATTTCTCTCTTATTCTGTATTCTGCTTATTTGGGGCTTTGTTTGTTCTTCTTTTTCTAGTTACTTTAGGTATATGGTCAGGTTGTTTGAGATTTTTCTTGTATTATTATTAATTTCCTTCTTAGGACTCTTTTCACTGTGTCCCATAGATTTGGAATTGTTGTGTTTTCATTTTCATTTGTCCAGAATATCTTATTTCTTCCTTGATCTCATTTTTAATCCATTTATAGTTTAGTGACATTACTTAGCCTTCATGTGTTTGTTTGTGTGTGTGTGTGTGTGTGTGTGTTTCACTTTTTTTCTTATAATTGATGTCTAGTATAAGCATCAATTGATGTGTTCAGAGGAGATGCTTGATAGGATTTCAATCTTTTTAAGTTTATTGATATTTTTTGGGGGGCCCAACATATGGTCTGTCCTGAAAAATGTTCCATGTGAACTTGAAAAGAATGTATGCCTACCTGCTTGGGGGTGAAATTCTCTAAAAATATCAATAAGTCCATTTGGGCTACAGTGTCATTTAAGGCTACTATCTCCTTATTGATTTTCTTTCTGGAAGATGGAGTGTCAAAGTTCCCTACAATGATTGTATTACTAACTATCTCTCCCTTTATACCCATCAAGATTTGTGTTATATATTTAGGGCTTCTATGTTGGGTACATATAAAACTATTACAAAGGTTATATACTCTTGTTGAATTGATCCCTTTTTTATCACATAATTTCTTTCTTTGTGTCTTATTATAGACTTTGTTTAAGGTCTATTTTCTCTTATATAAGTGTTGCTACTCCAGCTTTTTTTTTTTCTCTCTTACATTCTGAAGATAGCTACCAGGTGCGTTGGTCCTGGGCCTCTTAAAGGGAACTCTGGCGCAGGTCAATGTCAGAAGCTGCCTGTGATCAGCACCAGTTCTCAGTTTAGGACATTCAGTAAAATCTCAGGGTACACCAAGGCCAGCTGCTATCTGCCTGGGGATTACAGACTTGCAGTGGGGCAGGATCTCAAGGAGACATCACAGTGGGGCCAGTACAGTTCATCAGGTTAAAATAGACTAAGACTTGGTCCTGTGGAGGGAGGGTTCTGCACAGAAATGGTGGCATCTGTCTAGAGTTTTTCAAAAGAAAGAATGCAATGTGGGTCCAAGCTGTCCACCAGCAGATTCCTCTGCTGAGCACTGAGAGCATGCTTGGCAAGGTGAGACTTTGGGGAGTAAGCAAGGAGGGGCTAGTGCATGGGCCAAACATAGGAAAAGAGGTGACAGTGGGGCATATATTGAGAGAAAGAATGGTCCCTGCCTGAAAGCCATACAATTCAATCTCTTCCTATTTGTCCCTGGCAACCCCTGAGTTTGCACTTTCTTGAAAGTTTTTCAAGAAAAACTGCAATGCAGCCCACCTAGGCTGGTTGCCAGGAAAACCCTACACTTAGAGCAAGCTTGGCAAGATGGGTCTTTAGGGAGTTAGCAGGAAGGTTTTAGTGCATTTCTCCAGGCTCATGTCATGTGGAGGGGATTGCCTGACTCAAGAAAGACTTGGTCCTGTGGAGGGAGGGTTCTGCCTGAGAGTGGGACTCAGCACTGAGAAATTGGCAGCTGTCCCTCCAGCCATCTCCCCAAAGCCACACAATCCAAGTTCTCCCTGTATCGCTCCAGTTCCCTCTGAGCTGCTGTCCCTCCATGGGAGTTCAGAGTGCAAGTCTGTGAGATTTTTTTTTGTGTTAGTCCATTAAGTGGATGCCTGTGTTTCCAGCGTTCTTCTCTCTCACCCAAAAAGATGGAATCCCCTATGATTTTTCTAGGCAGATATTATATAGGTTCCTCTTCCCTGCAGTGGTGGGGAACTTGGCTCCTCTGAGGGAAGCTCTGCAGCTGAGAGAGACCTCCAGATTCTCAACCACTGCACTTGAGTGAGAGGGGTCAGCCTTTTTTGCATCTCTGCTTTTCCTGCCAGTCTTGGTGTGGCTTCTCTGTATATCCTTAGTTATGTGACTTCTGTTCAGCTAGTCTTCACATAGTTATCCAGGTTTATTGTTCTACAACTTAGTTATAATTTTGATATTGTCCTGGGAAGAGGTGAGGATAACTTTCACCTACTCTGTGGCTATCTTAGATTCTCTGTGTTCCTATCTATACTAATGAAAGGATAATAGATTAGACATCTTTTGGACATCCTTCCAGACAAAGCCATGTGGTGGGAGCTGAGGCAGAGGTGGTTAGGGGCAATCAGGCCAGCAGAGGAGTGCAGTTAGAGGCAATCAGGCCAGCAGGGGAGGGCAGTTAGGGGTGATCAGGCCAGCAGGCAAAGGCAGTTAGGGAGGATCAGGCTGGCAGGCAGAGGCGGTTAGAGGTGATCAGGCCAGTAGACAGAGGTGGTTAGAAGCAATCAGGCAGGCAGGCAGGAGAGCAGTTAGGAGCCAACGATCCCAGATTGCAAGAGGGATCCTGGATTGGAAGGATGCAGGCTGAGCTGAGGGATCCCCCACCCTACCCCATGCACGAATTTTGTGCACTGGGCCTCTAGTCTTATACAAAGGTTTGGATCATATTACAAGTCAAGCAAGATCCTTTTGCCTGGGCTCTAAATTCAAACCTCAGTTTTCAATTAAAATAGTTTTTTTTTTTTAATGCTATTTAGACCTATACTTAAGAGTTTACTGGAATCTTGTTAAACAACTAAATTATCTTTTCCAAGGTATGCAGATACCTCCCCCCTCATCAGCTTCCAGAAAAATCTTCTGCTTTATACTTTTAGTGGCCATTTATAGATCCCTCACTTATTCTAGAGTTTCTTTGTGTTTTCTTACACAATTTTTCTAAGACGGCCTTTATTTTCCTGTCACTCACATCTCAGTTCACCACATCCTCTCTTTTTTCTCTACTCAACTATGAGCAGACACGTGAACACACACACACACACACACACACGCACACACACACACACACCATGCACATTCACATCATACATGCATACCCATAAAGTGAAATGTTCCTCCAGGTATGCTACTACTTACTTGTGGACTCAGCTCTTAGTATAAAACTGGCATGAAACTTCAAAATATTTTAAAGTTGTTTTTTATTTAACATATTTTATTGATTTTTTTACAAAGAGGAAGGGAGTGGGATACAGAGTTAGAAACATCGATGAGAGAGAGAGAGAGAGAGAGAGAGAGAGAGAGAGAGAGAGAGAGAGATCTATCAGCCACTTCCTGCACGCCCCCTACTGGGGATGTGCCTGCAACCAAGGTACATGCCCTTGACCGGAATCGAACCTA
>JAAGEH010002528.1:50287268-50335233 GCA_011751065.1 Lasiurus cinereus | reverse complement strand
CAGCCACTTCCTGCACGCCCCCTACTGGGGATGTGCCTGCAACCAAGGTACATGCCCTTGACCGGAATCGAACCTGGGACCCTTCAGTCTGCAGGCCGATGCTCTATCCACTGAGCCAAACCGGTTTCGGCTCAAAATATTTTAAAATGCAATTATATTTGAATACTCAAAAATAGCTTACTCTCAAGACATACCTTTGTGTAGATTTCAAGTTAATTATATTGGAATCATTTCATTAAGTTTGCATTTTTTAGAAAATTATATACTGCCATAGAAATAAAACTATTCCGCTCCTAGGAATTATTTACTAATAGACTATGTAAATTATATGTGACTTAAAAACAATTTCCTATGCCTAATACTCAAGCAAACAGAGAGGAAATTATCAATAGGTTCTTTACATGCATCTAACTGCAGTGCCAGGATATTCTAAGCCTTATCATTTGACTAGAAAAACCTCATTTCATCCTATTTTCATCAGTCTAAGCTTTTCTTTATTTCATCTTATTTTCATCATATTTCAAGATCTTTAAATAATGAATGGTGGGTTGTTTGTTTGTTTGTTTTTGTTTGTTTGTTTTTGCTTCTGCTTCCATTTTCCTTCTCATTTACATCGCCTTCTTTAACTAGTTTCAGATCATTTGAAACTTCAGAAGAAGAACCTTTAACTCATTACAGATTCTTGTCCCAATGCTATAAAATATAGTCAAAATAAAAAGTTGAGCTATTAAGGTGGCTAATGGACTTGGATACTAGGCAAAATTGATTCCATGCTTGAGCAACTGTAATTTTTTTGGTTTGGGCTGTATCTTGGTTAATTATAGGGACTGAGGTCATAACTTTAAGTCACTTAAAACCAATTAAGTTATCAAAGAGAATAAAATGTCTTATGGTTGCAGAGCACAGATGTAACATCAACTTCCATAAAATCTAAATAAGAAAGTGTAAGTGAATAAAAGTAACTTATTAAAAATACCATAATAATTATGAATAATAATATTAATAATAGGATTAGTCCTTATGATTTTCAAGGTGCCTTCCTATATGTGATGTATTTTCATTGCAGCAATCCTATGAAAATGACATGACTGCTTACATTTTGCAGAAGAAAAGTACAAAGAGAAATAATATATGAACCTTGCTCAGAATCACATAAGCTCATAACATATGAAGATAAGATTTGCATTCAGGCTATCTGGATAATTTTCTCTAATATGTTAGCAGCAGCATCTCCCTATGCAAAGAACAGCAAAATTTCCCATTAACATATCACTTGCATTGGTCAAATGCTTGAAAGTAATTATTATCATTACATTCTTTTGTGAGGAAGGAGATTGTCAACCTCCTACAGACCAATTCTAAATCCTATTTTAGGTATTAACTTTAATGTCCTATCCTACTAATCTTTTATGCAAGTTTCCAACAAATAGCAAAATGAACGGTTCTCTTGTTTTCTCTCTTTGCTCACCATCTGTTGGAGATGCTAATGAACACTGAATTGGCTAAAAAACAGGTGGAAATGACAGAAAGAACAGCAAATTGTTTAGGTAATTTACAAACTTGAAAATTGAGTGAAAAAAAAAAGTATTGGCTTTAAGATCTTGAAGTGACACTAAAGACAAATTAAAATAGTAAGTTTGCTTTTCAAGACAGATAAGATAGACAGGCTAATCGTGTAAGGAATAGAATTTAGAATACCTCCTTTCTCCATATTTCAAAATTACCAAACAAACTTCCTGAGCAATCAATGAAAACAATGTTATTTTTTGAAAGATTTTCAAAAGAAACTAAGAGAATAAGAAAACAATGATTAACAGGCAATTAAGATATAGGCCATTAAAAAGATTTAAAAAAAATAGAACCACAAAGTTATCCTCTCCAATTATTTCCTTGTCTTGTTTCCAATTTTCCAACGTTTTCAACGTTTACAAATGGTGGGAAGCAAGCTTTGTGAAGGCTTACTTAGCAAGAGTTAGTCTGGGCATAACATGGAACTAACATAGTGGAAACTGAGGAGGAGTTATGGTGGAGTTTCAAAATGCTGAGAAGTCTGTTCTAAATTACTGCAGTAGAAGACTCTCTGCCCTGTGTGTCTTATTCTACAATGGAGAGACCCATAAAAGAAGCCTCTAAATGCTCCAGGAGGAATAGTCCTATGAGGTGGAAATTAAAGCCCTAAGACTTCGCTCAAAATGCTGATCTACTTTGAAGAGAGAAGGATGCTTTTGGATGTGACATCAGACATGTCCATTTAAATGTTCTCAGAATCAAACTTGGGGAAAATAATTTCAAGTTTTTCAAGAAAGGAAATTTCAAAAATAAACAAAAGACAGACACTAAGACCACACTTTGGGGAACCCAATAAAATAATTTTAAGATCAGCTAATAGAAAGTTTCTCTGTCTGGGGTTCTTTATAGAAGCAATCAGCAGCAAGAGGAAGATCAAATCCAGCTGTGCCTTCCAGGTCCAGCACTGGGACAGACTTAAAGCCACCAGGTAAGACAGTGGACAGCAGTCCTGAGATCTGTGACAGGAAAACATCGCTAAGTCTGAAGGAGAGAACATAAGCTATTTCATACCCTATGAGGGGAAGATGGGAAGCTTCACTGGATGGGGATTTCCATTGATTCCACTGGGCATAGACTCAGAGCCTAAATGTAAAGCCCAGACTTAACCAGTACATACATGTTCATCTTCAATGTAAATATGAGCCATATCCCTGCCTAAATCCCTTTAAACTTCTGTTGATATTCACATACTATTACAAGGAATTAGAAGTACCGAGGGGAAATAGTTAACTTGCATAATAGTAATTTTATGGAAAAAAAATATATTTGGAGAAATGAGCAAATTCAAGAAAATAACTGGTTGCCATGTAGTTAGATGGTTTCTTTATACAGGCAAAAAGTGTGTAAAAGCTCCCAAACACAAGGCTTATACAAAATGCAATCAACTCAGACATTACCTGTGCCATCAAGAAATTTATCCGCAATCACTGAGAATGAGGGAACTAAAAAGGTTCAGAATGTCAACTCCAAGAATAAACCTATTTGTTGAGAAGACTCCTGGTAGCCTTGGCCAGTGTGACTCAGGTAAAGTATTTTTCTGTTCACCAAAAGGTGGCAAGTTTGATTCCTGGTCAGGGCACTGATCCCAGCTTGCAGCTCAGGCAGCCAATCAATGTTTCTCATGTTGATGTTTCTCTCTCCCTTACTCTCTCTCCCCCCTGATAGCTAATTTCCTGGTAGCTAATTGGGCTGAAACTTATGCAGAATTTAGTAGTCCTTGAAAAACACGCACCTCTCATGCATTCTGCGCTTCAGGGAGAAGTGGCACTGAGCCAAATCTTAAATTTGAGCTCAACTAATGGCTTGTAGCCCTTCCCTGGCCAGTCAGGGCTATGCAGCTATATCCTCATTTGTACCAACCAGAGGGGCTTCATTTCTACCAATTAGGATGGTGCTATTTGGACTAAGCAAACTGTGAGGTCTTGGAACACTTGCACAGAAAGAGCACACTTGAAGTTTCCTTCAAAGTTAGCATATTAAAACACCTGTGCCTCCTTCCCTAACTCACTTTTCCTGAGCCACTTCACCTGAGCCACCTCTTTCTGGCTGCTTCAACTGAGCTGTTCCATAGCCCAGCCTGCTCACAATTGAACTTTTATTCAGCTCACAATTGAGCTAAATTTCACCAAGTCCCCCAAATTGGGGATTCCTATTGGCATTAAATGGTGGCAACAACCTTCAGTTGACAAGAGTAAATTTTCCATTTTTCCTCTAAGGTAATGCAGAGATGATGCTACAATACACACATTTATTATTGACTCATATGCAGCCTCTGAAATTTACTACTGGCATCTTTTTCACAAACAAACAGAAGACTGACTCTTCTGGTGGAAATGTTATATCATTATTTTAGACACAAACCTGGACTTTAACCAGTATGTAAAGACATCTTGACATATTTTATATTTTTGCTCATTTGTTCTTTAAGTTCTCAACATATTGCTCTATAGACCAGGAGACAATAGGTATATATAGATTTTAATCCTCACCCAAGAATATTTTTTCCATTGATTTTTAGAGAGAATGAAAGAGGGAGGCATGGGGGAGGGGGAAGAGAGAGAGAGAGAAAGAGAGATGTGAGACAGATGTATAGATTGGTTGTCTCCTGCACATGTCCCAATCTGGGCCAGGAATCAAACCTGCAAGTGAGGTATATGCCCTTGACTGGGAGTCAAACCCAAGACCCTTTGGTTGGAGGGCTGACACTCTAACTACTGAACAAAACTGACCAGCATTACAATAGGCATATTTAATGTAAAGATTTTTCAAGTACTTACTGGGTGGGTTTTTCTTAGCATACATTGCACAGAATCTCTGGTTTTGAAATTGTACAATAATAGAAAACACACACACTGTTTTTAAAAATATGGCCAAAATGTAGTGATGGTATCAAATCTTGAAAATCAGTTAACAAACATTAAAATATTTTTCAGATTGAACACTACACTACGAAAGCCTAACAAAAGCAACAAAACCCTTTTATTTTAATCTTTGGCTTTATATGATTATGAAATTCTAAAACCATATATATTTGGGCTGAAGTTTCCCACATGTACTTAAACTCAAAAAAATTTGGAGAAATATAATCAGTAGGCTTAAAAGTGATTCAAAATTAACCTCCCTTGCCACTGACATTTCTCTTTTCCTTCGAGGGAATTATTGTAAATGTATTATTTTATTAGGCCTTTTGTAAAAATAATGTTATAAAGCAAATATTTAAGATGAAATGGCTTACCATGCATAAAATGACTTAATTCCTCACATGTGCCCTTTTGGGTTAAAAAATAGAATCAAATGGTTACTTAAAATAATAAACTCTGCACACAAGATTATATTAATTTAAAATTTTTGATATTAAGGATTTATGGTAATATTTCAATGAAAAGAAAGAAGTATAGCAAAGTTGTCCTTTAATGTTATTAATTTAAAATGCCAAATTTAGAACTAATATGCTTATCTATGGTTTCTTTTAATAGCTTATTATATTCAGAGTCTATCTTGCAAACAAAATAATTTTTAAACATAAAGCACAGTAGGCCAAATTTAATACTATTAATATGAATATGCTCTTCATTGCCTCTTGTTATACTATGTTGACTTTATAATTACTGCTTTTGTTTTTAATATATACAATTTTGTACAATATACATTTATGTGCCACATTAGGATGTTTCTGTAAATGATGGACTGCATTTATGACAGTGTTCCCATAAGATTATAATGGAGCTGAAAATTTCTTATCACCTGCTTGTGTAGTTGATTTCTTAACATGGTACCACAATGGGTTACTCACATGTAAATAAGGATGCTATATACATACATGTGGAGAGAGGCTACCGTGTTTGGACAGATTCAAGCCTTTGACTAATGAGTCATAATTGTAAGGTTGACCTTATGGTCTGAACCTATGGTCCCATGTGGCTGAGTGATATGGGCTTCGGGAGGTACAGCAAATAAATAAAGCTTGATCAGATGCATGTAATTGAGTAGATTAAAAACCCATGAGAACATTGTAAACATCTTGACCACACCCTTACTTTGCCTCATGGAATCTGGCTATAAAATAAAGGTTCGGCTTGTAGGCCATAGCACAGTCTCTCTAATCAGAGGGCAGCATCCTACCTAGCCCCAACTTTATTTTCTTGTCTGTCTTTTCTAATCTTTCACCACCATCCCTCAGGTTCACCTTTGGCCATGGTGGTGTGGCACACAATACATAGCACATACAACGGTGTACTCTACACATATATACCACATGTCATTATGTACAGTATGTAATAATTTATGATAATAGATAACTATGTTACTGGTTTATGGATTTACTATACTATATCTTTTATCATTATTTTATAGTGCACTCTTTCTAATTATTAAAAATAAACAGTATGCTACCTCACACATCTCATATTTACTGTATCTCTTGATTGCATCATCTTCTCTTGTGTTTGATTTAATCTCATGTTTTGTTCATCATGGCCCCTAAGTGTACAAAATTTACTGCTAATGTTGCCATTAAGACACCATGTTGAGTAATTGACCCAGAAACAAAATGAACAGTGATTAAAAACTACGAAGATGGAAATTCAGTGATGGTTATGGCTCAACAGTCAGGCATGTCTCACTCTACCATATCTATGATCTTGAATAACAAGAAAGCTATTAAAGGGCCTTCTTCAATGAAGGTAATAACAAAAATTTAAGAAGGACCTGTAACAGACACAGAGGAACTTCTAGTGACCTGAATTGAAGATCAAATACAGAAGGGTGTCACTCTTAGCACTATGATAACCAAACCAAAAAGTTCATAATGTTGAAAGAATATGCTGAACTCAACTACAATGTTCAATTAACTGCTAACTCTGGGTGGTTTAAATGATTCAGAAATTCTTAATCATTACATAATTGAGAGTGCATGATGACTTTGAAAGTGCTGATATGAAAGCAGCTGAAGAATCTTTGGAAATTCTAGATAAGCTAATTGTGGAAGAAAATTACTTGCCAGAGCAAATCTTCAATATGGATTAAACCAACCTATTCTGGAAACAAAATGCCTAAAAGGGCTTTTACACTTAAGGAGACCAACTCAATGCCAGGTTTCAAGAAGCTTAAAAATAGAAGAAGTCTTGCTTAGGGGCAATGTTGCAGGCTACAAATTGAAAACCTTGTGATCCTTCACAGTGAGAACAACAGGATCTTCAAGCATATCGTTAAGCACATACTACAGGGACAATAAGAAGTCCTGATGACTCAGATTCTCTTCCAAGATGCCCTCCTGAACTGCTATGCCAGTGAAATGGAAAAGTACTAGTTGGAGGATAACATATTTTTAAAGATTTTGCTGATTCTTGATAATGCTCCTCATCACCCTTCCTTTATTGATGAAATGTATCCCTATATTAAAGAAGTGTTTCTCCCTCCAAACACAATTTCTTGGATTCAACCAATGGATCAAGGAGTTATAGCAGCTTTTAAGGCCTACTACCTGTGGAGGACCTTTGCCTAGGCCAGTGGTTGGCAAACTCATTAGTCAACAGAGCCAAATATCAATAGTACAATGATTGAAATTTCTTTTGAGAGCCAATTTTTTTAAAGTTAAACTTCTTCTAATACTACTTCTTCAAAATAGACTTGCCCAGGTTGTGGTATTTTGTGGAAGAGCCACATTAAAGGGGCCAAAGAGCTCACGAACCGCAGTTTGCCAACCACGGGCCTAGGCCATTGCTGCAACTGAGGAAGATATTGAAATTCTGGAAGAATTAGATCTATGACTGCATCAAGAACCTTGCTTTGCCCTAGGGTGACATCACCAAAGAGTAAATGAATGACATCTGGAAGAATACACTCAAGAGGTTGGTCCATTGATTTCCAAAAAATTTCTTAAGAATGAAGAAATTGCAAATGTCAACAAGGCTACAGTTGAAATGGTAATCAACTTTGACCTAGGAGTGAATGATGATGACATTCATGAAGAGTAAAAGAAACCCCCAAGAAAATTCACAATGAAGAGTTTAGCAAAAGCTTTTGCAGATAGACTTCAACAAGCTCCTTGAAAGTTTGAAAACATGGACCCCGACACTGAAAGATTTTCGTTAACAGAGAGGAATGTTCATGGTGCATTATCTACTTAAAAGCAAGTGTATGATTTAAAAAAGAAAAATAGAAAGAAAATAAAAAGCCAAGCAAATTACCATGAACCTATTTCTGAATAGAGTGACAGAATACACTCAGGTAGGTCCTTTGTGGGGCATTTCAAAAGAAGACTTGGTTATAATAGGTGATAAAAGCTCTTGAAGACTTTCCAGTGGGACATGATGTGGAGGTGGAAAATAATGATATTGATGATTCTGACCCTGTACAGTCCTAGGCGAATGTCCGTGTGTGTGTTTGTGATTGAGTTAAAAAAAAAAAGTTTGAAAACTAAAAAATAATTTTAAGATAGGAAAAAGTTTATAAAATAAGAATATAAAGAAAATATTTTTGTGCAGCTGTACAATGTGTTTGTGGTTTATTACAAAAGAGTTGAAAAGTTAAAAAAATTAAGGTTTCTAAAGGAAAAATGTTATAGTAAGCAAAGGTTAATATATTATTGAAAATAGAAAATATTTTTATAATAGTATAGCCTAAGTGTACAGAGTGTATAGAGTCTACAATAGGGTAGGCCTTCACATTCATTCACCACTCATTCATCAACTCACCCAGAACAATGTCCAATCTTGAAAGCTTCATTTGTGGTAAGTTTCCTATGTAAGCATATCATTTTATCTCTTATAGCATACTTTCCTATATTATTAGATATGTTTAGATTCACAAATATGCATCATTCTATGTAATAAAGAGGTAATATGAAAATTTACCATCACTCCAACACACAAGAATGCCTGTGGACATAAGATAGCCAGCAAGGGTGGGCAGTAGTAGGCAATCAGGCCAGCAGGGGAGGGCAGTTAGGGGTGACTAAGCTGTCAGGGGAAGGCAGTTGGGGGCAACCAGGCTGGCAAGGAAGGGCAGTTAGGGGTGACCGGGTCAGCAGAAGAGGGCAGTTGAGGGTGACCAGGCCATCAGGGGAGGGCAGTTAGGGACAAATAGGCTGGCAGGGGAGTAGTTAGGCATCAATCAGGCTGGCAGGAGAGTGGTTAGGGGGTGATCAGGCTGGCAGGCAGAAGCAGTTAGGAGCAATCAGGCAGGCAGGCAGGCGAGTGGTTGGGAGCCAGAAGTCCTGGATTGTGAGAGGGATCAGGCCTACACAGGCAGTCAGACATCCCTCAAGAGGTCCCAGATTGGAGAGGGTGCAGACTGGGCTGAGGGACACATACACACACACACACACACACACACACACACACACACACACCCGTGTACAAATTTCATGCACCAGGCCTCTAGTTGTATTACAATTGCCTACACTATTCAGTACAATAACATGCTGTACAGGTTTTTAGCCTAAGAGCAATAGGCTACACCAGATCTTGGGTGCATAGTAGACTACACTGTCTAGATTTTAGAATGTATCCCTATCTTTAAGCATCATATGACTATATATAGATAAACCCATTAATAATTTTAAAAATTGCATTTGTATTTTATAAAGGTAAGACCAGTGACCTTATGATTACATTTTTTTAATTGAATAACTGCAGGGATCCCCATAAAAATAGCCCTTGTCAGGGTGAAGCATACTGCGCTCAAATGTAAACTAATAGTCCATGAATACACAGCTATTTTTAAAACTTAGGACACTGTGACAAATTTAAAAAGTTTTTTTATTAGGCTACCAATGAGCTTCAATAAGTCAGCTTATGGATATTTATCAAAACTTTTGTGTATTTTTTGAGCAGCCATGACACTTTATAATAAAATATGTCAGTTACTTAAAAGGCTGCAATAAGAAGATAAATAAATGATCTACATTGAGTGATTGATGTTTACTAGGTCATTCCTGAGCCTAATAAAGTCAAGATTTGTTTAAAATATAAACAAATTATTATTGGCATAAAGGCTCAATATTGACAGACTTAAGACAAAGATTAAATATCTAGTTTATTCTTCCTTTAACTTAATTTTGTTCTAATTACAAATATATAAAATATAAATTTTTAATAAGTTATAAAAAATTCTCAGGAAAAAGCAAGTAGATGTCAAAAGTTATTATGTCTATACCATAGTAACCCATTTTCCTTCTCCCCAGTTTCTTGCTCAGATAAACACTCCAAGGAGAAGCTCCAATAACATGAGAGTCTATCTTTTCTACTCCAAATTTCAAATACCAATGACCTGATCTTAGGGAGAAAGAAAAAGGGAAGGACAAGAATACAACAGCTTTGTTTGAGAACAAACATCATAGACTCAAAAAAAAATCTACTTATATTGCCCTTATGCATGTAAAAGCTGTGACTAATAAAATACAAATTATTACTGAATTCATAGAGCTTTTGTGTCACTATGCCTTTGATTAACCAATAGTTTACTAAAAATACAACTATTTATATGTGGGAAGACTTTTAAATATTTTGGCCTTAAAAAGTGTTCCCAGTAGCTGAGAAAAGACTGGGGAATTATGCCTTAGACTGTCTGATTTACTTTAGTGTAAACATTATTCTTTGAAGGTGAAATAGTTGTGCAGGGATAGAGAATACGCTGGTTGTAACTACTCTCAAAAAGTACACCTAGCATTAATTTATTACAGAATCCATGGCAGACCACAATGATTTCTAGAGTTCACTGTCTAAATCTCCTATTACTACAGTTTACCAATGAGGACATGATAGAAATGTGCTCAAATGATTCCTTATAAAAAATATTAAGCTGGTTTCAAAACAGCTGAATTATTATCGCTACACTTAATGAAACTCATTAAAATGGCTTCTATGGGTCTATCTAGATGTTTCCACTATAATTGAATTTTAATTAACTCGATAATTTTTAGTAAACTAATAAACAAACTTGCTCCAACCTTATTTTCACCTTGAATCTTTCAGTACAGAATTTAGAAATTTAAACCTTTCTTTTCTTTTCATTGCCATAGTGATACTGAACCAACTGCATTATTAAAATTATCTAATTCTTGTTACCATCAATTAGTCTTTCATTAGCAACCTTCAGTATATTTATATTCCCAGAGAATTTCAACTATACTACTGCCTGACTACTCTCTTCATATTTCAGCACACAAGAGTTCTGGCATAAACAACGCATAATGGATATTTGTTCATTATAAGTATATGCACAGGTTCAAACATTTTATAAGATGCTCTTAGACCAATCAGTCATGTTGATCCTTTGGAAATAAAGAGAATTGCTTTAAAATGGAACTGCTCAAATCTCTTAGTTCAATGCACAGTGCAATTTGGATCACTATTAATATTATGATTTTATGAGATCTAGAATATGATACAGACCAGAACCTGCATAAGTACTTCTTTCAATGCTAACTATCTTCCTGGAAACTCAACAGGAAGTTGATCTACCTGTTATATAAAAACCATAAATTTTCTCTGGAAAACCTTATTTTTTGTTAGTTTTTGGTACCAGTTTCTAAAATAGTCTATTCTTCACTTGCTGACTGACGTCCTGCTTTATCTAATAATGTTCTAATAATGTATTTAGTCTGCTTGTCCTTTTAATCAGTGTTCTCTTCACCAGAGTTTTCCTTGTCAGGTATCAAGTCCTGTCTCCCCATTTATCCCATCAGTATGTCCAGTCCCAATATGACTCATTAGTGCCATAATGCTACACCACAGAATTGTTTTGAACATAAAATGAATTCTCACTTGTGAACTAAAAAGCACTGTACATGGAATGCACAATAAATGGGGCTCTCAATATCCCTACCATGCCTTAGACATCTTCCTTTGATTTTTTGCTATGTGAACCCCCAACATAAAAGTGAGTCTTAATTCAGCCTATTATGTGACTAAATCATGGTGTGAGTGAGGGGACAGAATGTAATTTCCAACCCAATGTTCTACTTTTAGAGGTAGGTCTAATACGCTGATTTAGGTTTAGAGCACAGGTTCTTCCCTGAGACAAAATCATAAGAAAACCAGAACTAGACCTAAAAAGGTGATTTTCTTTTGCATGTTTCCAATTTTTGCTAAAAATGAACAAGCAACAACAACAAAAACCCCACCTATTAACTTCAGAGACAGGGTATAAAGGCCAAAATTGCAGACTGTTTAATCATAGTCCATAGGGGTAAGATAAATTCTTGTTGAAAGGAAAAACTACTAGTAGTTAAAAAGAAAATGTATAGTCCAAGAGAGAGCAGCAAAACAAGGCAGGAAGCAAGCCCCAAATGGAGTAACATTCCTAGAGGCATTTAATTGCCCTGGTTGCTCTGGGATCCTCATCTGCCCAAATCAGAACTAGGAAAGTTTTTGGTCATGTGACTAGGACACTGGAAAGCAATCGATCCATGTCTCAGACTTACAGTAGCACCTACTACATTTCTAATAACTTTGATTGAGATTATAAATACACTAGAGGCCCATTGCATGAAATTCATGCTGGTAGAGTCCTTAGAAGCTGCGGGCTGCCAGCCAGTGCCTCCCTCCCTTCCCCCAGCTGGCCCCACCCCCTGGTTGAACTCCTGGATGAACTCCCAGTGGAGGGAACAATTTGTATACTATGCTTTTATTGTGTAGAACTAGAGGCCTGGTGCACAAAATTTGTGCACAAGGGAGGGGGTGTCCTTTAGCCCAGCCTGCTCCCTCTCCAATCTGGGACCTCTTGAGGGATGTCTGACTGGATCAGGCCTAAAGGGGCAGTCAAATATCCCTCTCACAATCCAGGACTGCTGGCTCCCAACAATTCACCTGCCTGCCTTCCTGGTTGCCCCTAACCATTTCTGCCTGCCAGCCTCATCATCTCCTAACCACTCCCCTGCCAGTCTGATTGATGCCTAACTGCTTCCCTGCCAGCCTGTTTGCCTCTAACTTCCCTCCCTTGCTGGCCTAGGTCCCTCCCAAGTGCCCTTCCCTGCAAGCCCGGTCACCCCAAACTTCCCTCCTCTGCCGGCTTGGTCACCCCTAATTGCCCTCCCCTGCTGGCCATCTTCTGGTGGCCATCTTGTGTCCAGATGGGGGCAGGATCTTTTGGCCACATGGGGGGCAGCCATCTTGTGTGTTGGAGTGATGGTCAATCTGCATATTTTTATTAGATAGGATTATCTCATATAAATTTTGTTCACATGTTGGATAGGTCCTAGAGTATTTCTGTGATAGAATTGCACTTATATAATGATATACTATTTTTGAAATAGTAATCAATGCATTTTATTTCTAGTTCTAGGGGCCTGGTGCACAAAATTTGTACAATGGAGGGAGGTCCCTCAGCCCAGCCTGCCCCCTCTCACAGACTGGGAGCCCTCAGTAGATGTCCTATTGACGGCTTAGGCCCATTCACAGTCTGACCTCCCTCTGCGGGAGGAGATTGAGCTTTTCAGGGGAAGGCGCCAGCCCCATCACCCTGCTGCTGCAGCCACTGCCAGCCAACGCAGCTGACAAGGTGTTTTCATCAACACAGACTCCAGTACCTTCATCATGAAAAAATGACAACTTTCTTTAGGCATTTTCAATATGTGTCTTTCATTTCTTTGTTTCATTTTTTTATCTTCATCTGAGGATATGTTTCCATTGATTTTTAGAGTGTGGAAGAGAGAGGGAAAGACAGAGAGAAACATCAATGTGAGAGGGACACTTTGATTAGTTGCCTCTTAATCATGAGCCCTGACATGGGCCCCGGCCAGGGAGGAGTCTGCAACCTAAGTATATGACCTTGACCAGAATTGAACCCAGACCCTGGAGTCAGCAGGCCAAGGCATTATCCACTGAGCCAAACCCCCTAGGGAAAAATATGACATTTCTTAGCCATTGAGCAGTGGACCTTCATTTTTTCCTCCTTGAGTGGTGGAAAAACTCTAGATTACCTTTTTGGATTCTTATTACCCAAGTTACCAACAACATTACCAGTGGTGTACAGGGAGCTTAGCCAATGAGCGGTCAGAAAAGATGTTTCCTCTGCAGCTCATGCACAGAGGCAGAACTGATGGCAAGTGGAGACTGACACCTCCCGCCTCCACACACCCCCTGCATGTCCATGTCTCCCAGCCTGCTCAAGCCTCCACAGCTTAGGCAGGGCCCTCCCTCCCAGCTGTGCTCAAGCCTCTGTTGTGGCTTGGGTAGCTCCCCCACCCCCGAGCTCTAATCAAGCCTTTACCATAACTTGTGCAGTGCTCCCTGGCTCTATTCAGGCCCTGCTCAAGCCTCTTCCATGGCTTGTGCAAGGTCCCCTGGCTCTTATCAAGCCTTTGCTATGGATTGGGCAAGTCCCCTCTGGCTCCGTTCCAGCCCTGCTCAAGCCTCTGCTGCCCCACCTCCTGCCAATCTGTGCCAAGGCCCATAGGCTAGGGCATTCTGGGACCCCGGCAGCTCAGAGCCTACAGGTGAGCCTACAGGCTCAGAGCAGCTTGGGTCCCGAGGATGTTCCTAGGACCCAGGCTGCTGGATGCCTGTGTATGCAAATTAACCTTCTACATTTGGCAGGTTAATTTGCATTCTCACTTCTGATTGGCTGGTGGGCATAGCAGAGGTATGGTCAATTTGCATCTTTCTCTTTTATTAGTGTAGATTTCCTGCTCCTCTGTGCCTTCAGTTTATGAATTCATTGGCCTCAGACAAGAGATGATACCTTTGCCTCAAGCAAGAGATTGTATCTTAGAGATAGCTTTTTAACTAAAATCTAGAAAAATATTCCCCCTTGCAGAGAAATAAAGATGATAAAGGAGATGTGATGAGAGAGTATAAAAACAAAGGAATAAGACACAGAGCAACACACAGTCTTGGGCAAAGTTATTCCCCTGAGATCTCTATGTGCACCTAAATAAGCATGTCTGCTACTTGCACTCAGGAGTTCCATGGGACTGAGTTCATAGATGGTCTAATTTCCAGGAAGCAATGTATAGTGTGCACTAAGAGAAGCTATGCTAGTCTCTCCCATTGACAGTGCTCATTCACTACCCATTCCGCAGAAAAACCAAACCTATGTTCAAGACTTTGCTCAATTATTATGTTACCTTATTTTATCTTCCAGGTGGACGACCTCTTTTTACTCTAAACTTGTAAGTAGGTAAAGAAGCAACAGCCAAAGGCAAAGATAGTTTTTCTGGAGAACTTAATAGTGGTGTTGGGTAGGAGGGAATGCCCTATGAAACCTGTACATCATTATGGTTCATGTACCTTAATTTGTAAAATCAGACAATATGGCCATACTTATAAATTTTATCCTCATCTTGCAAATTTTTACTTCATTCTAAGATACCAAAGGGTCTAAGAAACAAACGGATGTGATCAAATGTCTTTGTAGAGCCGTGGCCATATAAAGAATGAAAGTCTGATAAAAGAGGGTATGGGGTCACTAATATTTATTAGGAGCTTATTTTGATCTAAGACAGTGGTCAGCAAACTTCGGCTCGTGAGCCACGTGTGGCTCTTTGGCCCCTTGAATGTGGCTCTTCCACAAAATAGCATGACCTGGGCACATCTATTTTGAGAAGTGGCATTAGAAGAAGTTTAAGTTTAAAAAATTTCATTCGTTGTACTGTTGATATTTGGCTCTGTTGACTAATGTGTTTGCCAACCACTGGTCTAAGACTTATGCTAGACTCTTTGTATATATTGTCTCCCTTGATTCTTTGACCAACAGTATGGAGTCTTGGATAAACTAATATCCAGAGATGTTAAGAAGCATGTCTAAAGAGATGTAAGCAAACAGTTCTGAGGTAAGAACCCAAGTCTGTATAAAACTCAGTGTTTTTTCCTCTAGTCCATGTTCTCTTCCAACTTTACCAAGCCTAATTTAGAAACGGGCATTAACAACCTTTTCACCAATTAGTGTTTGGTTGTCATGGACACAAGCCATATTATACTTTGTTTCCAGTTTCAAAAGAACTCCCTTAAGCACTGTTCCTCATTACAAATAATGATCCAATCCGTAATGAGTCCTTAATGGTAATCAGTCTTCCCATACCCAAATCAAGCACACCTCATTTCAGGGATTTGAAACAGGTATAGAAAGACTGAAATTCACATGATAAAGTCCATGGAGAAAACTGGAGCAAGGAAGCCATAACCACAGGGAGAGAATGGATTTTATAATACTCTTGGAGAGGATGCAGTAAATGCAGAGTGATAATTCTGACCTTTAATCATCTGAAAAGCACCTTGATCTCTATTTTCTTTAGATCAAGAATTAAGGCTTCAAGACTAGGAAGCACTCTCTGTGTGAACAAGAAAGGTAGGCAGCAGCTGAGTCCAAATTCAAGTAGGCAAACAGCCAAGAGCAGAAGGAGGCAAGAAGCGAAAAGTCCATGCAAACAATAAGCACTCAAGAGATCCTTACAAGTTGATAAAACAGCTAAAAGCATATGGTCAAAGAGCAAGAAATAGTTAACTATTAAGGGGTAATTGGCATTGTAGAAGTGAGGAGAAAGGCAGAAAAACAGCCCCTATCATAGGGAAAATGCTCTTAGAAAGGGAGAGTTGCCCTACAGTTGCTCAGTGGTTAGAGCATCAGCCCACAAACTGAAAGGTCACAGGTTCAATTCCAGTCACAGGCATGTACATAGGTTATAGGCTCAATCCCCAACCCCAGTAAGGGTGTGTGGGGGGAGACAACTAGTCATTGTACCTTTCTCTCACATCTATGTTTCTCTCTCCATTCCTTCCAATCTCTGTGAAAATCAATGGGAAATATCCTCAGCTGAGGATTAACAAAGAAGGAGGAGCAGAAAGAAGAAGAAGATAACCTTCAGTCTGAAATTCTCAGTGGGAACTTAGATACTGTAGTTTGGAGATCAAGTCCTTAAAAACAGAACACCATCTTCAAATGAGGAAGGAGACAACAATCACACATGCAGCCTACAAGAGAATACAGTTTAGTGTAGCAGCTACTGAGCTTGTGAGTTGCTTTTAGAAGGATGTCAATGAAGGCTAAACTACTGGTCACAAATTTCAGCATCATTATCTGGATATACAAACTTCAATAAACAGATATTAATATTGTTTTTGCATAATTTTGTGGTTATTTCTAGACCCATCTACAATCCCCTGCCACGCCCCCAGCCCCCATCCTTCATCCCCCTACACACATGTTTAAAAATACTTTGAAAAGGCTGGACTAGAAATTTAACCCAGATATTAATAAAATATTATTTAGTGCTCAGTGCCTATAAATCAGTTGTCAAGTGGGCAAGAGTTTCTGAAGAGAAATTTGAAGATACTTCATAACTGGGAAATTCTGGGGAGACTTAAAGTAAGAAAAAGCTTGATTTTATCAGTTGTCCGCTCTTCACTGGAGAATATTGTTCATTTTGATGGGTTATAGAATATTAGAAAACAAGATGATCTCCAATGACTACATGGCCAAAAAAGCAGATAGGGAGTGAAGGAAAAGAGTACAGTAGCAGTGGCCACATGTGCTCTAACCTAAAGAAGGTTTTGTGGTAAATGTTGCTCTAGAAAGATTTTAACTTGGATTAGGCTTTTATTTTTTCCTTTTTCTAAAGGAAAGCTTCGCTTTTCTGCTGGGGCCCATAAAAGCAAAGGAAAGAATTGGCCTTGAACTATGGTGTGCTATTCATGACTTTTGACATGTGCCTATTCTGCAAAAATTCACTGCACTCTCCTCCCATCATAAATTCAAACACCACTGACAAATCATACAGTAACAAGTCAGGGTTTGTTGTTGTTATTTATTTTTTAAACAAACATATTTTTATTGATTTCAGAGAGGAAGGGAGAGGGAGAGAGAAAGAGAAACACCAATGATGGGAGAGAATCATTGATTGGTTGCTTCCTGCACACACCTACTAGGTATAAGCCCTTGACTGAAATCGAACCCGGTATATGCCCTTGACCGGAATCAAACCTGGGACCCTTTTGTCCTCAGTTTGATGTTCTATCCATTCTGCCAAATCAGCTAGGGCTGTTGTTATTTCTTAACATTTTACCTTACCTACTATTTAATAATACATTTTGAAAATGAAAATCTAAGTACCTCTACTGTGCTAAAGTGAATATGAGGAAATTTTTTGTTGAATTATTGGCCTGAGAAAGTGGAACAATGACACAGAATGAGGTAGCAGAATCAATACACAAGAAGAAAACTTAAGACAATGTCAGAGTCTGACTGAATTGCAGTCCCTTCTGTCATAGCATCTACTCAGGGAACTTGACTAGTGTGCTAAAGTGGAACAATATTGTATTTTGTACAAAAGGGCCAGTTCATTTATATAAATTTAATTCTTATCTCAAAAGACTAAATAAAATAAGCTCCTTAAAGCCAATCACATTGACATATTTGTCCTGTAAGCTCCCAAATATCTACCACATTCATCAGTACACACAATTATCTATATATATGAAACCCTAGTATGCAAATAGACCAAACGGCAGAACAACCAAACAACCAGTCACTGTGACATGCACTGACTACCAGGGGGCATGTGCAGAACATGTCAGGCTTTGGCAGCAGGTGGCAGAGCACAAAACATGGTGGGCGTTGGTCGTGGCGGGATGGTGGAGCAGGTAAGCGGGGGTACCAAACCAAGGCAGGGCGCCAATCACTGTCATCAGAGCGAGCCTCTGGTGGTTACTGAAAATTCTTTGCTCCTGTGCACCACAGTTCCACCCGGCCCTCGCACCTGTGCCTGCATTAGCCCCACTTGCACCTAGGCATCAGCCCCAATCGCTTAACACCAGGAGTGGTGTGAGTAGCGGCTGCCAGCCCCAATTGCCCCTAAGGGCTTCTCCACTTCCCCCTGCTCCTGAGGGGTGATTTGGGCCAGCAGCTACCTCTCACAAATGCTGCTGGTGCTGGCCCTAATCGCTCAGTGTCATCAGTGGGTATGAGCGAGGCTAGTGCCATCAGCATGTGGGAGCAGCAGCAGCGGGAGCAGGGCTGCCCACAGAGAGGGAAGCAGGGGTTATGGTGGGAGGGGCCAGGCAGGGGCACAGAGGATGGGCTGAAACCTGCCCCTGTGCCCACCCCAGTCTCACAGCCCCCAGTTCCATTTAAGGTGCACGAATTCATGCATTGGGCCCCTAGTCTATATAATAAAAGCCCAACAACCATTACAGCAGAACAACCAGAACGACCAGTTGCTATGATACACACTGACCACCAGGAAGCAGATGTTCAAGGCAAAAGCTGCCTCCTAGTGGTCAGTGTGTTCCCACAGTGGGAGCGCTGCTCAACCTGAAGCCGGGCTCAAGGCTGTGGAGTGCAGCAGTGGTGGCTGGAGCCTCTCCTGCTTCTGGGGCAGCACTAAGGAGCAGCAAGCCAAGCAGTAAGGAGCAAGCAGGTGGGTAGTTAGGAAGAAGGGGTCCCGGATCAAATCATATTAATGAGCATGAGAGGTTGTGAGCAGCAGTGTTTAAATACATGTTTTCATTAAAGATTGTAATGATTCTAGGCATCAAGGACTGCAATTAGTCACGTTAAAACAAAGCAGAACCAAGATTCTAAATAAATCAATGACCAAATATGCCAGAGCAGCAAAGTAAGATCCAATAAATTAAATGCCAAACAGATAAAGACACCACACAAAATTAATAAAGTGAGGAAGTCTAAGTAATCAGTGAACTTCATAGCATTCAGTGTCGATTAACAATATAAAGTTTCTAAGAAAATAATAATATTTTTAAAATTTATTTCCTTTAGAAAAAATATTGAAAACAAATCGACATCCCATTTTGAAATTAACATTTTAATATCTGGGTAAACAGAGAGTAAAATATTTATTTGTACAACCTGATACATTGAGATTGAAGGAGGGGAAATGTGTTTCCTAATTCAATTATAGGTGATGGTTAGATTTCTCAGAACCAGGGTGGCTCTGACTTTGAAACTGACAAAGTATTACTACTGTTTCTTCCCAATGACCCCCTTAATAAGAATAAATAGTGCGTCTGTACTGTGGCTCTTTTGAACTTTTGGAATTTCTGTTATTAGTAGTCAGCCATACCTGAATCCTCAGAGTTTAAATTTTCCTCCTTTTGACAGCTTGCAATCACTTTAAAGTGACTGTACACTGTTCATTCCTTTCTAAATGAAGCAGTTTATTCATCTAAGGAAAACTGTAGAACATAGAAGGCAAATCCAAAGTTATAAATTAAAATATGTGTGAAAGAATGGAATCTCAGTTTTATCTCAGGCCTATAGTATTTTGTACAATCATTCAAATGCATAAATAGGAAACAATCTTCAATCAAGTGAGACAAAAGTAAGTTTACAGTTGTACACAAGACATAGTTTATCTTTATTATTATTTATTGATTATTATATTATTTTATCATATGGAAAACTGTAAACCTAATCCTCCCCCTTTCTCCAATTATGGGTGAATACTAATGCCCTCTCAGTAGGTTTAGGTGAGAGAAATGTCCTATACTCCACTTCCTTAGAGCTCTCAAGATTGTCACCCAGATTTCAAAAATAAACAGAAAAGGGGCTATTCCAACAAGGAAGTCTATAATACGTTCCTGATTTCTCACTGAGAGCCTTAGTAAATATGATTTAGCACACAATATTTACCTGAGTATTTCCCAACCTACAAGAGATTAGAAGTGGCAAGCTAAAAGTGTGATCAAAGGGGAAGGAAGGAGAGATAAGTGGACTTGAGAAAGTCTGAGAAAAATTATTTGAGCAAGATAAAAAGCCAAAGAAACAAGTTTCTGGCCTTATTTTATTGCTGTGAGTAAACAAAATTTGCACTAAATAGTGTTACTGCACTAAGTAATAATTTTTGTTTGTAATGTTACAAACATAGACATCCAAAAAAATCTCATACCTTTTAAAAGAAATTTAGAAAGTTTTCTTCATAATAAGTAAAATGGGCAGGGTTTGGGGGCAAAGTAAGGCCCCAAAATTTGGAAAAGCACCCAAATATATATGCTAAGCATATAAATACTGAATAAAATCATCCTGAACTTATGGAATTAGAATACTCAGGTTCCTGATAGTTAAACAAAACCAGGATTTTTTTTTAAACAGATTGAAATAATTGGGTTCTGTAGACAGGCAAGAAGGTAGAAGGGAAGTTTCACTATTGAGGGAACCAAAAAAACAGTATGCCATTGGAGAGTTGATGTATGTATCAAGGGTTAACAAAGGTATTTTGGTTAGTTGAATATGAAGACAAATTAGTATGCAAAGAAAATGAGATCTGAGGATCTAAAATTATCACAGATAGGAGAGAAGGGCAGATGTAGGAAAATTTGAGTCAAGACAACTGATAGAGAGAGCTCACTTAAAAAAATATATATTAATATGGGCCTCTTGTTTGAGAGGCCAAGAATAAATATTGAAAGAAATCAACTTCTAAAGGGAGAATGGGAAAAGGGAGAAAAGCCCTCTGTCTGACTAATACTGAGTGTCTGTTATGATTGCTAAAAGTTGGTCTGAGTTGGTCTGGAAGACATTATGATTTTACAGCTCTGTTTCCAACTCCTTCTGAAAACAATTTTCTTTCTCTACAGCTATTAACCCATCTCCTCTCTTTAGGAATAGAAATGAGACAGAGCACAGCTGTGTGAGGTATTTGGTCCTTCCAGCAGCATGTGGTTAGGAAGACTACATGGCTCCTATAATGGACAGTGAGCAGAGTATCACAAGATCATCACACTCAGAGGTGTGTAATTTGCTTATAAAACCAGGGTGACACACCCCTGCAAAATTGTGTTCCTACTGAGACTAGGAAAACCCTGACAACTGACTGTGATTGCATCATGGTCGTTTATATGCATTCTTTCAGAATGCTGAGAGACAGCCCCCAGCCCGCTGCAGCTTCAAATTTTGCTCAGTGGAATGGGTGTGTGATCTTAAAAAACACTAATCCAACAATAGTACATATCTGAGCTTGAGGTTATGCCAGTTTTTATCATCAGATGAAATAAAAATAACCATCTAGTGAAATACAATAGACTTAAGAAGTGAAAAAATTGCTACCTGGAGTAATTTTAACTGCAGGATAAACATTTAAAGCATGATAAAATTATAATATGGTAATATTGACAGATAAAAGAATGTTAGAAAACTCAAGACAATCCTATATAATAAAAAGCCTAATATGAACTGATCTCCAGGGGGCAGACACTCAATGCAGGAGCTGCCCCCTGGTGGTCAGTGCATTCCCTCAGGGGGAGTGCCACTCAGCCAGAAGCCAGACTAATGGCTGGTGAGTGCAGCAGCAGTCCCAGGAGCGTCCATGGCAGCACTAAGGAGCAGCAAGCTGAGTGGTAGGGAGCAACAAGCAGGCAAGCAGTGAGGAGCAAAGGTCCTGGACTGCAAGAGGCTACAGGCTAGGCTGAGGGACCCCTCCTCTTCCCACGGCATGAATTTTGTGCAACAGGCCTCTAGTTAAGTTATAAGAATGTCATCTGGTCAGAATTTCAAAATTCCTAGGCCCTCTGCTCAGCTATCCATATTCATTGTTCAAAGGGCAGCCATTCAATTATCTGTGAGGTCTCAACCTGAAAAGACACTAGGAAAATGAAAACATGAGTAGTGGATTTTGTGGCCCACTCTTTTTTTAAGGTAGATTATTGAGGAAGGGGGTTACTGATTTCATATTCTCTGATATTCCAACAATATCCGCCTCAATTCTGAGGCCACATTATCTGGTTTTGGGATTTACCTAACAATAAAGCAGATTTTCTTTTCTAAAATATATTGGGCCAGCAGGCCCATAGACTCATCAAAACAGGGAGTCCTTAGATTCTTATTAAATTTCCATTCATGACTCCCTGTCCTCTTTAAAGCCAGCTCTGCACCAGCCTCCTTGAATTTTGATTAGTGGGACATTCCATATTTTTGGCCAAAGTATAGTGAACACATGAACCCTCCCTCTCCTGCAGACCTGCCCATTGTTTTTTATTTAAACTGGAGTGCCTGTGTTGCCTTAGTATTTTGCCTGGAAGAATCCTTAATCCCTCAGGAAGATAGATACATCAGAGTCAGCCTTCACTATCACCTGGACCTGCTGAGGCACTACCTACATCTCACAGCTTAGTACCTAGCTGGAGCTTCTGCTGCACTTTCACTTCATTAACTTTTATATACAAAAATACATGCACTGGTGGTGGTCCCTCAGCCCAGCCTAGACCTTCTCACAGTCCAGGAGTCCTCAGGGGATGTCCTACGATGGCTTCCCTCTGCAGGAAGCAACAGGGCTGATTAGGGAAAGGTGCCAACCCCTTTACCATGCTGCTGCTGCCACTGCCAGCCATGGCAGCTGAAAGGCCTGAGTCCTGGGCCTCACAGCCACCAGGGCTCAAGGCCACGTGGGTCCCAGGCCTCACAGCCACTGTAGCTTTGTCCGGATGGACGTTGAGAATTAGCATATTATCCTTTATTAGTATAGGTTATATAGCATCAAATATATTATTATGTGAATACTTGGCCTCAATAAATATAGGCTATAGTCCAGCTTTAGTGAGCTATACCTTCTAGTTACTACAGTTATCATTCAGACTGATGGTAAGCTCTCAAAAAATTTAAACATTAATTTTAATTTAATTGACTTTGAAAATATACATTAGGCAGCAATTAAAGAGAAAAATGGCATTCATTTTAAAATAAAGTTTTTATTGTCTCTCAGTGACCGCCATTTATTTAGTACATACAATAGGCCAGGCACTAGGCTGAACTTTTAAAAAATTTAGTCAGGTAAGCCGTGCAACAAATCTATTACAGATGAGCAAACTAAGGTTCAACATGGTTAAGCAACAAGGTCACAGCTGATTATTATAGAAAATTTAGAAACTCTCATAGAGAAAAAGAAGAAAAATGGAATTCCCTCCACTTTGAACACTTTGATATATTTATACATCTAAAAATATAATTTAGCAACTTATTATTCTACTAGAAAATTTTGGTGCACAAAATTCATATGTGGTTACACTCCCTAGGCCTGGCCTGCAATCAGGGCTATTTTCTCCAGCTACCCATAGCTGACCCCGCCCTCCCACCACTACCCACACCTGGTTCCTTGTTTGCCATCAGATGATTAGGGACTAAGAGATCGACTGTTCCTGCCCACTCGTGGCCCCACCTCCTCCACAGGTCGCCCTCTGTGTGGGGTGACCAGTGCGGGGAGGGACATTGGACTGGCACCACCTGCATACTCTGCCACCCACCCCCAGTTCTCTACTCACCACCAACCAATTGGAGCCTGACCGCCAGGGGGAGGGGCTGAGAGGTAGTCAAGGCACCTCATAGTGACTGGCAAGAGGTTGTTCTGGTTATTCTGCCATTAGGATCAATTTACATATTACCCTTTTATTATATAAGACTAGAAGCCCAGTGCATGAAAATTCATGCACTGGAGGGGGTTCCCTCAGCGTGGCCTGACCATCTCACAGTCCAGGAGCCCTCAGGGGCCGCAGGCAAACTGGTGATCAGGGAAGGCAATGCCTCCATCACATTTCTGCTGTGTCTACTGGTGGCAGCACAAGCCTTAGCTGGCCCTGGTTACCTGAGCTCAGGTGGCCCTGGGAGGTTGGCAGCTGCCATCTGAGGTTTGCCTGCACCTGGGGCATTGGTTGGGCAGCCACCATCCAAGGTTGCCTTGGGCCAACCCTGGGTTGCTAGGGGGCTGAGGAAACTGGGGATTCCAGAGGCAGGCACATGGCATTCTGGTGGGGCTGAGGGGACTGGGCATCACCATTTTGGGGCTGTGGGCACCACCATCTTTGAGGGCATGGCAGTCAATTAGCATATTCCCTCCTTATTACCTGTGGGTGTCACCATCTTTATGTGGGTGTAATGGTCAATTAGCATATTCCCTCTTTGTTAGATAGAATAGAGGCCCGGTGCATTGGTGGGAGCCAACCAGGCTGCCCTGATGGGGCCCTGAAGTGGAGTAGAGGGCCCCACTGGGGAGTGGGCCAGCTGGAGCTAAGGGTTATGGGGGAGGTTGCCAACCAGCCATGCCCCCAATGAGGATGAGCATCCCTGCTACAGGATGGGGCAGCTGGGTTGAGTGGTCATGGGCCGTTTTCAGGCCAGCCACACCTTTGATCAAGGTGGGAATCACCACTGGGAGGAAGGGCTGGCCTGACTACAGTCATTCTGGTCTCTGGTCATTCTGGTCTTTCTACCATTTTGGTTGCTGGACATTTATTATATAGGATCATTCAGCAATATATTTTAATGGTTAACATCATTTTTACCTACTGGTTTTGCATTATGCAGCATGTATGCACAGCAGAATGTTGTTGGACATTTAGGATACTCATAGAATTTTAAATGCTCAGAGGAGGAGGCTGTGTCCTACTACTGGATATACCAAAACATGTGGTTTACTTGAAAAAGTGTGACTTTTCTGGAAGAGTTCTCTGTTGAACTTGGTGTGGTACCTTGGTCAAGACATTTATCATTTGAAGTCTGTTTCCTCATTGTAAAAGGAGATTGTTACTCTTAATTTTTTAAAGAATTAGAGATAACCTCTATCTCAGTGCCTGACATAGACAGAGCCTTTGTTCACCAAGCTGTCTACATCAGGACCACTTTGCTAGATGGGATGCTGCAAGATTCATGAATCATTCAATAAAGACAATTAGATATTTAAAGTTTATGAATTGGGAAAAAATTGTGGCAGAATAGACAGACGTGTCCCGAGCCTTATCCTGGAGCATATAGAAAAAACAGCTGAGGGTCACATGGGGAGTGTTTGTTGGTGAGTTGAGTGAGGGACAGCTACACTCCAGGAGACTGTGGGGGACTGCTGGACAGGGCTCCTCTCACCAGGCAGCCCCCACTGTTGCTGGGTTCCCTCCCAGAGCGACCAGCTCAGACACAGACACCACACCATCTTGAAGAGGAAAGTGGATGTTATCAGAAGCCTGATAATCTACAACTATGGCACCCACTAAACAGCTGTGAATCCCAGAACACCAGTCCCCAGTTGCTGCAAACACATGGATTCAGAGGAGCTCTACACTCTACTATGGAAAGGTCAATTTTTTCCTGGGATAAGGTGAGGTCTCTGGTCCCAGCAAGAGAGAGGAACACTTGTATTGTGGGAGCTGGGATAGGTCTGCGCCTAGAAAAATCTGTGCCTGTTAGGGCTGGTGTGATCCGTGAATGTGGAAGGGGGTCCTCAGAGCTGCTAACAGAAGGGATCTCTAAAAAGCAACCCATTTTGATCTGACAGCCTAAACATTTTAAAAGTGTGCCAACTGCCTAGACCCAAAGAGAGAGAGAGAAAAAAAAAAAGATTGCACAGACTTGCGCACAGCCTCGGAGTTTGCACACTTATGCTGGCTTTTTTTTTTTTGTTCTTTTCCCTCTTTAAGTCCTTGCTTCTGATTAGTAAGCCCAACACACAGGATCACCCAATTGAGGACACCCTAAGAAACTGCAGGGGAAAGTTGTTTTTCTGGAACCTGAGGATCAGAGTGGGGAATAACCATCAGAGAACTAGCTCTGGGGCAATCCACTCCCACAAACTGGTATTGAGGGCCACAGGAAAGTAGGATGTAAGCACTGGCTACAGAGGACCTATAGAATATCCAGAAACACTGCCACCCAGGGGTAAATCACAAATTGACTCTTGTGTAATCACAAATAAAGGAATACAAGAAATTAAGACACACCGCCTGCTGAAAAACCAGAACTGGCTTACAACACTAAGAGCAATGGAATGCAGGGAACTGTAAAACAGTCCTGACTAGGAAACAGGTGTGCCAAGGAGAACAGTAGAGGAAGTGAATGACTTTCACTACTGCGTATTTTTATTTTTTCATCTTTTACTTAAGAAACTCATTTTTTCCTTTCTTCCTCACTTGATTTTACCTTTTTAGTTAATACATTTTTATTTTCAATCAGTATTATTACTACTACTATTTTACCTTTTTGTTAAAAAAAGTGTTATTTTATTTTCTCTTTATTTAACTTTGGGATTAGTGTTGTACATTCTATTTTCATCTTTCCTTTAGCATCATTTTACTCTATCTCAACTTTACCAGACATGGGAGAAAAAGAAACAACCCACATAAGAAAAAAAAAAAAAAGCAGGCATCACCAGAAAAGGAAGTAAACAAAATAGAGGTAAGCAATTTGTCAGAGAAAGAATTCAGAGAAATTATCATAATATAGCTGAAAAGAATGGAAGACAAATTCGACAACATGTATAAGACCAAGATGAAATGAAGAACCAAGAAGAAATGAAAAATGATATAGCTGCTGTAAAGAACTCAATAGAAAGCATCAAGAGTAGACTAGAAGAAGCAGAGAACCACATCAGTGAGTTAAAAGATAAGGTACTGTGTATTCATCTCCAGGGTATTTGTTGCTGGCAAGCAGAGAAGTTTCTAAAAAAAAAAAATTTTAAAAGCAAGAGGAGAGCCTAAGAGAACTTAGGGACAACATGAAACAAAACAACATCTGCATAATAGGGGTGCCAGAAGGACAGGAAACTAAGCAAGGAATAGAAAACCTGTTTGAAGAAATAATGATGGAAAACTTCCCTGATATAGGAAGAAACAGCCCATACAAATCCAAGAAGCTCACAGAGTCCCAAGCAAAATGAACCCCAAAAGACAGATGCCAAGGTATATTATAATTAAATTGGAAAACACCAACGACAAAGTAAGAATCTTAATAGTGGCCAGAGAGAGACATAAAGGTATCTACAAAGGAACCCCCATCAGACTAGCGACTGATTTCTCAACAGAAACTCATCAGGCCAGAAGGGAACGGAATGAAATATACAAAGTCATACAAATCCAGGAACACTGTACCCAGCAAGGTTATCAATCAAAATTGAAGGTGAAATCAGGAGCTTCACAGACAAAAAAGCACTAAGGGAATTTATTACAACCAAACCAACAATGCAAGGAATTCTAAAGGGTTTGCTATAAAAAAAAAGAAAGAAGAAAGAAAGAAAGAAAGAAAGAGGAAGCAAAGAAGAAACACAGGGGTAAAGAATAAAAATGGTGACAAATAAGTACCTATAAATAATAACTTTAATTTTAAATGGATTAAATGCCCAATCAAAAGACATAGGGTAAGAGATTGGATGAGAAAACCTGACCCATATATCTGCTATCTACAAGAAACCCACCTCAGAAAAAGAGATGCACACAGACTGAGGGTTAAGGAATGGAAAAAGGTTTTTCAAATGAATGGAAATGAAAAAAAAAATCTGGGGTAGCAATACTTATATCTGACAAATCAGATCTCAAAGTGAAGGATATAACAAGAGATAAGGAAGGCCACTTTATAATATTAAAAGGAGTGATCCAACAAGAAGAAATAACTCTGGTAAACATATACACACCCAATATAGGAACACCCAAATACATAAAAAAAAACAACTACTGGAGGATATCAAGGGAGAGATTAACAGCAATACCCTTATAGTGGGAGACTTTAATACCCCACTATCAGCATTGGACAAATCCTCTAAATCAAAAAAATCAGCAAAGAAATATCAATCCTAAATGACTCACTAGACCAGATGGAATTAATTGACATCTTCAGAACATTTTACCCCAAAGCCACAGAATATACATTCTTCTCAATTGCCCATGGCTTATTTTCAAAGATAGACCATATAATGGGTCATAGGTTAAATCTCTTCAAATTCAAGAATATATAAATCATATCAACCATCTTCTCAGATCATATTGGCATAAAACTGGAAATCAACTACAATAAAAACAATCCAAAAAAAATAAAACACATGGAGAATAAATATCATGCTATTAAACAATGACTGGATTACCCGAGAGATCAAAGAAGAAATAAAAAACATTATGGTAACAAACGACAATGAAAACACAACAATCCAAAATATATGAGACACAGTGTAAGCAGTCTTGAGAGGGAAGTTCATAGCTCTACAAGCTGACTGCAAAAAAACAAAAAACAATGGTATTAAATTACCTAACCCTACAACTCAAAGATTAGAAAGAGAGCAACAAGAGAAGCTCAGTGTAAGCAGAAGGAAGAAAATAATAAAGATCACAGTGGAGATAAAGGGCACTGTGAAATAAAAATAAAAAAATAAAAACATCAACAAAACCAAGAGCTGATTTTTGAAAGAATAAACAAGTTTGATGAACCTCTAGCCAGGCTCACCAAGAAGCAAAGAGAGAGGACCCAAATAAACAAAATCAGAAATGAAAGAGGTGAAATTACAACAGACTCCACCAAAATATAAAGGGTTATTAAAAAATACTATGAACAACTCTATTCCAACAAACTGGGCAAGCTGGAGTAAATGGACATATTCCTAGAAAAGTACAACCTTCCAAAACTCAATCAGGAAAAAATCTAAAGACCTCAATAGTTCAATAACTATGGAAGAAATTGAAGCAGTCATCAAAGAGCTTCCAGCAAACCAAAGCCCGGGGCCAGATGGCTTCACAAGAGAGTTTTACCAAAGATTCAAGGAAGAACTAAAACCTATCCTCCTCAGACTTTCCCAAAAAATTCAAGAAGAAAGAACACTTCCAAGCTCCTTCTAGGAAGCCAGCATCACCTTAATACCAAAACCAGATAAAGACAACACAATGAAAGAAAATTACAAGCCAATATCCGTCATGAACATAGATGCCAAAATTCTCAACAAAATTCTAGCAAATCAGATTCAGCAGTACATCAGAAAGATCATACATCATGACCAAGTAGGTCTTATCCCAGGAATGCAAGGATGATATAATATCCACAAATCAATAAATGTGATACATCATATAAACAAACTGAGAGATAAAAATCACATTATCATATCAATTGATGCAGAAAAGCATTTGACAAAATCCAACACCCTTTCTTAATAAAACCTCTCAACAAGGTGAGAATAGAAGGATCATACCTCAACATAATAAAAGACATATATGATAAACCCAGAACTAACATCATATTCAATGGGCAAAAACTAAAACCATTTCCCCTAAGAACAGGAACAAGACAGGGATACCCACTGTTACCACTCCTATTCAACATAGTACTGGAAGTATTAGTCATTGAAATTAGACAAGAAGAAAAAATAAAAGGCATCCAAATTGGAAAAGAAGAAGTAAAGCTGTCCTTATTTGCAGATGACATGATATTGTACATAAGAAATCTGGAAGACTCCATCAAAAAACTATTAGGCTTAATAAATGAATTAAGCAATGTAGCAGGATACAAAATTAGTGCCAAGAAATCTATGGCATTTCTATACACCAATAATGAACTTACAGAGAGAGTAAAAAGGCAATCCCATTTACCATTGCACCAAAAAAATTAAGATACCTAGGAAAAAACTTAACTAAGGAGTTAAAAGACCTGTACTCAGAAAACTACAGGTCATTGAAAAAAAGAAACAGAGGAAGACATAAACAAGTGGAAGAATATACAATGTTCATGAATTGGTAGAATCAACGTCATTAAAATGTCCATACTATCCAAAGAAATCTATAGATTCAATGCACTCCTCATTAAAATGCCAACGGCATATTTCAGACCTAGAAAAAGCTCTCCAAAAATTCATCTGGAATTAAAAAAAGGCCCCAAATAGCCACAGGAGAAAGAAGAAAAAAGAAGGTGGGATCTCAATACCAGATTTCAAGCTGTATTACAAAGCCACTGTTCTCAAAACAGTATGGTACTGGCACAAGAACAGACATATAGACCAATGGAATAGAATAGAGAATCTAGATATCGAACCAAACATTATGCTCAATTAATATTTGACAAAGAAGGCATGAATATACAATGGAGTCAAGACAGTCTCTTCAATAAATGGTGTTGGGAAAATTGGACAGATACATGCAAAAAAAAATGAAACTAGATCATCAACTTACACCATACACAAAGATAAACTCAAAATGGATGCAGGACTTAAACATAAGACAGGAAACCATAAAAATACTAGCAGAATCCACAGTCAGAGAAATCTCAGACATATTCCAAAGCAATTTATTTACTGATACTGCTCCTAGGGCAATGGAAGCTAAAGAGAAAATAAACAAATGGGACTACATCAAAATAAAAAGCTTTTGCACAGCAAAAGGAACAATAAAGAAAGCAACAAGAAAGCCCACTGGCTGAAACCAGTTTGGCTCAGTGGATAGAGCGTTGGCCTGCTGACTGAAAGGTCCCAGGTTCAATTCTGGTCAAGGGCACGTACCTTGGTTGCAGGCACATCCCCAGTCAGGGGTGTGCAGGAGGCAACTGATCGATGTTTCTAACTCTCTATCCCTCTCTCTTCTTCTCTGTAAAAAATCAAGAAATATATATTTTTTTAAAAAAGAAAGCCCACTGTATGGGAGAACATATTTATCACTGATAAAGTTTTAATATCCAATATTTATAGGGAACTTATACAACTTAATAAAAGGAAGATAAATGATCCAATGAAAAAATGGGCAACGGACCTAAATAGAATCTTTTCGAAGGAAGACAGAAGGAAGGCCAAGAGACACATGAAAACATGCTCAAAGTCACTAATTATCCAAGAGATGCAAATCAAAATGCCAATGTGGTACCATCTCACATCTGTCATTATGGCAATCATTAACAAATCAACAAAGGACAAGTGCTGGCAAGGATGCAGAGAAAAAGGAACCCTCATGCACTGCTGGTGGGAATGCAGACTGGTGCAGCCACTGTGGAGAACAGTATGGAGTTTCCTCAAAAAACTAAAAATGGAACTCCCATTTGACCCAGTAACCCCACTTCTAGGAATATACCTCAAGAAACTAGAAACACCAATCAGAAAGGATATATGCACCCCTATGTTCATAACAGCACAATTCACCATAGCTAAGATTTGGAAATAGCCTAAATGCCCATCAGCAGATGAGTGGATTAGAAAACAATGGTACATCTACACAATGGAATACTACACTGCTATAAAAAAGAAGGAATTTGCAGCAGCATTGATGGAACTGGAGAACATTATGTTAAGTGAAATAAGCCAGGCAATGAAGAAAAATACCACATGATCTCACTCATTTATGGAAAATAAAGAACATTATAACCTGATGAATAAAAAAATAAATACAGAGTCAGTAAAGCACTGAACAGACTGTCAAATTACAGCAGGAAGTATTTGAGAGGGAGGGAAATAGATCAACCAAAGGACTTGTATGCATGCATATAAGCACACCAATGGACACAAGACACTGGGGGGGATTGGATGAGGGCATGCAACAGGGGTTAGGGGAGGCTAGGGGAAAGTCAATAGGGGAAAAAAAGGAGATATTGTATTAGATATTATATTTCTAGGAATATACCTCAAGAAACTAGAAACACAAATTAGAAAGTACATATGTACCCCTATGTTCATAGCAGCACAATTTACAATACCTAAGATTTGGAAACAGCCTAAGTGCCCATCAGTGGATGAGTGGATAAAAAAACTGTGGCACAACTACACAATGAAATACTACGCTGTGGTAAAAAGAAGTTCTTACCATTTGCAACAGCATGGATGGAACTGGAGAGCATTATGCTAAGGCAGAGAAAGATAAATATCACATGTTCTCACTCATTTATGGAATATAATGAACAACATAAACTGATGAACAAAAATAGATCCAGAGACATAGAAACATTGATCATACCATTAAACCTCAGAGGGAAGGTAGGGGAGGATGGGGGTAAGGGATATTGATCAACCAAAGGACTTGCATGCATGCATATAAGCCTAACCAATGGACACAGACAACAGGGGGCTGAGGGCATGAGGGGAATAAGGAAGAAGGGGAGGGTAATGGGGGAATAAGGACACATATGTAATACCGTAATCAATAAAGAAATTAAAAAAAAATAAAACTCTTGCTTATGTCTTAACATTTGAAATAGAAAATAGTGCAAATGTCAAAAGGTTGAGTGGGCCCACAAGAGAAGATTATGGTTTACCTGCAGCTGCAAGAAGGTAGAGATGAGGAACTGAAGTAAGTATGTGTTTATTTCTGCAAATTTGTGATCTTTCTGGTACTAAAATTTGAGGATTTAAAAAAATACAAATATTCCCAGGATACAGACCAATTATTTTTATTGGTAAAGGGATTTGTTGATGACAGGGAAAGGGTGGATTTCCTGAAGCTTCCTTTGATTAAACAGCAGACACTCGAGTTTATAAGGATGAAATTCAGCAGTGTAGAGAAGTGAAAGAGAGAGTGAGAGGGAAAAAAAAAAAAAGACTCACACCTGCATTTTGTTTTGTGTAACCCTGGAAGAGAGTTCCAGAACAAGTTAATGAAATAATGTTCCATGCCAGAAGAATGTGTTTGCAAGGCTGATGAAAATCTGATGGGCATTTTGCCTGGAAGATTGTAAGAAAATGAACAAATGTTTTCTACTATGATTATCAAGTCAACAAAACTCTAAATTCTAACTTTGGTTCACAGAGGGGGGATACACAGAATATTGACACAATTGGTAATTTGTAAGATACTGCACTAAATCAATCCCCTTTCAGAATAAATACCCCAGAATAACATTAGAATCTCAATTTTACAAATAAAGCTACATGGAAGAGAAATAATGTCCTTGTGCCACACCAGTGCTTTTTTTAATGTTTTTTTTTTTTTTGTCTTAAGTCTAAATAGAATCTCTATCTTTTGAGTTCTTTTTCTTCCCCTTAACTCTAGGGAAAAATGTCAATTGATCACATTCTGTTAATAACTTTTCTATTTCCCAGTGTCATTTATTTATGCAAGTATTTAGCATAGGTTACCTGAATATTTATGTTGCACTGGGAATACACAAAGGTATTAACATTTAGTCACAATGACTAAAACCTAGCAGGTGCTCAACAAATACTGGCTCCTCTCCCTCAATAGCTAAGGTGTCTACTTAAGGTGTAAGCCATTCAAAGGATATTTTCATTTTACCAAATATTCTTGAGTACCCAAAGAAACAAAAAAAATGAACAGGAAATGGCAAATGGGGAGGATAATATTTAGGGCAGGGGAGTAAATGCTAGATCTCCTTCCTAGGCCTCGTTTACCAGCTGTAGTGAGTCTGACTGCTATCGCACACAGCTGCCTTCTTTTCCAGAAAAGTATCTTTATTCAAAATCTGACTGTCCCTGGGGTTCAAAAAGTTGTCCTTGTTGCCTCAGGTGGAACCAACTCTGTGGTGCTATTGATGCTTCTGAGTTCTCTGTGGGATTAGACTAGAGCTAGAGTTCTGAGAAAAAAATCATTGCTTAGCTTTCTTCTCTATCCAAACTGGCTTCACTCACTCCCTTCCTCCAAGCTATATGTATCCAAATCTTTATCTCAGGCTCTGCTTTTGGGGACCTTAACCCAAGGCATCATCACAAATAGCCCCGTGTAGCCAGTTACCTAGCAGGTATATTTTTCTTGCTCTGAAATCAACAAAAACAAATAAATGAAAGTAATGCCTAAATCTTGAAAAAGATAAACAAATTGCTTAACACATCCAAGACATCCTATCTAATAAAAGAGTAATATGCAAATTTACCATCACTCCAACACACAAGATGGCTACTCCTATGTGGTCAAAGATCCTGCCCCCATGTGAACACAATATGGCCACCACAAGATGGCCAGCAAAGGAGGACAGTTGGGAGGGACCAGGCCTGCAAGGGAGGGCAGTTGTGGGTGATCAAGCCTGCAGGAGAGGGCAGTTAGGGGTGACCTGGCTGATAGAGGAGGGAAGTTGGGGGTGACTGGGCCTGTAGGGAAGGGCAGTTGCAGGGGACCCAGATCTGAAGGGGGGAGCAATTGGGGGGTAGGGGGATCAGGCCTGCAGGGGGAGAGCAGTTAGGGGCAAACAGGCTGGCAGGGGAACAGTTAGGCATCAATCAGGCTGTCAGGGGAGTGATTAGGAGGTGTTCAGGCTGGCAGGCAGAAGTGGTTGGGGCAATCAGGAAGGCAGGCAGGTGAGCAGTTGTGAGCCAGTAATCCTGGATTGTGAGAGAGATGTCTGATTGCCCAGTTGAGGCCCGATCCTATATGGGCAGTCGGATATCCCTAGAGGGGTCCCAGATTAGAGAGGGTGCAGGCTGGGCTGAGGGACCCCCACCCCCGCATGCACTAATTTTGTGCACCAGGCCTCTAGTTCAGTATAAAGATATTTACCCAGTGATACAAATATCAACTCCCTCATAAAGTTAGAACAATTCCTAATTTTTAAGTATCCAAATAAATAATAAACATAATTTTTTATGTTAGCAATAGTATAAAATTATTTTCATCATTTATCCTGAGAGAAATAATAAGTGAGCCAGGATTTATTTTACACATAAGTGAAGAAACAAAAGAATCCTACTGACAATAATAAACCTCTACTCTTAAGATAATTTTAATTGACTTTACTCATTTTAGACACTAAAACTGAAACATCAGCAATGCTTACCAAAGGATACAGAAGTCTCCTGATGTTGCCTCATCATCATTAATTTTGTAGTGCTTAAAGTTTTTTAAAAAATGTTAAAATATCTTGTCTATTGATCTTCATAATAACCCAGAAAACATAAATTTTAGGTACCTTTCTTTTTAATCAGATGGGAGTATTGAAACCCAAATAATCTTAAACTCTGATTGCCCATTAGAATTACAATGGGGAGATTTGTAAAATTATGGAGGGCTAGACCTCATGCCAAACTATTTAAACCCAATCCTGGGGGTGGAATGGAACTCAATAATCATAATTCATAAAATTTTTGGATGCTCATAATGTGTCACCAAGTTGAAAAACATGGGATTATAAGTGGTGTGGCCAAATCTCTACAGCTGGTGAGTCCTAGACTTATATCTGAATCCAAGTTTCCATGGCCCCATCTGACTTCCTTTCAGTGACTCTACTTCACTGGAAATTTTTCATTTTAACTGGTATTTAAAGAATGTGAGGTAGACTATTTGCATTCTACTGGAAGGCAAAATATATGAAAAAAAAAACAAAACAGATTTGGTTTTTCACTAAGCAGTTTTGGATGGGTAAACCATCTAGGGATATGCAAATGAGATTTCCTTTCAAATATAAAGGTTTTATAAATGACAAAAACTGCTTAGCAAAACATAAACACAGTTTGGCTGTTTACCAAATGTTTATAAAACATAGTAGTTGAGTTTATTTAGCCTAAAATTATTATATCACTGGATCACCAATTAGACATTTGTCTTTTTTCTCTGTAATATAATATTTTCTTCAGTTTATATTTACATTGAGCTTAGTTTATAGAAACATTTTACCAATCATTTAGGAGTCACTGGTGAGAAATCCAGTGTGTACAACAAGGTTTGTAAAATTGTATTTGTTGTTGTTGTTATTGTTGTTATTTTAGGAGTTGGGTGTAGTCTGCTAGCTAGACTATATTCAATGTCCATGTTGGTGAGGAAAAGAAAGGATAGATTTATTTTACAAATAAGTGAAGAAACAAAACAATCTTACTGACAATAATAAACCTCTACTCTTAAGATAATTTTAATTGGCTTTACTCATTTTGGACACTCAAACTAAAACTGTTAAATTGAACTCTGGGGTCCTGAACTGAACTCTCAAATCTTATTTGATTCCCACAGGGCTGATTTCCTGCTTGAAGTGGAATCCAACTTTCATCTAGAGCCTGGCTGAATGGAGTGCTAAGCCCAGCCAACACCTACTAGTTCCCAATCCTTTAGATCAGTGTTCTTTAAATGTGACTGTGCTGTGAACTCCTTGGCAGTCTGATAAAGCCCAAAGACTCTGTCTTATAACCCTCAGGATTATAAAGGAAACCAATTATATTGAAAAACTGTTCTCACCATGGAAAATCATTCCTAAAAATATAATCATGATGATCATTTGTCATTGAAAACTACTGCCATTTAGAAGTTCTTTCTTATATGTATGATGCTTGTGCTCTTTATTTGAACTGCTGGAGCCTCAAAGAGAGAGATAGTAGCCCTCAGCTTGACTCAGATATTTTCCTCCACCAGTCTCCTGAGAACTACAAATTCAGAGCATATCCATGTGGCTTATATTCAGCTGACCATCAGAGAGAGGCTGGATGAATCATACTGTGATTGGTGTTGCAAGAAATTGATTAATTTAGGTATTTGTGTATGTCAAAGATCTACCTATGTGATAAAGATAGACTCTTCGATTTTTTAAAAATTATATTTAAGACAGAACTTGACACTTCATATTTCTTTTCTATTATGAATATGGATATCAACTATTTTAGTACTCACCATCACCATTAAAAAAAATCACAGTTGATTTAGGCAGGAACAAAAATGTTGATTGTTGATTAGACTGTTAGACCCCCATGATTTAAATCCTTACTTAAGATCATAGATTTATATTAATAGACTATGTATTTGTCTGTTTCATTATGAACTTTCTCCAGAAGTTATTCTCACCTCTTCTTGCAAATTTTGAACAGATTTCTTAAACTATTTTGGGAAAGAGTGCACAAAAAAAAAAAAAAACATTTTTCATTTTTTGGATACAGAGTTGTGTTTGTTTTTTTTTTTTTCTTCTCATTGATATTCACTGAATATTTAACAACTACCTATTGCACTGATATAGATGAGTGGATAAAAATGAGGTGGTACATTTACACAATGGAATACGATAAAAAGGAAGAAAATTTTACCCTTTGTGACAGCATGGATAGACATAGAGAACATTATGCTAAGTGAAAGAAAATACCACATGATTTCACTCATATTTGGAACTTAATGAACAAACTGAATTCCCAAGCAAAATAGAGGCAGACTCAGAGGTAGAGAGTAGGTAGACAGCTCTGGTGGCCAGAAGGGGAGTGTGGAGAGATTGAGCAAAAAAAAGTATAAAGAGATAACTTATGGGCATGGACAACCATGTGGTGATTGTGGTGGGAAGGGGGGGTGAGTGGAGGTAGGAGAGAGCATAGAGGGAATAAATAACGATGGGAAAAATAGTTTTGAATGCATCACTTATTTAAACAGTCTCTCTCAAAAAATTTGTTGAGCAAATGCTTTCCCCCCTGCAGGAACTGAAATAGCCATTTCTTTTTTGAAATAGAACATTCAAGTCTATAAAACATTTAAGGAAGCAACTCCTTCAGTCATTTGCCTATTAGTCACTGCCTGTAAGTTCTTTTTCAGCCAACATGAGGCAAAATTACCAGAAATAATGCTGTTAAAACCCACTTTGGACCAAATGATGTAATATAAAGGTCACATTTTCATTAATGTAAAGGCCATGTGCTTTGGAAACATGGGTTATTGTTTAGAGCACATTTTAGATATTAATGTTTGTGGAAAGAATTTTAAACTATCAAATAATTGAATAAAAGTTTTTATTTCATCTTTGATAATCATACATTAAACTGAACCTTAATGCTGTAATCCATTATAACTGTTGCTGCTTTGTAAGTTTCTCTTTGATATGATTCATGCCTCCCAGCAAAAGGGAATAGCTGACCAACCTGTTCACCCATGTTCTGACTTTAATTGTGTGTTAGGGAAACTTCAATTGTGTGTTAGGGCAAAATCTGTGCTCCAATAACAGAAAGACTCCAATGCCATGGCTTAAGTGAGAGAGATGTTCAAGTCTCCCCTGTAATATTCCATGTGGTCCAGGAATGTGGGGCCTCTTCACTCCAAAAACTCTCCGGTATTCCAGACCAAAGAAGCATCTCTAGTCCTAACACAAAGCTTCCAAGTATGGGGTAGTTGTCACCATGCTTCAGAAGGGGAAGGGAGGCTGCAGGGACAGGGTTTAAGGACAAGACCTGGAAGGGGCACACTCACTTCTGTTCCTCTTCCATTGGCGGGCACAACATTGCATAGGCATGCCAAGCTACAAGGGAGAATACGGAATGTATATTCTTGCTAGGCAGCTGTGTAACAAGCAAATAGTCTGATGAGGGGGAAAAAAGGAGAATGGATTTGTGAAATAATTGTCAGTCTACCACTAGTTGGATTTGCATTTCTGTTTCCATTTTCTGTTTTCAAATTACTAAAAAATGCACAACTAGCCATTACCAAATATAGTATCATGGCAGTAGGTCACACCCTTTCCATTTGATGGGTTTAAATGAAGTGGGCATTGTAAGTAAAATATGCATTTTGAGTGTTCAGACCCTTCAAAAAATGTTTTCTATTATGACAATTGATATACAAAATATAGAGAGAATTTTAAACTTTAATTTCAGCCATGTGTTCAGAAATGTTACCACATTTTCAAATTTACAGATTTTAATAATTATACAGTTATGAGTAGACTAGAGTCCTGATGCATAAACTTTGTACATAGGGGTAGGGGAGAGAAAAGGTTCCCTCAGTCCATCTTTCACCCTCTCCAATCTGGGACCCCTCGGGGAATGTCCGACTGCCGGTTTAGGCCTAGTCCCGGGGATCGGGCCTAAACCGGAAGATGGACATCCTTCTCACAATCCTGGACCTCTGGCTCCTAATCATTCACGTGCCTGCCTGCCTGGTCACCCTAATGCCCCTCCCCTCCCCGTCAGCCTGATCATCCCTTACTATCTCTGTATGCCATACTGATCACCCCTAACTGCCCTCATGCCAGCCTGGTCATCCTTTACTGCCCCCCCCTACCAGCCTAATTGGCTCCAACTGCCCCCTTGCTGGCCTGGTCACCCTCAACTACCTCCCATCTACCACCCTGGTTGCCCCTCCAGAAGCCTGATTACCCCAACTCTCCCCCCCATTGCTGGCCTGGTCACCCCAAGTGTTCCTCTCCCCCTCAACCCTCCCAGTCTGGTCACCTTACACAGCCTCTTTGTTCAGTTGTTTGATTATTGCTCACTACCCACCCTGCTGGCCTGGTTGTCCAATGCAGCCTGCTTGTTCAGTTGTCTGGTCATCCCTCACTAATCCCCCTACCAGCCTGGTCACAGGCAGCCATCTTGTGAGGGTGTGATGGTCAATTTGCATATTACCTCTTTATTATATAGGATTGGACCTCCTAGGATTAAATATATAAAATGTTTTAAATTATAAAAAAATATATTAATTACAACCATCTATGAAGTAATCTAGTATTTGGGTTAGGTTCATTATATATTTAATACACCTCAAAAAATACACCTTAAAAAGTAGGCACAATTTACCCAGTTTTTCAGATCAGAACACTTAGATGCAAAGTTTAGTTAAGCTGTCCTAGTTCCTTAAGTGGTAAAGTAGGGATTTGAAACCAGAGCTGTCTGATTCTGAAGCATTCTCTATTTATCATCTTACTTAATCCTCATAACAATTCCTTAATATAAATAACTGGATGTTGCCTTATTTAATATAGTAGAAAATAAAGATCAGAAATTTTAAATGACTTGACAAATAAACAGTTAAGCAACAAAGTAAGAATGTCTGATTCTAAAATTCTATGCTTTTTTAATAACTGTGTTTGAATTAAAATAATTGTATTTACAATCAAGAACTTATTCAATCAAGCATCATCTTCTAATTGGGTGATTTGGGGAAAGCTATTTAATTACCCAATATTCCAAGAATGACAATAGACTTCTCAAAATGCAGTTTTAGAAATTAAATATATTTATATAAAGTGCATGCAAGGAACTTGGTGACAGTAGGTGCTCACTCTAATTTTCAGCTCTTTCTCTCTGAATCTGAATTTAGGTGTAGCTTTATAGAGACTTGTATATTCATATTTAGAAACAATGCATGCACCAGGCCTCTACTCTATCTAATTCTATCTAATAAAAAAAATAATATGCAAATTGGCTGTTACTCCAACACACAAGATGGCTGTCCCCATGTGGTCAAAGATGACTGCCCCCATGTGGAGACAAGATGGCAGTCACAAGATGGCCAGCAGGGGAGGGCAGTTGGGAGGGACCAGGTCTGCAAGGGAGGGCAGTTGTGGGTGATCAGGCAAACAAGGGAAGGTAGTTGGGAGGGACCACACCTGCAGGGGAGGGCAATTGGGGGTGACCAGGCTTGCAGGGAAGGGCAGTTAGAGATGACCAGGCCTGCAGGGGAGGGTAGTTAGGGGCAAACAGGCTGGCAGGGAGCAGTTAGGTATCAATCAGGCTGGCAGGGGAGTGGTTAGGGGTGATCAGGCAGGCAGGCAGAAGCAGTTAGGGGCAATCAGGAAAGCAGGCAAGTGAGTAGTTGGGAGCCAGCAGTCTTGGATTGTGAGAGGGATGGCCAACTGCCGTTTAGGCCCAATCCTACCAGGAGGATGGGGGCTAAATGGGCAGTTGGATATCCCTCAAGGGGTCCCAGATTGGAGAGGGTACAGGCTGGGCTGAGGACACACACCCCTGTGCATGAATTCCATGCACTAGGCCTCTAGTATTTAATAAAACCCCAAAATTAAGGGAATTCCCTTTCTAACTTCTTTGTATTCATGAGTGCTATGAATATCCTAGATTTTTTCCTCTTTGTCTCTGAATTTACTTTCTTTACTCTGTTGAGGCCTGTGATTTCAGTAGAAGAGTCATTCTTATGTCATACAACATGAGTGATAAAGCTAATAATGATTGTAGTCTTAGTAGTAATTTGTTTATTTAACAGTTTATAGATACACTAATTTTGTACACTGGGCTGGGGGTAGGTCCCTCAGCCCAGATTGCACCCTCTTGCATTCTGGGACCCCTCAGGGGATGTCCAGCTGCTGGTTTGGGCCCAATCCCACTGCGGATCAGGACTAAACTGGCAGTCGGATTTCCCTCTCACTATCTGGGACCACTGGCTCCTAATTGCTCATCTACCTGCTGCCTGATTTCCCCTAACCACTCTTCCTGCCTGCCTGATCACCCTTAACTGCTTGCCTGCCTGTTTGATTGCCCCTAATCACCTCTACCTGCCTGCCTGATCACCTCTATCCACCTGCCTCTCTGCCTTATTGTCCCTAACCACTCTGCCTGCCTGTCTCATTGCCCTTAATCACTTGCCTACCTGCCTGATCACCACAACCCCTCTTCCTGCCTGCCTGATTGCCCCTAACCACCTCTGCCTTGGCCCCTGCCACTGTGGTTTTGTCTGGAAGAATGTCTGGAATTATGTCCGCTGTCTGGTCTAATTAGCATATTATGCTTTTATTATTATAGATTTTCCCTATTAATTCTTTTAATTAACAACAATCCTACTAGGTAGGTATTATTATCTCTACTTTGCATATGATAAAAATGAAGTACATAGAGGTTTAGAAACTTGTTAATGGTTCCACTGTTAGGAAGAAGTGGATTAAGGTTTCTAACAATGCAATCTAGCACTAATTGACCCTGGTAACCACTATACTATCAGGCCTCCCCACAAACTGAGTAGTTGCACTTGTTAAAGGGAAAATATTCCAGTGGTGTTACACTACTTCTTTTCAGTGATCCTTTCTGGTAGAGGATAATATCGCTATATTCTTTTATCAAATTATTTTATTGGAGAGAGAAATTGATTTATTTGTAAAATTTTTCTTTAAGACATCAAGAAATCTGACTTAAATATTTAAAAGTTTGTCTATATTTTTTATGATGCAACACAACATTAAACTTCATTTTTATTTGCTGTTGCCAAATTATAACTGTCAAGAATGTCATCTCCCATTTTTTAGAGTAAGCAACCCAGGCCTGATAATGCTGAGTCTATGCATTCTGACAGAAAGTAAATATTAATTACACAAGTACTTCCCTGTAACTGACTCTCTATAGAATAATTTCATTTTAATAATGTATAAGCATAGAGAATAAAAACACAAAGACAAGAGAGCTGAAACTCAAAGCATTTTTCTTCTTCCTTCTCCTATTCTGCCAAAGACATGATGATAGGAATCATCTCAGAAACAGTTTTTCAGATGTCTGTTGATTTGTCTTAGGCCTTATGATGACTTGGTTTTCCCTCAGCTGGGCAGCAGGTTTAGGTCTCATTCCATGGGAGATTCAAAAAACTAACTAGGCTGGACTTGGCTGCACAGTGAAGGTGAAAGTGTGCTTTCTTTCCCTGCAAGTTTCCAAGGTTAGTTATTGCCACTCTCTCTCCTGTGACCTGAGGCTTCTAAAACCCCCATGGCTTCCAAATCTAAATAATCAACTCGGCTTTGAGTTATGCTCATGTTGTTTCATCCAAAATCATTTTCATCTATATTATAAAAAGGCCTATGGCCCTAATGCCATAATGACCAAAGATTGGCACAGGGGGGCAGGGCTGCATGTGCAGGTAGGCAGGGCTGCGAGCACAGCAAGGCCACATAGGTGATTGGGGCTATATGATCTTGCGCACTGGGCTTCTAGTTTCTTATAAAAGATAATGAGAAAATTGGATTAAAAAAAAACTCTCCTGTCCTCTAACACATTTTTGATATTTCTATCCCTTGGGCTTGGAAAATAATATCTTAGAGGATGTTATTGCATGTTTCCGATGACTCCTTAAATGTCAGCTTGAGGCAACTTGTAAAGTTTTGAGGTACTATAAGAATGTATCTAATGCCTTCACTGATTGTACCTGCATAAGAAACGTTTAAAATTCATGCCATTGGGTTTGATGTATATTGATTTGTGAGTCAAGAGAAGACCAGTATAATTGCTATAGAATATCAATGCATTTGTTTATCCTCTTACTTTGCTTTATTTTTCTTCATAGCACTTATCATCTGAAATTAACCCAAAGGAGTGATTTATTTGCTTTATTGTCTTCCTCACCTACTAGAAAGTAAACTCCATGAGGATAAGAATTTCTACTTTGTTCATTGCTATATTCCCATTGTCCATAATAGTGTTTGGTGCATGGTAGACCCCTGGTTGAAATGAATGAATGTATGCGTCATGTATGTATGAATGAGTACACAGTATCTGTCACACAAATGGTTATTCAACAGTCAGGCTTAGAAGAAATGACTTGCAAAAACAGAGCAGGAGTATCTAAAAGAAGCATAGTCCATAAAATCACTGGGAAATGGCAAGTTGCTATCATCAGCAACGATGGCAGCCCCTCCAGTGCCTTCAACATTAAACTTAAGAGAACTAGAGGCAACTATTGGCTCCCTTGGCCTTGGGCATGGACAGCTCCAGAAGGGCAGCCAACCTCAATGGTATATCTGACACTTTTGGCATTACAGTAAGCAGGGATTATCATGCTAAGTCATGATAAGCAAGTAAGGTAGAATATGAAAGGCATTGATTCTAGACTTTCAGCTCTAACCATTCTTGATTCCCTCCAACCAATGTTGAAGCAATTCTAGAGAATTTAGAATTCCTTCAGATTTTATGAGTCAAAGCTATAGAAACACTAATTTGATTTTTTTTAAAAATGAGTGTTACTGTAATTCTGTTCTTATAACTGACTGACTAGCTAAAAGCACAATGAATATAATATGCTTTTTATATGGGGTGAGGGGACAGATATTAAAGGACTGACTAGGTAGAAATTACTTTTGGGGGAAAAAGGAACAAATGGGACCTAGAAGTAATTTTAATTGGGAGGGGGGCACGGGAGGGGGGAGGACAGGTGTCACAATCCAACAAAAGTGAGAGAGAGCAAAGTTAATTTTGGCACTAGGAGCCACAGCCTGAGCATCCATAGAGCATGATGTATTCCCCAGAGGGTGCCAAATGAAAAATGTGGCTGCTATCTCTGAGATCATTGAGAAACCAGGAGGAGGCCTGGGAGTTTTCTGCTAGAATGGAGTAAGACCTAAGAGAGGTTTGAGCTAGAATGCAGATTACATAGGGCCAGGGCTTTTTAGGCTACAATAAAGATTTGGGATTTTATTTTGTGTAAAGGAGAAGCTACTGTAGAGTTTCAAGGAGAAAAGTGACATTTAAGAAGAATCACTAATATTTTAAAAGAATCAAAGACTGCCAAGGAGCAGTAAGGGTGGAAGCATGGAATTGCAGTAATCTAGGCAACTAAATTAACAGCAGTAAAAAGTTAGCTAGATTCTGGAAGTATTTTGAAGGTAGAGAAAACAAAATTTGCTGATGGTATACATCAGTGATTTACAACCTTTTCATCTTATGGCAATTACTAAAATTCTGTGGCACACCAAAATATGTATTATTTTTACTGATCTGACAAAAAAATAGGTATAATTTCAATTCATTCATGCCAGGCTATTGTTGTGTTGGCTGTTGTCATGTTTTGTTTTGTTTTGTTTTGTTTTGTTTTGTTTTATGATCTAAGGGAAAAGAGATCAGTGCCCCTGACTAAATAGTCAGGTATTGCATGTTTTAAATTTTTTTTGTAGTATACCCATTGAAAATCTTTGGTTTAGATGTGTGGTGCTAAAGAAATTGTAGAGATGATGACACCAAGGTCTTTGGCCTGAGTAACTAGAAGGATATATGTAGCTCCCATTTGCAGTGATGGAAAAGGTAAAAGAAAAGCAAATTCAGTATAAAGATTAACAGTTCCTCCCGGCTGGCGTAGCGCAGTGGTTGAGTTATCAACCTAAGAACAAAGAGGTCATGGTTCAACCCCCAGTCAGGGCATATGCCCAGGTTGTAGGCTGGATCCCAAGTATGGAGGAGGCAGTGGATCAATGATTCTCATTCATCATTGATGTTTCTAGCTCTCTCTTTCTCTTTGAAATCAATAAAAAATACAAAATTAACAGTGCCTTTTGGCATCCCAAATAGACATCCAAGCAGAAATGGCACGTATTACTTGAACATGTAAGTCTGCAATTCAAGTAGTAGTCTAGGCTAAAGTTCCCACCAAGAAATGGGTTTAAAACCAGAAGACTGGATAAAATCACTTAGGAAGTGAGTGTAGATGAAGAAGGTGCCTGATGATTGAATAAGAAGACTAATATGTAGAGATCAGAAAAATGAAGAAGATCCAGAGAAGACTGAAAAGAAACAGCCAGAGGATAGGAGAACCTTATGATAAATATGTATATATGTTCAAATGAAAATATAGGAGATAAAGAGGAAGAAAGAAGAAAGGAGAGGGAGGGAGGGAGGGAGGGAGGGAGGAAGGGAGAGAGAGAGAGAGAGAGAGAGAGAGAGAGAGAGAGAGAGAGAGAAAAAAAAGAAAGAAAGAAAGAAAGAAAGAAAGAGAAAGAAGAAGGTGAAAAAAGCTATTTCTAGGCACTGGAATATTTCTTTTGTTTTGTTCTTCAAACTTCTTATAAAGAAAATTTTTGGAAATAAGATTAGTATTATAAAATAAAAAATACAAGTGTTAAATATTTAAAATACAGTAAGAGAGCAAGATTGGGACTTCTCTGGACTAGATGAAGGACTGTCTTAAACATGATAAACTATACAGTACATTTCTGAAAAGAACATGAATGCAGGAACTATAGACCCAGCTGTTGGGCTCTGGGCCCCTTAAGCTCTGCTGTATGAGCTGATGAGGTTATGAACAGCTAGACAGGTTTCTTAGAAAGAATGGCAAGCTGGAAGCCAGAGGAGGAAAAAACAAAAAACAAAAAACAGAGAGAGGATGTAAATTGATCTCTAGAGTAGAAGCGGCCAAGAATGAAAAACCTCCAAAAGCCCTAGACTCAGGATAAGAGAGACAGGTTACAGAGTGGAAGCGGCAGGACGTAAGGGCAGACACTGACTGCTCATGTACTAGGTTGCCACATATTGGAGGCCAGGAATAAGAGCCTGAAAACCTAAGAGGCTGAGAATAAAGCCTACACAGCAGAATACGAAGTCAAATTCCGAAGAAAAAACTATATTCTGACAGCATCATTAGAGCTCCAGGATCAAGCCATGACTGGAGTTACCCCTGGATTGTTCAGCTATCAGCTAATACATTTCTTTTTTGTATTACAGAAAGTTTGAGTTGGATTTTCTATTATTTGCTGACACAAAAATCCTGACTGACAGGATAATGACATTAAAATCTAAGTTGATACTCCCTAGCAATAGATTCTTTTAAGAAACCATTCGTTTTGAAGTAGGCTGCCAAAGGTGACATTATAAACTGAATAAAGCTAATTAACATTTATCTGACACCTACACATATGTTAGACTGGGTTCCAAGTATTTTACAGATTTGATCTTCTTTAATTTACCCAACAATGAGACAGGTGCTATTATTATCATTTTTAATTTAATTTTATAAGTGAAAAACCCGGAATAGCTGAAGATACTTGCCCAGCTTCCCACCGTTTAAATAACTGATGCAACATAGAACTTCTCTACAAGTTCAGAGAAGAATGTATTCCTTAAGTGACAGTTTTTAATGTCTCAGTCTTTAGTTGATTCTCAGCCTAATAATGCTCCCAGGTCATGTGACATTATAGTCAAAACAATACATTTTCATCTCCAGGCAACTTAGCTTTCTTCCAAAAAAATTGTATTTTGTTTAGATTTTAGTAAATGGGAATGAAAAACCCCTCCCATGTTTCACCCATGCCAACCAGACCCTGCAGTTAAAATTAAAAGTATGACATGAAGAGTTTTTTCTTTTGATTTTTAAAAACCATTTGCTCTCAAGCTGACACCAAAAATGGGGTGTTGCTTCTGGTTTATAATAGAAAATCCACAGAAGGTATGTCTCTTCCTTTCACAGGTGGTTCTGTGAGAGCACTGAGGCAGAAATCCTGGGTTCTGTGGAAGCATTAAGAGAACTCTCCAGATAGACAGGGCATGCTTTCCACTCCTTCCATTTAAATTCATTTTTTTTCTCAGCTTTCTGAAAACCCTGACCTAAATCTCAACTTGCAACAAGATTGTGTATTTGCTCAGCTCTTAATTTAAAATGTTTCACCAGAGACTCTACAAGGTCGATATGATGGTGGTGTTGAGCTTGAACTGTGGCTCAAGGATGGTCAATTCAAGTCAGTGTGTTTTTATTAGCCTGGCTGAAAATGGCTTTTGTGTTTATGAATTTATTTTGCAAAGGCTCAGAAACTATACCACTTTACTTTAAGTTGCCTCAGGGCACAGATGCACATAAAACTTTATTAATTAAAATAGTAAATTACCTAGGTTATAGACAAGGATCTGGGAGCTGTACTGATTATTAAACATAGGCTAAGAAATCAGGGTCTCCAAGCTGAGTTAGTCAGACTAAAGTACACATTTTTTAAATGTTTTACTGTGACTTCCTAAAGAAAATTTTGAAAGAGGTATGAAAAGTAGCAATAAATAGGAGTATATTATATAACCAGAGGTTCAAGTCATTTTCAAGCTGAACTCTATAGACTGATATGGACTCTGTAGACAATAGAAGCAGTTAGAGTATTTTTGAACCTATAGCCAGGGGTAATATGGGACATATAAGTTTAAAGCTTGGTTGAGTGGTTTGGACTGTAGATATATATATATAATTTTTTAAATTGATTTTTAGAAAGAAAGGCAGGGAGAGAGAAAGAGAGAAATACCCATGAGAGAGAGAGAAATATCAATCAGCTGCCTCCTGAATGCACCCTACTGAGGATCAAGCCTGCAATCTGGGCACCTATCTGACCAGGAATTGAATCAGCAACTTCTTCATGTATGAGATCATGCTCAACCAACTAAGCCACACTG